>PDGT01000073.1:1366900-1407967 GCA_003671415.1 Megathymus violae
CGAAAGTCTGGAATTTTTATAAGGTATTAGGATAGTTCTGTAAGGTAGATGAGTTCACAAATAAATAAATAAATGACTGAAGGCATTTGGTAAGTCATTAACGAATCGTATTTATTTATAACGACTGAATCTGACGGTACTCTAAGAACCGGGCCTGATTGTTTTAAGTATTTTTCGAAGTACGAAAGCGGTCATAAACTTTTGCTATGATCGGTCACGTATCCAACTTCCAAGCGCTTTAATATGCTCAAGTGATATAGTAAACAAAACATCTTTAAATATGCCTATCATTTTACATTTTAATTATTTATTAAAGTGTGCAAACAGGCCAGTTGTCCTTTTCCTTAAATTCATGACTAATTAAGGCGTAAGTATAAATTCCTAATGCTATGTAGTGTGTTTTGTTAAGGAACTACTAAGGCTGCTGTTGTGTTCCTAGGATACCTCCTCGTGTCGGTCTCCAAGTGCAGCTTAAAGCGGGCAAACAGTTCTCTTTATGTTTACCTATTAACAGACAGTAAACTTCGAGCCGGCACATTTGCCTCAGGATTGATGACGCGTAATGATAAACCGCATAAAGAAACAAATTAAGCGTACGCACAATAAAAACTACGTATCTCTCATTCGTTGTAAGGGTTGTCGATTAAAGAAATGAATACAAATATTTAATAATGAAATAAACAGATAATAAAATATTACCCCTTTACATAATCACACCCTTGCACTACGATTTCCTGTGCTAAGGTGGCCTAGTGAGAGTAGTAAGTAGTATTTGTGTTAAAAATAACCACAAAATAACAAGACTCATGTTTCTGTGAAATAAATGTCTGCTCTAGTCTAGAATCGAACATGCATTCATAGCTCAGCAGCTTTGTGGTTATCTGACACTCAAAATTAGTTGTCTGATAATATACAGAAAATGTCACTTTTATGTATAGATACGAGTACATGTATTGTGTAATTTATACTTGAGTACAAAAAATATCTGTACATCAATACTAGAGGGTATATGTTCATTTCTATAGTCTAAGCCAACCTTCCCAGCCCATGCAGTCCTCTTGATCTACAAATGATGCAATAGCGCTTGTTAGTTGTTCCTTAAAAACGAACATTTAAGAGGTTAAAAATAAATCTTTAAGAGGTTGCTGGTCTCTGTAACACTGGGTTTAATACTAGTGTTATTCTTACAAGTGGTCCGGCTTGGCTACCTATTGTTCTTATTCTAGCATCATGATTGGAATGTTTTTAAAGTGTTTTAACTGCAGTGCCAGAAAGTCAGTTTGAATGTTGGCTGACGTGCTACGAATGACCATTTGCAGCGATGACCACAAACCATTAGGTGGCCCGCCTATTCTTCCGTTAGGTATAGTGATAAAAAATATATTTCTACTGCTGATAAATGAGCAAGAAAAGCTCGTTTGGTGTAGATTCAATTGTAAAGTACAAAGATACTTAGCTTACTTATTTTGTTGAGCAGTTAAGTTATTTCTCGAGAAACTTCAGATATGCGTTTTATAATTGCATACTTACACAATACGCCTTTAAAATTAACAGTTTAATTTAAATAATAAGTACATTTTTCTCCTATTTTAGCTACACTATGTAAGACTTAAGCATTTTCAGAGTTTAATTTAGGAACTTGATTCGTTAAGATCAAAGTTTCTTTTGTGGAAAAGAGAAATACGATCATTAGTAGTCTTATTTTGAAGTCCAAAAATATGTTGAGGATAAATGACTTAAATTATTTAACTATTTACTTACTTCATGACTGCTTAGAATTTTTTAAACCGACAAAGGAGAGAACGAGCTCATGGAAAGTAGTCACTCCCACCTAAGGGTGAATATATAAGGTGTTACCGACGTGTTGTCGGCCAAGAAGGAATTGGGAAAATGAAAATGAGATTTTCTTAGCTTGTATTTAAACTTGAGCTAAAAATATTGATTGATCATGTTACTTGTAAATTAATACTAAATCTATATGATGGTTTGTTTACAAATTTCTCAAATACCTTAAGTAGTTTTTGTTTTAGCTTTAACTTGAAGGCAATATTTGACTTTTACTCAAAGAGACATACGACACCGACCCTTTAGGAACATGTGGTGATAGTCTATGCTACAGACAGTTTACAGGAGTGGTTTCTGTGAATAATTATTTTTTTTTCATTATTATAGTAACATATATTTAACTGGTTTTATAACGAACAATATCTTACGTACTTATCGACTTTTAAATTTTTTTTTTTAATTTGACTTATATTTTTGTTGATAGGAATAATCCTAGGGACATTTGGTGATAATTGTAATTATTGAGCTTTTATCAGGTGTCCAAAAGTTGGAAATTTGGGTTTCTGGAAGTGGGAGAAGATTAAATACAAAATTAAACGAACTTACCTGTACGAGTAAGTGAGGTGTGATTGTTAATAAAACACGTGATTTGCTGAGATAAACGAGCTGATATTTTGGTTTGATTTTTTTTACATTAAAAATGTTGGTTATGTTCTGAAACATATAACATTAGTATTGCTAATACATACCGTAATATAAATATCTATATATTTATATTTTACCGATCTTGAGTCACTAACAGTTGGTTAATATATTTATATAACATTCCTTCATGTACTTACATACATATATACATCCATCCATTCATACATACGTACACACATGAAGGTCAAACTAATTGGCATTCTGTAATGACAAGTATATCCTGACATTTTCTTGCTATACATTACAATTAATTTTATTTTAATTTAAGTTTAAAAATAATATGAATTTATTTTAGTTTTACAAGAAATTATATTACATTGTCGTAGTGCCCTACAGACTGTTTGTAGTAATTTGTAAAACCTGTTAACTTGTATTGTAAGCGGCGTAAGTAGCAATTTATTATTGTTAGCACGCATACGTGTGTCTGTGTTTTTACTTGTAGTAAAAACTTGGGTAATTTATTGCAATCAATTGGAAGAAAACAAGTTGCAGGTGGACTCGATGTCTATGCTACTTATATACAAAGAGATGGCTCGTAAGTCAGCTTTTACGGTACAACAAAAATATTGTTTATGCACGTGCAATGTGCTTAATTATGATGCTTCAATAATTTCAACAATTCATCAAATTCTAATCTTTCAATAATTTCAAAGAAAAAATCATTAGGTTAGTTGATTTTATATCGGGAGATGTTTAGGATGTTGCAGTTACCTGTAACTTACAACATTTTTGTACATATTTGAAATTAATCTATCACTTGCTTCAGAGTACAAATTTGTAATTAAATTTTAAAAATGTAGGTGAGGCTATGTGGTCTGTACATGTATCTATCTAAGTGTGAAATTAACGACATCGCCTTTGCATTTCCAGCAGAATTCTAAACGGATTAATTAGTGATGAGCATATGATTCATTACATATTGTTAAATCATCTTTACTAAAATTTAATCTCGAACGAGCTCATTCTTAGCAATTTGTAGCCAATTATGGCGTCAATGATTCATTGTGTCTTGATGTAAAAATTAAGTTGTTTTTGTATAGAGTTGTCATATTGCGGTTTGCAACACTGACTTTAATTGTTAGCAGTAAATGTAAATAGAATTTGAATTGTTTGTAGGCCGTCGAGAAAAGATAAAATATAAAAGTGTGTTCCGTTATGAAATAAAGTAAAATATTGATAATACCTATTTAATTTTCGGCAAGAAAATCGAACTATATAATTTAATCAAACTTCGATTAGTTTTGTATGTGTGTGTTAATTATAATTAATCAACACTGATCAATCAGTCAATCATTTATTTATTTATGAAGTAATTTTACAAACAAAGTGGTAGTAGCACTATGTTCGCTTACTTGGCCAATATTTTGCGTACAAATTAATAAAATATAAGAAAAAAAGAAGCTACAATAAGTTATTATAAAATTGTCAAATAAAATATAAAAGTCATAATATTTAAATGTCAAGCCATTACAAATTATCATATCATTTACAGAAGTAGAATAAATCAGAATTACATTTGGTCATTGAGAAATTCATTTATATTATAATAACATTTACGAGTATTTATTAAATATATTCGGAGTCTTATCTTAAATAGGATCAGGTCATCAATTGTGAGTTTTGATTTTGGAATTTTATTATACATATATGCAATTCCCATAAAAATTTTTCGAAAGAAAATTGTATTTGCAGGAATTACACATAACTAGTCTAAACGTTGTGTCCTATGGGAGAATTGGAATTTATCTGTGTTTGTTTTAATAAATATTGCGCATACAAATATATATAGGAAGGATAATGTCAAAATGATTAATTTAATAAAATGTGGTCTACATGAGTCCCTCTGCTTTAGGTTACATGAAAGTGACTTAACTCAAAATTCCTGAAATTCCAGATTTTACTAAAAATTTACTTAAAAAAGCCTACTCTAAAACCCTACGGTGAAAAAGAGCTCGTATTATGAGTGAGAAAGGGAAAAAGAGAAAACCTCATACATCAGTCTCTTTAAATTTACTCAAGACCATACATTTTTGAAAACTTTCTTCGTCATTTCCCATAAATGGCAATTCTTGAGTTAAATCCCTTTCATTCTAAGGGTGCGATATTGATCTGAGGCACTTTTTTGTGCTATGAATACCAGGCTATTACGAGTATTTGTGGAGTTTCCCCAAAATATTACACCATACCTTAATGTTGACGCAACAGTACCATGATATGCTGTCAGCAAAGTCGCCTGGTCTACAATATTATATACAATATCAATAATTTCTTAATTTACGCAACATAAAGGAATATTTATTAAGCTTGTTGCATATTTTTTCGATGTGAGCTTTCCAATTCAGATTTTTGTCAATTTCCAGTCCTAAAATGGTTATATTCTATGCGTCGCCAATTTTATTTCCAAGATAGGTAATATTAAAATTAATATTTTTCTTAATTCTGTTTTTAAAATTAACGGAATGTATTTTTTTACATTGATTTTTAAGTTATTGCATTCAAACCAATGTACTAATTTAATTAGTGTATTATTAATATCATTTTCAAGCTCTGTTTCGTCATCATTTGTAAACAGTACAGTGCTATGATCAGCAAACAGGATCATGTAATGTTCTATTTTTTCTGGTAAGTCATTAATATAAATCAAAAACAATAATGGTCCTAGAATACTACCCTGTGGTATACCGTATGTGATATATTTCTCACCCGATTTAAATACTTTTTTAGTTTTTGTTATATCGCATATTTTGGATACTTGTTTGTTGTTCCCTTCCAGGAAGGTATGATTTGATGAGCTCATGGGCTTATCCCCTAATACCATATTTATCCAGTTTGTTTAATAAAATGTTATGCTCAACATGATCGAATGCCTTACTTATGTCCATAAATAAGGCAACAGTAGGTTTGTTTGAATCAATATTTGACATTATTTTTGAAATTAAATCCCATATTTATATTATTATTTTTCCTAAATCCGAATTGTTGCTGGCTTAATACAGAATTTGCGTCTAGAAAAGAGTAAATGCAATTGTAAATATGTTTTTCAAATATTTTTAGAATGTAGCTAAAAGTACAACAGGTCGATAATTATTTATATCTAATGGATCACCTTTTTTAAATATTGGTTTTATAATAGCTTTCTTTAATTTATCGGGACAACTCCCATGTGCTATACAGTGTTGATCAAATTACTTACTACTGGTGAAATCGTATAAGAGACTAATTTTATTATTTTTGTGACGATATCATCATAGCCTGAACTATTTGTATTTTTTGGGAATGATGATGTTTCGATATCTTTTGGTACGGTTGGTTGTAAAAATAGTGAGTGAATATTGTACTTTGGATGCAGCGTTTATATCAATTCCTTTATTATCACCTATGGTTACAAAATGTTCACTAAAGGCTGAGGCTATTTCTGCTGGGTTCCTAATTATGTTACCGTTTATATTTAAATTTGTTATTTGATTTTTTGGTATTTTCGCTTTCGTATTATTAATAACAGTCCACATTACTTTTGACTTGATGATCGCGGACTTGATGAAGTAATTATTTTGTTTTTTTTTTTTGTTAATAGCTGACAAACGAGCAGACGAGCCACCTGATGGTAAGTGGTCACCGTCGCCCATGGACGTCAACAAAACCATGGATGCGTTGTCGGCCAGGAAATGAGAAGAAGGTAAGAAAGATAGAACTGGCTCCCAAGCCCCCAGCCGGAACACGACGAGTCGTTTGGCGGCTGACTCAAGCAGAAGGGAGGTAGCTAGCCAGACAGGCTTCACGGAAAGATAATAATACCAGTAATAATATTAATGTCTTAATAATAATACTGATAATATAATCTTTACGTGAAGCGAATTATTTTGTGATTTTTGGGTAAAATTGATAATTGACTTCACTCGTTTAGTTCACTCGTTCACACATCTTGTAATTATTCTTATTAGAGTTATTACGACAGAGTCTATATTTCCATAAAAATTCACGTTTGCGATTATTACATAGTTTTATACCTCGAGACAACCACTTTAGTTTATCTTTAAAGGTGATTTTGATTTTTTTCAAAGGGAATATATATAGATCATACAGCAATTTAAATATCTTATGAAAGTTATCAAATGCTAGATTTGGGTTTTTACTTTCGTATACATCATTAAATGTTATATTTTTTAAGTGACTCGGAAATTTGGACCTATTTTCAGATAATAAGCACGTCTTCTAATATATCAGTAATTTAATTTACATTTAATTTTAGTTGTATGGCTTAGAATTAGCGCAGTGTGATCTGATAGCGCCAATTCCTTGAGTTCACTTTTATAACCATTTAGATTATATCACATATTATCTATACAGGATTTACTGTTTATGTTCGGTTTTTTGTTGTTGTTTCGGTTCATGAAATTCAATTTTTAAATTGTGTGATAGTAATGTATGTCTAAAGTTCCTGAAAATTCTGTCATTTTTTAATAAATCTATATGAAAATCTCCACATATGATTAGTTTTTTCATTTTTAAATCAAATTTGGATAAGATGTTATGAAGCCTATCAAATAATAGATCATATGAGATACCATTGTTTCTTGGAGGTCTATATATGCATATGACAAATATTTTATGGTTTAAAAGTTCAACTGCTGAGTATTCTATCGCCCCTAAAACTGATAGTTTACAGATCTCTTTTATATTCCTATATTTATTATTATGCAGCACCCACCGGGGCTATTGTTTTGCATATAAAAGATGCTACACAATAATTTGGTATTACTATTGGAATTGGTTTTACTTCACTATTTATCATGTTGTATTCAGTTACATTCAAAACGTTGATTTCTTTATTATTATTAGATAATTCCTTAAAGTATATAGTTAGCAAGTCTGGATTATTTACTAATCCCTTAATATTTTGCTGCAGAATATTAATATTATTACACACGAAATATATAGTGATCTTTATTAATAGATATATTATTTTAGCAATTTGGGTTTACCTCATTATTTGGTTCAATAATATTCTCACGGTTAATTTCATTACAGTTATTACATGTATTGGTATAGATACAATTATTAATTATGTTGCTTTCCTTTTGGGTACTGGAATCAACAAAAGTTTTACTTTGACTTTTGTTCAATTTACAATGAAGTAAATAATAATCCATATTACGTTTGTAAGTTAGATGTAATATTTCTCTTAATAGTGATCTTGCTTAATGTGTGGTGAGTATATTATATCTAGGTATGGCTCGACTGTCGTTAAGGTCTGTATAAACAACATTAGCATATTTACTACAGTGAAATTTGAGTAGATAGTTAAGTTTATTTTCATTAAGATAAATATTTTTATTAATTTCACCTATAATGACATTAGTGTTTGTGATATTCGACAGCCATATTCCAAGCTTACAGAAAAAGTCATGTGGATTATTATCATTACTTTTTGCTAGCAAAATAACATAGTCATTCATATTTAAATCTATTATTTTCATTGCGGCCGTCACCTCCCTCAAGTTAGCGCTTGGTTTTTATTAAAGTCGTGACGAAGTAATCTTGACCGCATAAAATTTGAAGCTGTTGTCTTACACCTCGTCCTTGATTGTCTCCAATTATAAAAACCTGATGCTTAGTATGTATATAAATTTGTTTCAATTTAGATGGAGTCAAATTGTGCGTTTTTTAGTTTTCTTGTAGGTGTTCTTTTGTGATATTTGTAATGCGTTCAACATTTTTGTTTGGTTTGATTTCTATTGTATTAATGTCATTTTTGTTCTCTAGTTGTTGAGTTCGAATAGGAGTATTGAATATTAGCTTCGTGTACACACTACGTGCTGATAACACCGGAGATATTCTGGAGGATTTCATATTTATATTCAATATATGTCTATTAAGAGGTGTTGTATTTAATGATTTCGTACTATTAGGCCTTGCTGTTACCAGATTCTTAATATATTTTTTTTATATATCAATTTGCTTGATTTGCTTCTTTATAGTTCGTAAAAGTTGATTATTTTGACAAGTAACATTATCAACTTTGCCGTCGGCACTTTTTAGTTTACCACGTAAGTCTTCGAACTCGCGTTTTAGCTCATATGTAAATGAGTATCTGTGTGTATCTGTGTGTTGAGTTCGCCGTGCAAATTTAGTAAGGTCGATTCTAGGAATGTTGAGTTCAGATTCTTATTTATGGAATTTGTATGTGTAGAATATTTCTTCTAAATGTTATATTGTCCATCTTGACTACAGAATTCTTTTTATATGAATTTTAAAAATTGCTCGTGTTGGTAAGAATCGATTTCACGTCTTTCTAGTTGTGTGTTAGGTATGACGGTGCACCTCCAGACTACGACGGGTTTACTCATAGGTGTCGAAATTTATATGTATTCACAATTTTTCGTTTATCGCCACTTGAATTTAATTGATTATTATGTAGGTATTCTGTGCAACGTTATTTTTAACACACTTCGGTAACCAAAAATGTTGTCTGTTTATATTTTAGTAAACACGAAATGTAATGTAATATATACTAGCTTTCACATCGTTACATAGTGTTTATATTTTTTTATTATTAAATGTTTGTATGGTATGGATGATTAGGTATGGTTTAGAAAAATAAAATTAGTACAAAAGGATTGGTAATATTCTTGATCACTATTTTTTAAAGTTTGGGTTTAGAAGGTCACTGTTTTAATAAATAACACTTGCACTGTAGAGTTATGCTTCCGTCCAAATTTTAAAACACAAAACTTTTACAACTATGCTTTAGTATATTTTTAAAATACAGGAGTTCCGAATACACGTTGACTTAACAGCGGAGACGTCTACCCTCTCAAGTTCTCAATCATCCATCTATGAGCGCTTTAACTTTCAGGTTATTCTACTGATTTCGATTCGATTTTGATTTGGTCATAGTCAAACGTTCTTTAGTCAAATGGAAACCGAAAAGATCGAACTAAAATTGCTGTGGTATTTTATGGTCGGACATAAAAAATTAGAATCTATGAAGTATTGATTTAAGTTTGAAAATGTCTCTTCTGTAATGTAACCCAGCTACTATATTATTAATCGAATTAATAGCCTTGTAAATATAATAATAAAGTCATTATAACTAAGATAATGGTACCTACGAAGTCTATACGAAAACTAATTTAAATATGGCCGAATCCCAAACTCTGACTCACAGGCCGGACATCCTATTTGGTGTAGTTTAGCAAAAACTTGTTACAGAATAAATTACTAGTAAACAGCTGTATTAGACTGTCGCAAATGTTCGAATTGAAGGAAAATACGTTAATACATTATTGGTATTTTTTAACGACAGTAGTAAGTATGTACAGTTGAATATAAAAGTCTAACAATACGGTTTTAACAATAAGATATTTTAGCTCCTCTGTATTTACTGGCATTTGTATGCAAAGATCATCGACCTGGTTGTTTTTTTGTGGTACAGCATTGGATTACTAATTAAAAACGAACAGGATATAGGAATCTTCATCATTATCTATTGCTAGGCTCGAGTTTCGAAAGTAAGAAAAATACAACATCATCTAGGTTGTTTAAAATTGCTTATTTATAAACATTGTTTATATCATCACTGAATATCGTAAAAAATAGGCAGCAGTGTTCAAGTTCAGTGTTTTGATAATACATTGTTATATCTCAGTGTATTAAGAGAGATAATGTCATAATTACTTGTAAATAATATGGGGAAAAATGTATTATATTATTAATTAATCGATCCATTTTTTATTGTAATAGTCGGCAATCGATTTGATGAGTCATGGTAAGTAATTATTGTCGCTCATTCAAATCAATAATTTAAGGGGCGTCGCCGGCGATCTTCCGGAGAAGAAGATAGTCGTGTATTGGTATGTTAATGACTGAAATGAAAACGTTTTAACAGTTGACTTTAGAAAGACAGTAGTAGCTGGCCAGGAAGGTAGAGAGCATTACTAGCATGTGCGAATACCACCACAGCTAAACCGTATGGTACACAGCCCAGTTACCTTCAATAAGACCTAGAGCGGTAGCCGCATTCGTTGGTCAGTAAGGTACATTATTAAGTCTTGAATTTAAAATGTTTTTTTTCACTTTAAGCGAAAAATTATAATCCTACATGTGCAGGTTTTTTTGTTTATTTTGTAGCTTATTTTAAAACAGTATTAGTTTAGAAACAGTTAAATCAGTTGATAAAAGCGAACAATTAGAATGTCATTTTACAGTTTTAATGCGCTCCCGGATACAAACTATGAGTGCGATGTTTTTTGTGGATAAATGGTTGAAATTATTGTCCGTGTGCCTAAGATTACGTGAGTGAGATGTATGAGTGAGTATTCTTTCATTAATGTAATAAGCGTATATATTCATTCATATTTATCATCATTATCATCATCATTTTCGCAACCCATATTTGTCTCGCTGCAAGGGAGGGATTGACGCCTAAATGCGGATCAGCAGTCCTCACATATAATCTCTCCGTCACAATTCTTAGGCATACAGGTTTCCTTAGGATACGTTCTTTCACGGAAGGGAGTGATAATTAAATCGCAATACGCACACAATTAAAAACAGAGATGCGTGCAAGCTTCGAACTTGAGGCTCCATTGCGGGAGACCTACGTTCAAACCATAAGGCTACCGCTGTTGATATATTAAATTAACTTAAATAAACAGTTAAAAAACTAATCTGCATTAAATATTTTTTTAACAATAACGAAAGATATACTAATCTTAATTTTATATTATGGTGAAATCACCACAAATTTGACTGCATGTTCATCGTAAAGCATAGTCTGAACCGTGAATACCACAAACAATCTGTAAACACATTGTAAATAATGACCATAAACCATAGATTAACCAGAGAAATATAAATGATAATTTCAGTGTACAAAACTCATGTCTCCCCGTAAATGAGTAGGTTCAACCCGGTGAGAGTAAGTATAGAGGTAGACAATATAATAAGGTATGGCGGCATATCGTAACACAACTAATAAACGGTAATTTGACACGACAAGTCAATTATGAACCAACATAACCGCGTATCGGCATCGAGGGAATTTTGCTAGTAATGCCAGTGTTACACCACCTTTATTAATTTCTTTTTTAAATATTTTTTAATTAAGGAATGAAAGTTTAATCTAAATAAGGACATAGAAATCTGTTCCCATATTAGTGTTTTACGGTGTGATAAATGACATTATAACATTATTAATAAAACGCACCTTTAGAATAAAAGTAACTTAACTCAAAATTCATGAAGTTCCAGATTTTACTATAAATTTACTTAAAAAAGCCTACTCTAAAACCCCATGGTGAAAAAGAACCCGAATTATGAGTGAGAAAGGGAAAAAGGAAAAACCTCATACATCAGTCTCTTTAAATTTACTCAAGACCATACATTTTTGAAAACTTTCTTCGTCATTTCCCATAAATTGTAATTTTAATTGTAATTCTCATGGACTTATTACGCTGGAAATCGATTTTCTGTGTGATTGAAACAGTTCACACTACATTCCTGAGAATCTTTGTATGCGTTGGATGGCATTAAAAGGGTTCTAGTGCGGTGGAATCTGACATAACCTGAAACCTCTGGAGACGCTGTATATCTTTGGAAATGACATTCCTGATATAAAGGTTTCATGAATTTAAAGTTTGTTTTGGTCTAGAGTAGAAATCAGGATTCTTAAATCGGCACGGTAATTACTAAATGGATTGAGCGTCGTCTAAAGATTAAAATATTTAATTACCTTAGGGAGTAAGGAGTAAGTATTCGAGTATAAAACTTGCATCTCTTTTTATCAATGATTAGCATTAAAAAGTTCCTATAATCAGACAATTAAATACTTTTTTACTTTAATCTATAAAAATATCCAATTTCATAACAATTACCTTTCAATAAACAATATTATCATATTGTTACCAGATATTTAATATTAGGAAATGCAGTTATAATACAAACATATTAGTTCAAAAGAAACGGTAATTTTAAATGTCATCGCAAAACTAGTTTAGTGCAATACACCTAATTAGCTCAATATCAACACGTCTTATGGCTCTAATAGATATGTAATTATGGATATTATTTAAATTGCTTGACAAATTACACGTCGGTACGCAGCTTAACTCGCTCACTCGCCGGCTACGTTTTGACTTGTATTTCTTGTAGACTCACCGATATTGTGGATTTCATAGCACTGTCATATATATGTATAGAGTTGTTTTTACCACTTTTTTTTATAATAACCGACAAACAAGCTGACAAGCCACCTAATGGTAAGTGGTTACCAGGACATCATATGAACATCAGCAAGTAAATGGGAAGAAGTAAGTACTGTTTCTCAAGCCAATTTTAGGTACTTGGACGAAATTTCAAGTAAATATTATTTGTAAAAGTTGTACAAAGTTAGGATAAACTTGGATACAAATTACTATCGGCCCACTCCACGGCAAAGGTTGTAAAGGACGGTTTTTAAGAATCGACGGATTCTAAGAAAATTAGAATTATCAATTATTATGTTATATACATTTTTTTTATAGTTTCAAGGGCAGCTGAAACGGCAGACTGGCCACCTGATGGATAGTGGTCATTGTTATCTATATAATTATTTATATTTACATCTTTTTGGAAGAACTTCGTACCAAATAACTGTCGTAGATTTTATTATTTTTATTATTTTTTATTAAATCAATCATACTAAATTCTGGCTCAATACTTAAGACTTTTGATGATACTTATAATTTACGAAAACATAAATGGGCAACAAAATCTTAAAGTAAATAAATATTATAACCGAGGATTACAAAACAAAAATTACAGTTCAATAAATTTTATATAATCTAAAAGACAGTATAATTGTATAATGGGTAAAAAATAATTCTGTATAATTTACACATTATAATCACTTCTTACTTCGCATTTATTATTTTGCGTAAGTCTCAACGAAACAAAGTTTTACGATTTAAACCAGAACCGAATTTCTGGTATCAGAAATGTTTTACTTTTAAATTTAATTATAAATTAATTTTACTTTAATTAATTTTACTTTATTTTAAATATAATATTGAGACTAGTTTTTCAGCAAATACAGTACCTATATTATTTTATGCAAACGATTTTTTTATGTTGTTCAATGTGCAATCTGAGTTTAAAGTGTAGTTTAGTTTCGGAGCAATAACAAATTTGTTTTAAGAAGTAAGAATTTTTTAAATTATTATAATTTTTTTTTAAGTTATCTAAACCAAAGCTGAAACCGTATTTTTATTCCAACACTATACAGCTGTTGCAAATTACTTGCAGGTACTAAAGAAAGTGAAGCCTTTGGGTAAAATTAAGAGGCGGGACCAACGTGCATATGAACACCACGACCTCCACTGATCGTAAATGCACCGGCCTCAATTTATTTAAAAGTGGGCATTCCTTGCGGACCTCAGATCTGTTGAAATAACACCAAAATTAACTTCGAACGTAATTATGAAAGAAATGAATTCGCTTTCATTTGTAAAAATGTTTCCGGGTTACGTTATTATGTGCCATCGAAAATGACTGCTTATCAATTCTTCCATTACCATTGCGATGTATAACATTGCAATCAATTTTACGTTATATTATTATTTATATTAATGGTTGAGCAGTACCAAGCTCGACTAGAGAAAGTAGAACTTACGATTTCTATAGTATCAAGATGGAAGGTTCGAAAGGTTCGCAGTTCTTTTATGGGGCTCGGTGTTCGTTTTTGCAATTACCAATAACTTTCAAGCGACGTGTTAAAGCACAGTTACCTACATAAAGGATATCATGGTATAGATTAATTTATAAATGACAAAGATTAAATTTACTTTTGTTAAAACTAACTTTGTAATTTTCGGATGTCAATTTAAAAAATGTGGTACAATCAAAACATGACGTGCATAAGTGTATTTAAGTAATACCTAATTGATTAAATAATTTGGAATTTGAATATGTAACATATTAAATTTCGGTATGTCTGCCTGCCTTGTTATTGCGCTATGTGGAAGCTACATTAGCTTCATATTTGGCATGTTTGTAATTTTTATTAAGTACATATTTAAGCCAACACCTGCAATAATGTTTTTTATTCTCCATGCGAGTGTGATCTGTAACGATATTAGGAAAGAGAAGTTGAATTTATCATGCTAAATCCAAAAAGAAGAAGCATAAAAACATTGGTATACAACAATATTTTGTTATATTTAGTGATATAGTAAATTTTAGTAGGAAATTATTTATCATTATAATAATAGAACATAGAATATTTTACAACACTCTTAACTAATATTCGTATGACAGTTACATCATATTGTTTAAATACAAAATTATCGGGTGCTTACCGACACTAGTTCAGCATTTGCCCTTTTATGTTAAATATTACTAGCAATAAATAATATTAATGGATACATTAACTGTAATTGAACGAGCATTCTTGTTTAGCAAAGCTCTCAAAGTATTTGATGTCACGTAGAGAGTTATTATGACCAGCTATGACATTTTATAATCATTATTAAGATGATGGAAAATAATTTTTCGAGTAATACTATATTGTGTATTAAGTAAGGTATAAAATCGTAGATCTAGAAGACAAAATGACTGCAAATCGAAGTCTCACTTTAGTACAATATCTGAGATAGTCTGAACGCGATGTTTAAAAAACACTACATGATTTTACATGAGTAATTTACATTTGCTAATAGATAGAATTATTCAACAGTGAGTCTAGGTGTATGATAATTAGCTAATTGATAAAAATAAGTATCATTGATAACGATTTGCTTATTTTCTGTAAATTTAAAAGGGCCATATCTATGACTCAAGGCAAGGGAGGGTTACTGGTACTAGCTGTTACTGATATGCATTTGTAACACCGGAGTCATATCACTGCAGTTATATATGATTTATTTATTTTTGGCGAATTATAAACAATCTTAAAGCAAATTGCAGTTCTATTCGGAACTAATCTGAAAATGCATAAAACTTTGCTAAAAATAGATAAAGCATCAGTTTGGACGCATATTTGAACATGACTTTAAACTTAGGTTATCTTGGATTATACACGTTTTATTGTGTTGCGGGTACTAACAGACCTTAACACGTAACTAGGTCGAAATATCGACGTACAATAACGTGAGAATTCGTAGTAAAATCTTGTTATTTGAAGTGGCTTTAAATTATTAGCTAATAAAGTGCACGAATGTCTTTATACAATTGAGGTATAGAGCTAACTCTACGAGGCTGCTTCAGTGTGGCTTCCTAGGAAGCTTAAAACCTTTTTTCTAAACGTTCACCCACTCACGTCGCACTAGGAATCCCTGACATGACAAATCACAAATACCCCCATAGTCCGAGAACATACCTTTATCTGTCATATATTCAGCAGGCAGGTTCTCTATCAACTGGGCTACATTGTCATCTCATGTATTAGATATTTTTATACAACATGAAGATCTCTAAAATGGCTTAACGTTCGCCATTTATCGATAAACAGTCGGGGCTGACGGTTTAACATGTTACTTTCCCAATAGCCATTAATCACTTACCATTAAAATAGGCCGTTTTCATCAGCGGAAAATTTAGTGTTTCAGTTTTAAACTTGTTGATCTTAATCCTTAGAAAAAGAGGAAATGTCAATCAAAAGTTTTTAATTCGCTTTGGAATGATTAAAGAGTCCCCTTGTTAGACGTCCAAGTTGCAGCGGAACAATTCTTATCAATAAAATAAACTTAAGAAATTAAAATTGTTAATACAGGAAATCCTGGGAAACAGAGGACGTCTGCACGCACTAGGTATCTCGGACAGACATCCGCTTATCAGTGTTATTATCTGGTTTATTTTCCAGAGATGTGAAATTATATACTACTACTATTTTCATTCATATCATTTTATCACTTAAGTCCGTATTGTGAACGGAATTGACTTGAATTTATCATGACAAGAAATGCATATTATGAATATATTTATGTGAATAATTTTTTTACGTAAATGATAGATCAACGAGTATACTGGTCATCTGATGTTAGGTGGGAACTATCACCTATAGATATCCGAAACACCAAGAACATAAAAATTATCACCGATGCATTGACTGCCAAAGAGGAAGTGGAGCGTTTTGCTTATTACTAATTGCATTGTATCAGAAATATATAAAAATACGATTCATTCTAGAATAAGAGTGGTAGCTAGCCAGGTAGATGAAGGAACCTGACAACGTTAATGACGCTTACGTTGATTGACTTACGTTATTACGTTATTACGTAATTACGTTGGTGGTACAAAACCCAGCGACCTGGTACACGAAGGACCTAAGGTACTGACTGATACCTTGGGCGATATTCAGTAGCTTGCACCCCGAGTAGAGAAGTTGATTTGGTCTTAAGAATGAATAAAGATCCTTATACAAAAGTGGCTAGTGACAACTTTATAAATATATTACATTATTTGTACCTACACGAGCATCCATTGAATTGAGACAAGTACATTGATCTGCTTTGATATGGACCGGTGATCTCTTTACGTGCTCAGAATCAAAATACGTCTGCATGTGAGGATTGGAATTCATTAACAATAACAATATTCTCGTAACATTACTTAGTAGTGACAGTGATATAAAAGTGGGTTTAAATATTACATAACACATTAGGAATCGGTGTTTAAAACCAGTATAGGTAGAACATCTAGGTAGTATGTGGCATTAACAATAAACATAGTAAAATTTTCGATATATTTCTCTAATCTTCTGGAGTTCATGTCGTTTTAATGAAGAATCGAATCCCCGAAAATAATTAGATGAGCGTTGAAATTTAAAAAAATTAAATATAATTACAAAATATTGCGGTTTACCTTTTATTAAGACTTTATGTGCTAATTATATAAACATTCTTCACATTCTTCTGGACTAGGCTGACATTATTAAGAAGCTAGTGGAGGGATTTTAAATAAGTTTGAGCGATTGCAAAACAAATGTTTCCGCTTTATTTTCCGTCTTAAGAAATTTGATCATGTCTTTCACTTGCGCAATAATCTCAAGTGGCTTCCAATCTTATTCCGTAGGAAGACTAGAATATTATGTTTTCTGTATAAAACCTAAGAAGGATTTTATCCTGTTTTACCCCAATATTTCCATGATAGTTTTTCCTAAGCCCGTTCGTAATTTGCCCCTTGTAGATCCCACGTCATGACTTTTCTTAACTAACCAACCCATAAAACTTGTACATATTCCATCTCCTTCACTGTGCAGGCAGTCAGATTCTGGAACTCACTGCCATCAAACAGACGTGCACCTAAATATATATTTACATTCAAGAAAGCAGTCAAAGAACACGTTTATTTAATGTATAATATTTGTAGATATTTATTTGTATTATTTATGTGTTTAGTATGTGATATGTTCATTTTATTGCAAGTTATATATTGAGTTTTTATTGAATTTTTTTTTGGTCTGATTGATAGCATAGGCATCGTATTGTATTATTGTATTGTATTGTATATGTATCGTATAGGTATTGATGTATGTGTACGCACTAAGATTAGTTCGTTTGTTTTAATGTTTCTTTTTGTACTGGAAGAGATTTCTAAATGAAATAAGTAACACATATTTATCTTTTGGAATTTTTCCAGTTATATTTCTGTATGCATTAATAGTTAAATGAAACAATCTTATTCCGTTAAAATCATCGGTTACTGCTGGTTTAAATAGTATACTAATACTGCTACTACAGACGCCATAACTACATTTTTGTATTTCTATAAACGATTGATTTAAAGCGTCGAGGATTTATGGCTTACTAAAAATAGGTAAGGTATGAAGGTTCAGAGACAAAAAAGCTGTATGGATGCAGAATAAATAACAGGGATCAGCCGAAAAGATACGCAACATCTCTGTAGATAGTTTTCGTTTCATGTGGGATGTTTACTCACTAAAACCCGTTTGCCAATGACCCGACACAGGGAAGCCTTACCCTCTCCCATATATTTGAGAAGTCATAAATTCAAGAATTTGTGAATCTTGTGTTTAACTATCAATAATCAAACTTGTGCCTTTTTAAGAATAAATAGTATTTACGTTAGATGGTTCTATCCAATTTGCATTACGTAAAGAGATAAATTGAAATCAATTACTGTTCACTTCGCGTAAAAGTGAATAACTCGTTTCGCGTGTAAATCGCGCTACATTGCTATGTCGTGGCGTCACCGCCGCGCCAGACACGCAGGTGCCAGTCCATGTATTCATTTACATTCTTGCCACATTCAAATTTGGTGTCAAAAACAAACTCTATTATTCCTTTATACGGCTCAGAATAAGTTAAGAGAAATCAGGTTGTTTATATTGGTTATGTATGTAGCTATGAAGACTGTGTCGTTTGTCTGACGGTCTGTCACTTCGTCGGATCTTTGACCGAATTATGCGAAATTCTGCAATCTTTCTTGTTTTTGTGCAATTAAAGTTGATTACCACTTGCTTCAGTGCTGGAAAATATTGTGAGGAAATCTACGTACCGTTTTCTATATAATGTTCTCAAAGCTGTATGAAGTCTGCTTATCTGATTATGCTCGGCGTGGTAGTGTGATGATAGTTTTGGGGTGTAAGGGGTTCCAACCGGCCTTAAGACCAAGTCAATTTCTATAGTCCTGGTGCATTCTGCCGATGAACGGACTACGTTTTGGCGAACGGTCTGTCATGTTGGAGAACTCGGGGCTGTGTACCGACCAGTTTCATTTTAACAATAGTCATATATGGTTGTAGAGTTCTTTGCCCGCTGGCTCGCCACCACTCTCTTTCTATAACCACCCGTTAAATGTTTTTACGTTTGTTTGTAATTATTGTTTGTGACAATTAATGATGTTTGTGCGTCAATATCGGAGGACCAGTATTAAACGGGTTTCCCGCTTTTATCTTGGGCGGCAAGGGATTTTGACTTTAGTGTTACAGAAGGTCTCGACCGGCGGTGACTACTTGCCAACAGGTGGCCGATTTCCTTGTTATGTTGAAATAATAAAAAGTTTTGAAAAATATTTTATTTGTTCATTCACTAGGAGAATCATGATTGTTACTTTCAAACAATAACCAAATCCGAAATATTCAATATTTACTCCAAAAATCTAAATTTTGTTTGTATATCTATCTATTGCTAACAACCGCATAAAAATCTGTACAGCGCAGATAGATTATCATCATCTAGTTGATTGCTGCCCAGATGTTGTACATCAAGATGAAAACTTCCTAGAAAGGTAACGTACTTCTTTAATCTATAAGCTTTCTTTATATATCTGAGCTCAATCGATCAAGTGGCATTTGATAAGTGACATAAAGACTAACATTTACATTTAAGTAGACACACATTATTCGGTAATATTCAAAACTGAATCTTTTTAGTTTCAAAAAATAGTGTTTATTAATAAATTGACTAGCTACTCCTGTTTGATCTTATATGTGTATGAAGTCGGCCATTCAAATGTTACATAGTCACTAATAGAAACATCAAAATCTTTATCACCGTGTATGTATCTTCCACTTGAATTATTATCAACAACATCCATATGAAAGTTGATTGGCACTGGTGGTTTGTAGACTTATAGAATAATGCTGAGCGGGATTCTTTTTCTAATGCTAAATAATAATTTTATACTGTATTTAAAATTTGTCATGTTTTTTTTTAATTAGAAATAAATTATTTTTATTTAAATACCTACATTCAGAAATGATTAAAATTGTCTAAAGTTTTGCAGCTTAAAACTATTGTATTTAAAGATAGCTTGATGATAAATGATCGAGCAAATTGACTGTAAGGCATTATTAATATTAATAACAATGGCAGTAGGTGATTCACTTCTCACAGCCTCCGTGAGTGCAAAACCTCGCCTACGATAGGATTTATACTATATACTATAGTTTAGGATTATACCTTCTCCTTGTACCTTACTTTGTCATCCACGAGCTAAGTAGAATTCGGTTTTGTTTAAGTTAGATTTATGCATTCTACTGGTAAGCCAACTTCGTATTTCCGCTTCAATTTGGATGGATAGACACCATTGAGTAGTAGATTAATATAGCCATTTGAGCTGGGCTTCAAAAAGTGTAAATTCTTATTTTTATGTTCTTTGGAGTCGTTCGTGGCAAAGTCAGCGACATAAAATGCTCACAGTAGAACAATCACGCTTTGAACAGACCAGGTTCAAATGTACGAGGAAAGCAGCAATTCAAAAGGAACAGCGGCGGATTGTCAAGTATATTACGAACACCTTAATCTGACCAAGACTGCTTAAGAGCGTAGCGACTAACAAGAAGAGTTTGTGCGTAGTATCAATATATATGTGGTGTTGATGAGCGAATCTCTCCACACTCTCTTCTGGTTCAGTATGGGTTGGTGAAACAATAACCATTAACCATGTTCGAACTAAGTATTAGTTCATAAGCTATATGGTCGCCTCTGATATCAATTGTGTAATAGAGACTAATTACTTGACATAAAAGTACAAAAACACTACCATCTTGCCACTATCGACCATTCATCAAGAACAACAAAGAGTAAGCTTTCACAATTATTGCAAATAATCTACTCACATTACAAATAATCAATCTTATAAACAATAATTTGTCACATAAATGCGGGGCAGGCGTAAAACCGAATCCAGGATTTTTTAGCAACCAGGATCACAACTCACTGAGCTTTTAGCTGTCTGCATAAAATATTTACGTCTTATACAAACCGGATTTACATCCCTTCAATATTTTCCTTTATTTCGGCTTATCTCAATAATGGCGAGACGCTATTCACGGAAATGGTGCAGACCTTACGTAAATAGACATAAACATACAGTTCTAATCATAAATTATTGAATACTACATTTCGATTTAACACTTGGGCCGTGTGACTGGGTTAGTTCGGAAATAAATACCGCAAAGCTAGTGCACTTGGCATTCCACGTACCAGTATTATACATATTTTTTGAATATGAATACGATCGGTCATTATATTCAGTAGTAATAACATCTTTAACAGACGCACCAACAATTATACATATATAAAAACTCCTGTTTATCTGTTTCAACGCAGTAATCTTAAAAACTACTACATTGATTTGTGTATGGTTCTTATTATTACATTGACAAGGAAGGTAATTGAAGAGAAAAGATATAAAACGCATAATAAAATGAATACAATTTGTTTCGGGTATCTAGCATTGGTAAACGTATAGATTATATGTCCGGAAGTGAAGATAGGATTGATAACAAGCATAAAGATAAAAATAGATTTGATATACTTATACATACGAAAGCTTTGAATGTTTATGCACTCTGTTTTATTGATTATGTAAAAATTAACATATCGAGTCTTTTACATTCCACATTTTATAACAACTTGTTTGTTGTCGACTGTTTTCTAGACTTTTGAATGTAAAATTAGCAACCATGGAATAGAAGCGTTTGGCGACGAATTCTTTGATCTCAATTTAGTTTTCGTGTTGTATGTTTATTATATTAAAGTTTAAATTAACATTTAAGTTACATTATTTAATAAATATTTAAGAAGTTTCGTGCATTTTACACACCAACTACGAGTGTATCGCGATATTGCTCTGATCCGTCTCAACTAGGCCAGTATAATTCAAATTTTACTACACAATGTCCTTACGATAAATCTTGTTTAAATTAATAAATTACTAGCTATTGTTATTTGTTTATGCAACGAGGTGGCAGTATATCATGAATGTCATGAGCCCCAGAAATGTAGGGGTTCCGTGTATAATGTATACAGTCTGCAGGGATCGGTGTGCAGCCTTAACCGGTCTGACCCCGACGATTGAATTTATTGGACTAAGCCATAATTTATTTGTGCTTATCACTTCACTCTAATATTACAGAATAAATTAATAATATTGACATATGTTTTTATTCACAGTACTTTCTATAAAGAACATTAGTTTGTCGTGTTTTGTAATTTTAAAATGCATATTTACAAGGATATTTATAAAAGTAATTTTTTAGATGTAAATTTTTCACTCCCCCACTACATTACGAAATAACTGACCTTAAAATTTATAAAATGTTATTCGATTCGCTCATAGTTTCTATGCAAACCTATACGAAAATCTTATCTGCTACTTGAAACTGAAAGTTTACCTGAATTTATTTATTATATCTATCCCGCATGAATCCGCTTCGGACCTGATCGGAGTTTAATATTAAACATTGCGGACAAAATTAGAATCAGTGGATATTATAAAATTACCTATACTTAAATACGATAATAATAAATAATCTGTAGTTGTTATGCAATAAGAAGCCCATGCATTTGTTAAATGTCTTCCTGTTCCCTGTTGATTTAATTTCTGTACAATGATTTTATTACGTTCAATAACTTTTTGGGATTCGTTATCGTTAGATAGTAGTAATTAAAACGTGTCGGAAAACATCCGACTATTGGATTAATAGTATTTAATTAAAATAACTGTGAAATATAATTAAGTATTTTTTTCCTTAAAATTAAACAGTTATGATTTCGTTTTCACGAGATGGGAACAATTTAATTCAAAAATAAACGTACTTACTTTATTTCTACTGCAGTACCAGGGTTATCTGTGCACGTTTGAAATTCATCAACATAAAATAAAAGTCAGACACAAAATAAAATATAACTTAATGTCGGAAGATCTTAAAAACCATATCTTTGGGATAAAAGCTTTTTGTATCCATATATTTGCAATATGCATTAAGGCTTTTAAGATGAATATTGGCTAATTATATAAACTCGAATAAGTTACAGGATACCCTCTTCTATAGGTTCTTATAAAGCATAAATTAATGAGCTGTAAGTTTTTTTAGGTGGCAGAACCCTTGTATGCTGCGATTTGTTAATCTTTACAACACCTACTGATTGCGCCGTGAAGTAGGTTGCTTCAAGTAATCTATTGCTTTACTTAGCATTCCGTTAGGACCAACATCACTTAAGTACCCTAGCCCTGCTAAGTTTTCTACCAACTTAGTTACAGATTCGTCTATACAATAAAGTAATTAAATTTGAATTGTCGGCTGTACGTGTCAATAACTGTTTCGCAAAGAAATATCAGTGATGACATCATGGTATTATAAGCACGTACATACTGTTTTGGCAGACACGGGTATGTAAGCTTTTTCCTTTTATGGATGTACCTAATATAGAGTAGTTAGACAAGTTTTAAACAACTACTATGTAAGTCTGATGGATACCGCGCCGATCAGTTTCTAAGGCCGTGTACATACTAGCGGAAAAACTGTAAAAAAATTATCTAATTAACTACCTATTTTTCCTTTGCTGCAGCTACATTGGTATTGAACCTAGATGTGGATTAAATGCAGTTCCCGATTCAGCAAGAAAAAATATTTTGTCTATGTACAAAGTGACAATATAAACAAGGTATCTGTCTGTTTGACCGCGATATTCTCTAAAATTACTGCGTGGATTTTATTGCGATGTTTGTTCTTATGATGTTGCTAGATAGAGATTAACCAGGAACGTATATAATGCAAATAACTAAACGCGTGAAAAACCATTAATAACATATTTTTTTTAAATTTTTGCTCAAGAATACGAGAATTTAAATAAGATTATGCAAACACTTATCTTATAATATTTTATTATTGTATATAATATTCAAAAAATTCAAATATTTTAAAGACCCTTTAAAATCGTCACTGACAATTAGATTTAACTATTTTGTACAAAGTTAAGAATAACATAGACTATCCCGAACTTTTAAGCAAGTTTAATTGAAACGTACCACGAAATAATAGAAGGTGTATTACACCTCTTGGAGTACCGTTTCGTAGAAGAGTGCTCGGTGCCAATGCAGTGATTCCACGTCTTTGCAGAATATTAAATGGATACCATGGGTATGGGATATAAACAAAATGTCACTTGAGCCATTTAAAAAAGTGTATGAATAGGACAATACAAATAAAAACCGCGTGCGATTGAAATTACTATGAATTAATTAGTGCATGCTGAGTTTTCTTTAAAAGGTAAAACAATGAATAATTTTATTGTAATTGTGTCCTAAAGATAGGACCAATTGTAAGCCTAACTAATAGGTACAAGTTTTGTAACCGCTGGGAAGCCTAAATATATAGTAAACGAATGTACAAGTTACTGTGCATGTTGTTCCTTCAATTACCATCATAAGGATGAGTCTGGATCTATGTATATATGTTATAGAAAAGAACCAAAGATATATTTAATATAATGATAAGGTGTTTGTAACGTCATATTTGTGTATTCAAGGCCACCCGCAACACAGGGAGTCCTAGAGCTGGGGTGTGAGTGTGTAAACAAACGTTTATGTTATGTTTATGTAATAACAATAATAAAAAATCTTGACCTCTTATTTTGCTAGGTTTCTAATTAACAAAAATGTATTACTTACAAAACAATCCGCTATTAATGTATGTATTGAATTATTTACTACCTTTTTAATGTGCGCAGTAAATATATTTTATTGTATCTCTTATGTGAAAGCTGTGTACTTATTAGTACAGCTTTATTAGTCGCTGCAGAGAAGAACGAGTCAGCTTAGCATTATTGTAACCGCTAGCCAATGTGGACTCAGTCTTAGCACGATCTGTCCGGGACACGATTGATGCGAGGTAGATTGCATCATTGCTGACGTCACTTACGAGGCATTCCAATGGATATTTGAGTCGGTTGTATAATTGCGAATAGAAATTTAAATGTGCCCTTCAATAGTACGAAGTGACTTAAGTACTACTAAGGGCTATATTAGAGGTGGTATATTTTATCACTGTCATCGAAAGTTATATATTTCTATTTTATGCTATACACTTATAATTGTAAATAGCTAATCTGAAAACCTTATTATAATGTATTTTTTATTAAAATTTTTAAATAATTGTTTGTAAATTAGTAGTACTCGTATATTGCAGGCATGACCTGCTGGATCTGGGTTTAAATGTTATCCACAATATTATTAATCACGTTTTGTGTCTTTAAAGTAAAATTGTAGTAAAAAAAGGTAAAATTGTAGTTTTCTTAAGTGAAAAGGATTTTGAGAAAATCTGCATACACTAGACTTCTCTTTCATGATCTGACATAATATAGAGTTTGTTAATCCGCAGTTCAAAACTGCTTCTTAACTCCTCCAGTTCCCAGTAAAGTGATATTTATGTTATGATAATTAATAAATATTTATATGAAACAAAAAAGATATAAAAAATTTCAGTCATAAATATTAAAACACTTTATAATATTGAAACTAAACGGCCGTAGAGCTTTAAACAAATCGATTAATTAACCCAGTCAAATAACACCGCAGGCCCTTACTGCATCATACAGCGACATAAATCACAGTGTGTAACGAACTGTGATACAATAAATACATAGTTAATGGCCACACAATAGAGCTATGACTGCCGACTATAGTTGATTTAGTAATTTATCACTAAATATTATCATTTAGTTTCATTCATTATTGTTATAATTGTCGGTTAGGTATACGTTTATAAAATGTTATTAAACTAAATATGTCAGTCATGTATATAAGGATTTACGAATGACTTAAATTATTTTTAATTTGAATTTGAATTTTGAGAACTTGAAAAATTGTACCATAAGTTGTATTTTTTAATCTAATACAATTGGAATAATAAGCACTTATACCCCCGCACTAGAACTACCATTGTCCCATTCTGACTAACGATCAAGACTGACCAGGAAATACAATACAAATATTATTTTTAAAGTAGTATCAATAAAAAACAACCAATTGAAAACCTCCTTGTTTTTTTCAAGTCGGTAAAAATTTTCAGAAAACGCGATGTTACCAGTGAACAGCGATTTCTACCGGTTAATTTTACGGTAGAAATTTCGCAAGTAGACCAAAAGTGGTAGGGTGTACAGTTCGATAGAATACGCTAATGTCCTTCACATTACACCTTCGCTCGACAGGCAGCATTACCGCCGATGGAATTACTGGGTTCTTAAAATTTATTTAATTTTATTACTAATGTTGTTATTTCAAAATATACTTTCATCTAGGTCTTATAAAGCTTATAATCTTATAAAGCTCATTGGATCATCATTCCGCATCAGCTTAGTTTAGAAATGAAGTTACCATATTATCTCTGCATTTCTGCATCATTCTGTGGGTTACTTTGTATTTTGTTTCGCAGGCCATCAGATGAAGTATATTCATCTCCACACTTTATAAATATATTTATTTAAATAGACAAAAACGTATAGATAAGGCGTAAACTTTGTTTCAATATGATATAATATAAAAAAACTATAAAACGCTTTCATGTTGTGGTGTGCGCACACATCCTAAAAAGACTTATTAATATTTTTCCATTACGTGCCAAAAACTTATAAATTAAAGTTATATTTAAAACTTTTTTAAATTTATCAACTCCAAATGTTATGTTGCAAGAATGTTAGGTTTCCTAAAAAGAAATACAAAAGGCTTTATGTCTTTTAAAACAAAAATTTATTTTATTATATAATGCATTGGTCCGTAGCAAACTAGAGTTTGCATCAGTGGTTTGGAGCCCCTACTATGTAACATACTCACAGAGGATCGAAGGGTTGCAGAGATCTTTACGAGATACTTAGCATTTCAATCAAAAGAAATATCACCGACAAATACATATGATGCTCGACAAAATTTTTTTAATATGACATCTTTTAACAATCGCCGTTTATTAAATTATATCGTGTTCTTAAGGAGGATAGTATCTGGAGAAATTGACAGCAGTGAATTACTTAAAAATTTAAAAATAAACATACCATATCAATATCCACGTTGTCCCATTACAAAAGTCTTCCACATTCCCGCAAGCAAAACCAATATTTTTAAATATAGTCCTCTGGTAAGAATGTCTTCTGAATATAATAAATTGTCAGCATCTATTGACACCCTTGACATCTTCCATGATACTGTTCAAACGATTAGGATAAAACTTTCAAAATACTTTAGTTCATAATATTAAGCAAAAATATGCATTTTATGTAAGTGATATCGAATTTCCAATGTTGACTCCTTTTATTGTGAACGATGTATGTAAATGCCTTTAAGAGGTATACATACCATATCATTGTTTTAGTACTAAGTAACATAAGTTTGTATTCCTATTCCGTATGTAATGCTGTTGGCGTGTCAATAAATAAATAAATAAATCGAAAAGATTAAAACCCAAACTTTCTAATTTTAACAGTGACTTTTTATTATGTAGACATCCACTGCGCAAGAATCTGGAGTATTTCACTTCCAAGGGAGTAAGATAGGTAAGTATGTATATTGGAAATTTCATAATTTTTACAGTTACGTTTACAAAAATTTATATTTGATCTTTCGGTTAAATATAAATAAATAAAATCTGAATACTACACACACGTTATATTTAATAGGAAACATGTTTGTTCTGCGACGAATGAAAATACTATAAATTATTCAGAAGTATCACCATAACCGGCGTGGTTGCGAAGCCGCAAACATATTTTATTAGTTGCATTACTGAATAAAGTTCGTTAGGTGCACTTTACACTGCAATTGGCAATGTCCAAGCCCTTATCTCACTCGCAGCGACTCGTAATTAACAACGTGTTCACGACAATAACCCATTAATTGTGTCGAAATGATTTGTGCGAGCTAGTAGGCAACCATTGTCACCTTCAGACATACTCTTAATTACTAAAGGCGTGTCGGACGGGTTTAGAAAACTCCTGAAGACTCGAGTCAAGCATTTTTTCTTAAACAGGATATTATTTTGCCGTTATCATTAACGGTAAAAATAAAATTAAGTACTAATTAAAATAGTATCCCCCCTCGCTTCACTACACTTCGGAAGCAATTTTTAAACCTTATCATCAGGTAATATATAAATTGTTCCTTACGTTTAGAAATAACCTTTTCAGGAGCAATTATTAATCATTTTTATCAATTGATACATACATAAATTGCATACCCTAAACTTGTAAAAAAATGTGATTATAGTAAGTATTATAAAGCTTTTTGTCTTTAAAAGGTCGGTGTCGTGAACTGGGAGTTTAAAGAATTAGAAACATTTAATCTTTTAATAACTACCAAAAACACTCAGAACATTACTCACGAATCTCTTAAGAGGACTTTTATACGAACACCTGTCTCTTATTTCGCGGGAACAGATGAAGTCCCGAAATATATCCTAGATGTTGACTTACAATAATTTTAAGCATCATCTTGTTTTCGTTATTTTTAGATGATGCTTTAAAAAATAGATATAAAATATAATTGTTTTTAAATATATTAATAACTAAACAAAGCTCAAGTGAGCTATTAAAATTTTCAGCAATATTTAGCATCAGGATTCGGTCTCATCTCAAATTTATAATTAGTATAGATTATAGAATCACTTAAGACAATTACAACACACAGAAATTTTTGTTTGGATTTTCTATAGGAAACGAGTAAGGCACAAGCATGTGTTCGTTAAAGTTTTTTCTAGTATTGAGGTAGTAGCGCCTGACATATTTAAGTACACAATACATCTAGGTATCGGGAATTGACTAGCACATAGAAACAAAATTTAAATATAATTAAGTGGCTACATCTCGACCGACCTTAAATTATCCCCTCCATCCCACCCCACCTCCATAACCAATTATCTTCAATTTTAGATACCGTACAGGTTATTATGTGAAAAAGAATTAACCAGTAAAATTCCGTCGACCCAAATGATAAAAATTCTGTACTTAAGATTATACCCGGAATCATGTCGTAGCAAATGTGTGAGTGTATTATGGGAATAGGAATTGAAATAGTTGAAGTATTCATTTATTTACTATAAAAGTAGAACTATATTTCGTTATATTATCAAAATTTTAGGTTATACAAATAAGAAAAGCGGATGTGGACAAACTCCAACTATTTATTTCAATTTTTTTTCCAAATATTAAAAAAAACATTATTACTCACACACGTAAGTCTCACAACGAGTCCTGTAATTGAAAGATCTATTTTTTTTTTGTAATAAATATCCTAAAATAATATTTGTTTATTATTAAATTAGTAATAATTTACTTTGCAACAATCCGCAACACATCCGCACACGTTGTTTATTAATTTTATATCTTTCAGTTACGTACCTAACTGGAATATGAATCTAATTTCAACTTTTCCACTTAGCCTTGGAGAGAATTGTGTGTGATTCACAGACAAAAAAGCGAGTGAGTGAGACCTCTAAATTTTCCGACTATTAGTCGAATAAAGGAAACTAAAAAATATTAAAATCAAATATATAATGTAAATTAAATATAGCAATCAGAAATAGTACGTAATAAACACATATTATTATCTTTTGATATTATTACATAGTATATACAAAGTGTTTACGGTAAGTAGTTACATTTGTTCGACCGGAAACACAGGCTTCTAATTTGTGTAGGTTTGTAACGGAATGAATACTCGTAGAGTGTAATACTAATTGTTTGAATAAGTCCAAAGGTAGTTAAGTGCACTCACAGGCTTTCTAATAAGTACTTGTCACATTGTTTAGAAATGTTCGAATTGGTAATTGAATTAAGTATCATAAGACCACTTTGTTTAATGGTTTAGATGGTTCGATGTTTAGTTACTTTTTATGAATATTAGGTAATGTATTTGAACTTCTTGGCTATGTTATGAACTTGTTCATAGTTATCTATTTATATTTACAAACTAGTTTTTTTGAATGGATAGTTTTGGTGGTTTTTCTCTCGTCTTTCTCCACACTTCGGCTATCACTGTGTTTCTATGCTCGCCATAGACTGGGAAGTATATGAACTGCTACTCTAGTCTTTATTCATTTTACTTTTTACTTAAATTTACTCTTGTTTCACGATATCTCACTAACAAACATTGTCTAGAAACATTCATAATCATAATATAGCCGAGCTTTGTGTCATTTTAATAAAATATATTAGATAAATTTACATACTTAATATATTACGTTAGGTATATATTAATTACTACCTTTCTGAAGGGATATATAAAAATATTTTCTGGTTGATACTATATTAAGTTGAAATCATAATTATGTGAATGAAAATAAATATGTAGGAACAATATTATTGTTACTGATATTATTGATACTATTTTTTTTTGTACCAGCTGACAAACGAGCAAACTGGCCATGTGATAGTAAGTGGTCAAAATACACTTATCTCATTACATCTGTAACGTAACGCGTTACAGACCCTTGTTTTTAAAGATGTGCTAAAATATGCTGAGGAGTTACGTTCTCCGTTTCTCCTCCACAATATTCGCATCTTTTCGAAACGATTACTTTTCATATTGTTTTCAGGGCAATCAATAAATATAATTTGATCCGAAAGAAAAATAAATATGAAACGACACTGTCTTATAGTATACATATTGAACTATAACTCAATAAACACGTCGTAAAGACCACCCAAATATTTATTTTATCGCCCAAACTACTGACTTCACATGGCATCGTTTATTTAAAGAAATAGATTAACAATTTCATTACAAAACAAAGGTTTGGATTTACTATGAACGAAATCGCGTGGGCCACTATCCTACATCAGCTTATGATATGAGCCGCAAGAAAATATTAACTTAACCTTTAAAGTCATAAAACACAATTTCAATTATTGTAAAGGAACAGAAGATACGCACGCGAAAATCATCTTTAGTTACTTAGTAAGTAATACGACACTCCTATAAAAGGGATGAGTATGGGAAATTAACAGTATCATGGTACGAACAGGTGGCAAAGCTTAGTCGGTTTTGCTTAGTGTAATTGCTCACTACTGCTAGTGTCACGATAGCATAAGCGACATCGATGAATTATGGAACTTGGAGCCAATTCGTGATTTCCTTTGGATTCTCAGCTATTTTTAGATTTAGCGATTTTCGAATGTAAGCTTTGTATCTAGTGCACAGAGTTGGGTTTATAAAAGCGCTGTAAATTTTATATAGAATCGTAGGACATGAATAAAGTTCCACGTGGGACGTTCTATTGTATACTGCCTTTGTAATTTATACGTAAAATATTGTAAGTTGACTTTCGTTTCGCTCTTCATAAATTGTATTTGAGAGGAAAGTTCAATGGGTTTACTTTACGGGTGTTGATACGTCTGAAATGTGGAAAGTTGTAGATTTGTAAATTTGATTGATTAAATCTTGAAGTTTTTCGATTTCGATTTCGAATCTTCTTGAACTCTATTTGAACTTTGTACACGTAATCGATCGTTGGGACTTTTTAGTGAGAATTTCAAATGTTTTATGGCGTTAGTTAAATCTGGCCATAACACCACATTTGTATAAACTTAAGCTTTAAATTAATTTGTTCACCATGAAAGAAATTAAAATCAATAATAAATAAACTAATACATACTCGTAAGTATATACACTAATATAAATAACTAAAACAAAACAACTATACAATAATAAAAATAAATAAACGGGACATCGATTTATAAAATGAATTGGCCCGTTCGGATCCAATATTTAGCAATATTTACTTTCAGCATCTGTTTGTTAACAATTATTTATTTATCTATTACGACAGCCACAAAGAATCTCGCATCTTAAGAAATAAAAATGGATAGATAGATATGAACGTACATGGAACCAGAATTTTCTGTATGCAAGTATAGATACCTCATTAGCATTTTACCCCGTTATTTATCCCTAATCAACTTGCGAACAGGTCAAAGTGAGCAATTAGTCACGCCAAGATCCTGCGTAATTCCAATCTTAAGTATCCATTAATTTCTCTTAAGTTTATGCGTCAATAAAATATTGCAAGACAAAATATGTGTTTGAGCCTGTGTTTAAATATTTATATTGTTTTCTTTGTAATTTATAGATCATAACATTTATGAAATACATTTCTGTTAAAATAAATTCTGCCGCCAATATTAAGTATCCTTACCATTACATTACTAGTACAAGCATTTGATTCCTGGCCGACTCAGAAGTTTATATGGAAGTAAATAAATAAATTTTAGTCTAATTTTTATGCTCGGGTTTTTGTTGTTAATAATGTAAATAATTGTGTAAGTGCCAACGCCCGTACTGTAATAACAAGGCTTTACCGATGCGTTGCCAGTCAAAAAACGAATACATAACTCGCGTGTTAATGAGCAACGTTGTAACTGAAGTACCTTAATTTTTTTAGATAGATTTAAAAAGATAACAGTAGGTTTATGTTTCGTAAACTTAAGAATTATATTTCCTGAACCAAAGTGAACACGAATTATAAGATCTAGCAAATTTCTCGTTTCTATGTTAAAGTTTACTTGTTGAGTAATTTTCAGCGTCGGGTCCAATGTGGGCAGCGGATACGGCCCACTAGTTCCGCACACTAGCCCTTCCGGTCGCAATTTCTGTACGAGAAAATGCACTGTACTCCATTCTATTATTAATAATCCTTAACCTCTTGTTATTATTACAATCATAAGTCGCTAGTACACAATTTTAAATCTATCTTTTAGTGACCAGAGAAAAATATTTTTATCGCTAAACAAAGTAAAGGGATTACAATGTGTGAAATAAACAGGCTTACATAAACAGTAGGAGAAATAGCAACCGTGAAGTCCTTCACTAGCTAAAAATAAACTATCCCTGGTCACGTGTGAATGGACATTTCACAACAGATGTTATAATTATTCAAGCCAGTTAACGATTTGCAGTATTGGATTTACATTTATTAAGTAAAGTTCTAATCTATTTAATGAATATTCGTATTTTTTTAAATAACTAGTCGACTAACAAGCAGACGAGCCAGCCGATGGTAAATGGGTATAAAGAAATCGAATAGTTATATAATTAAAATATTAATATTATTGAGTAATGTGCACTCTTGTTAGTGAAATGTGCCCGATACATAAATATTAAGTATTAACTTAGAAAAAAATCAATGTTCTTGAAGGGACAATAATGAAAATTTAATAACTATACGATGTTTTTATTTGCATATTTTTAGATCAGTATTTAGGATTTATTAAGCAACGAAGGCGGGATAATAGACAATAAATGTTATGCATTTTCTAGATTATCTCTTAAACTACTACACACAATAAACTCATTCTCTCATAACGGGCTCTCTCCTTTCATATCTCATGAAAGTACGTGACAATTAACTGACATCAAAAACGCAGATCATTCTATGTGTGTATGTGTTTTACTTAATTCATTATTCATTCCCCAAAGATAGAATTAGTTTGTTTGATATACATATTTTATATATCTTTACAGGTTTTAGGTATATTTCGTCTTAAAATTAAAATGACATACGATACATATCAATCAGAAAATACAGTTGAATTAGGAGGAGTATGCCCGATTTAATAAATGTCTTTATGCAATTTATGTGGCACTCTACACATCAATACGACGACAAAACACAAAGAAAAACGGAGAGCGACGCGAGTTATTAACAAAGTACGTTAGACTACCAGCTTATTTAGCTTTAAGATTCTCAGTTAGTGATGGGTTGGCATAAAACCTTCACCAACTCACTACAGAACGTGTCCCTCCTGTTTATTAAGAGGTCAGTATCATAATCCAAATCGCTGCTTCAATATGGATTGGTGGAGTTATGGCATACTAGAGATTTACGCAGCCGTATGAAGGTCATATGCTTTTCGCAAAGCTCGAACGATTGACGTTTTTACGTAATTTTCGAAGCACAGAACTGCTTATGGAACTCCAATACACTGTTTTCACAGTACAACTTCTGATACCTCGTTATGTTGCCTAGAGCCGTAGATGGCTTACGATTGCCACAAATCTTAAGGTTAATTTCTTAACTATTATTGATTTATTACAGGCTGTCCTCCATCCGTAATAGTTGAAATACATAAAATCAACTTTATCGGATTAAAAATGCTTCATGCGTATGGTTTTAAAGACGAAAATGAATCCTTCGAGCGATGTCATTGCTCCACATGTATATCCTGTTAAAATATATACATATGTATAACTATATATTTTTTAAATTTTTGATTATTAGCTATTGTTCACTTTATTGCTAAGATGAAACTCATTTTGTTGTTTACAAATAATATTATTACTTAGTTTATTTAAGCTACCTACATATTAGTTTCCTTGAGAGCAGATGCATTATGCAGTTATACTAATATAGTCATTCATGCATCCCATAAAGCTATATAATTAAAGTGTAATAAGCAATGGAAAGTCAATTAAATAATATTTGTTCTCAGTCGGATAGTTGAAAGTTAGAAAGTTGACTTTCTACCAATAATATTTACATACAAATAAAAGGAAAATTAATGTACATTCAATATTACTGGTGTAATTATGATGAAGTCACAATCAGGACGTAATTAAAGTAAAAGATTTGTTCAAGTATCGTGTGAGAGCGCAGTTAATCATGCTGTACAGTATGGGATACAGTTAATTTTCGGTTTGTAAATGTTAAGATTTCAAGGGAAAAATTGTCTTATTTTGTACATCGTTACCGTATCATGTTTCGCTTTATGCACGCATGATTTAAACATGAATCGATAGCCGTGTTCGCGCCGTAACATTGACCGTAAGTCAAAGCTTAATGTGAAATTTTCTCATAGTGTCTCCTAAAACAAAGGGCTGAAATCTATGCACATATCTCGGTACCCGTCGGCGCTATCTTCGCACGTGGATCGCAACGCGCTGACACCGCGATGCATCTCCAGTTCCTCTCGCATCGTGCATTGTTTCTCGGCTTGTTATTCCCTCAAACATTTATTCACATCATACCAAAACAACTGCGAGGACGTCTCCGACATTTTTATAGCAGGAAGAACACAGATTGGTTATTTATTTGAGCAACAGAAAAACTGAAATGACGTTATTATTGTTCTCGCATTCCCGACGTTCGATTACTCACCTCTTTGATACTGTATGATGCCTTTTATTACATTCAGTGCATTAAATCTGATGCAGAACGAAGGACCACCTCTAGCATTCGCAACAATGAGTACAAAGGCTCAACTCGCAACAATAAAATAATAAAACTTCATAAAGAAATAAAACTTTACAGCCAGTAACAAAATCTGTCGAGACATTAGCGATGTGTGCGCTAAATGTAACATTATCTGAGGTAAAATTTATATGCGGCTAGTTTTGGTGCAGTAAAGTCTAAGGTATTTTCCTGAACTTTTTTGTCTTCTTAGGGGTATTAATAATGTCGCTAAAATAAAATGGCATTTTTTAATGTACCTAAAGTAATTTTAAACGTAATAATTATTTACACTTAAATATAAAGTATTGTAAATTAACTTCAATGCGCACTATCGAACTTACTCAAACTCAATAAAATAACTGATAATAACGAAAATTTCAATACCTTAAAAAAAGGGGAACATGTTTTTAATCTCAAGAAACTAACAGCTACTTATTATTCTAAAGAGGTGAGAAGATGGTGAATCTGATACATAGCGAAATGGTGGGCAAGTTAAAGCTAAACTTTATGAATGAGAGACTTGAATGAAACCAGTCTCTATGCGTATAAGTGCGTTAAGTCAAATGAGATATATCAACGTGATTTACCGACATACCTCAGAGCCATTGTTAAATCGTCGGATTAAACTTGGAGTTTGAGAAATAATTAAGCATTAGGTCTTGAGTTCATTGAGCTATCTACATTAAATATTCATTTTTTTAAAGATTTATTTCACAGTCAGCTCATCTTTTAAAGGTTATCTTTAACATTGACAGATAAAAAGACGTCATTTATATTAATTGACAGGAGTAGAGAACATCGATGATCTTCCACTAACTTACACTATGAAATGTAAACAAATATATTAATATTTTATTTAAGCTTAATCTTACAAATTGAATGAACAGTTCCGTAAGAAATAAGATATGTTTGTGGTAAGTTCCATATCGAGTTGATTTGACCGATTGGTTACCCATTTGATAAGTTATTTAAACAAAAACTTATACACATAAAACTTGACAGTGCCCGAGTCAAAGTTAATCATATTATTCTAAGTTCGGTTCCACATTAATCCCGAAATACTTATGCATTATGTTGGATTTTTATTACACATTTGTTTTTTATTTCAGTGTTTACTACACTGGTAAACCACCATACCCCTAAAAATCACAAATCAAGAATAGGTTGCAGTAAAGGAGAGCCTGTTTAAAATCGGTTTTCCTTCTTGACCGGCAGCAGTCACGCTTCTGGTTTCGCAGACTTGCGTAGGCGGCTGTGATTAGTTACTATCACGTGACTCTCTTGCTCCTTTGGCAGGTATTACTTTAAAATAATGTGACATAAAATAATGTTAAATGATAAATACCAATTCGAAGATCATTTTTTGTGATCGCAATGTGAACAAAGCTGTAAAAGCTGTAAAATGTGCGCCAATGACATATATATGTTATATTGGTATGGTATTTAAATGTAATCAATTTTTAAGGTTTCTTATATCCACTGAAAAGGTGGAAATGTGAATATAGAATCACTCTGTCCGTCTGTTTCACATAATGTTCTTGTAAACAAACGTACGAGAGTATCGTACACTAATTACGAAGTTGGGGATGTAGTTTCATAGTGTACAAGAAAAACATGTATTATGTCTATCGTATTATTTATAAAATAAAAGAGTTTACTGTTATTGTTGTTAGTAAATTATATATATATATGTGTGTGTGTGTGTGTGTGTGTGTGAGTGTATATAAATATGTATAAAAGAAATTATATAATGAACCTCAGAAAACAGCAATTTTGAGTTTAAAAATATAGCATTATTTCCTTGTACATGGCTCGAGCGAAGAAGTGCTAGCGAACTGCAAATATTGAGATCCCATAGACAGGAAAGGTAGTGCGGCTACTAAAATTGAAAATATGTTTATTGAGTTGTACACGGTTTTACGAGGCGGGTGTGTACGAAGTGCACTCTCCTCAGAGGCTGTATCGGACAGTTATATTTATTTATAACACCTCGGAATTGTACTCGGGTTCTTTGCAATAGTCGTACGGGAAGCCGCAGAACTAACTTCCATTGTACGTGTCGCATAAAGCAAAGAGAAATATTTAATATTTCCGCTGCAAATAAAGATGGCAGACGACTTGATGTTTTAATTTTATTGCTACTATGCTGATACTGGAAACTAGTTACATTATTCGTTTCATACTATGAAGTTACAACAATATTTTGCTTTACTGTTAAGATTATTTCACAAGTTCAACACACAGTTAGTACACAAAGTAGTACACAAGTACATCACAAAGTTCTGTACATCCAATGAAATAATCCCTTATAAGACAAATTATGTCTCTGCTTTTTTTCTTTATGAATAAACGTTCACACACTGATACTCCCGCATTAGGATTTCCTGTGTTGTGGGCGACATGGACACAAACAATCACGACCCGAAAACATACATTTATCCGTCACATAAATGTCTGCCCCAGTCGGGGCACGAATACGGGATTCTTCGCTCGCCAGGGTTACTACCAATTAAAATACTGGTTCCTGTGCTTTTGTGTCTGTCCCTCTGACACTGTTCTTTTATAAGCAAATTATATATTTACCGTTTTTATGGCCTGATTCAGCTCCGAAAAACTACATGGTTTTTATTGAAATTATCAAGTATTATAGTGGGTTCCTTAACTTAGAACTAGAGCTATGTTTCATCTGGATATCTTAAGGAGTTATAAAGTTAAAGTTCTTAACATGTGTGTTTGAATAAACCCATATGATAACATCTTTATACACTACCTATATTATTTATTTTTCTATCTTGATAATTTGGCTGTTGACTCTATTTTGTCGTTAGACAATTCTTTAGTCAAATGAAGTAGATTTTATGGACCTAATTTCCAGAGACAGCCAAGTTTTGTTTATGAATTAGTGGTAATTCAATATCACTTATTACATGTAAAATAATTCCATTAACAGCAAATAAATAATAGAAATAATGCATAAAGAAAAGATTATGTAATCTGTATCACTGAACTCAAAATTTTCAAAAAAATCTTATGATAGGAAAACTACATATGTATAAGTATGCATACATAATAACATTTCTACATAAACGGAAAATAACCTTGGATATATTTACAGGACAGGCACTATCCCACGCGGGACTGATTCAGACTTGTCAAATTTATTAGTTTCCTATACAAAAAAACGACAACATCACAAGCACGAAGGAACAAGAGGCAGAAAAATTCTTATAATAAAAAACTACCTTAAAAGAATATTTAAACTTGTACTCCACACGTTCGAATACATAAATAGCTATTCGCAGACTTTTCTCCTCATTACCTACTAATAACATTAGTTAACAACATCTAAATTATTTTAAAAATTATACCATTAAGTATTTTCCAAACGATTTACCTTATCACCTAAACGAACCGTGACCGATGTATAGTAAACTAACCAGATCGCACAAAGATACGCTACCTTTGTCAGTAAATAAATTAAAACTGAACTCGCAAACCGAACGAGACCACCTCGATCTTGCTTTATGACGTCATAATTAAGGGGCCTGGCACACTATGAAATTCGAGAGGATGAGTGAGTCAAGACGTGTAGCGTGAGAAAAATTGTTCGCGGATAAAAAAGTAAAAGTGCTTTCTTTGTACAGGGGCACGCGAAACTGAATTTCGATTATATCGGTACCTCGTTCTGGTGTACATGATTCATTTTGGTGAGAGATTCGAAATTTATATTAAGAATCACGGTTAGGGTTTTTGGTTAACGCGAATGATGTAAGCGTTGACAAAGAAACGGTACTCAAATTGTTTCAATATACGTTATAAAGTTTCTGGAATCAATACAATAATCCAGACTTACAAGTGTTATATTTAAATGTTATATTTAACTGCATATTTTGCGTTTATGAATTGATACTATTAAATCATTTACCCCAGACTTTTAAATAATTATAGCATTTTTTTAACTTATAATATTGAAAGAAAATAAGTTTTTGAATCATTATGCAGTACAAAAGAAACTCATTGTCTGTCTGTTTGAAACCGATAATCTTAGGAATATCAAAATTAATTTTCATGTGCTAATTATCACTAGACAGGTAATCGATGGAGAAAGTGTATGGGGTAAACATAAAACAATTGTTAAATTCCTGATAAAAAGAAGTAACAACAGTTTTGGATGCAGTTACAATTTGTGAACATAACACTTATCTTTCCCAGAGCGAAGCAACTGCAAATTAATATTTATTTAAATCGCAACAAATTATTTACAAAATTTTTGTTGGTTGTTTAGTAAGTTTAATACTTGTCAAGAACCATCATAACCATTAGATATCATGAAAATGATTTCATAACATATGAAGTCATGGTATTGTTAATCACAAAATAAATATTATGCTCTTTCTAAATTAGTGTATATTTCCACCCCGTGGGTGGAAATAATAATACTCCACTTAATAGCAAGTGGGATTATAGTTAAACTAGCTTATTATGAGTAAAACATGGTTTCGGTGAATAAAAAATGATAGTGAAATATGCGGACCTAAAAGAACTTCATGACGTAGGTACTCAAAAGTGTGTAAAATCTGCCAATCGGCGATTATCGAGTGTGCCGGATTATTGCCTTAATTCAACTCAATGTGAATTATTTACAAAAATGTGAGAGGAATCAAGGTAATTGAGACAACTTGGATTGTGATGTCGTATGAAATATATGAAGCCTACCAGCGCACGTGGTGCATATTAGACGAAGTAAATCCTCGCCTTTTCACAGGACATTCGAGATCATCTGCCCGACAGTTATGGGCCACGATGAGACTGTCTTTTGGCCACATTAGTTTAATAACTGTAGTATTGAATTTATGCAAAGTTGTCACTTTATGCATTGTATTCATAATTTTTTTCTGACTTAAACAATCTGTGATCACAATTTGAAACGTAATAATTGTATGAGAACGGTGCGTTACTTTGTCATTGTATTCATAAAACTTCATTATGCATACTGTCGCAGAATGACGCTTGGGTGCATTTTTTAGTTAATAAAAGTCATTCAATACGACAATATTTTGTTTATTACACACACACTTATTACAGAGTTATTATATTATATAGTTATTATTAGTACAGAGAGTTATTATCACAGAGTTTATTACGGCTACATTTAACAAAGCTTAAGAAAGAGCCTACGTTTAAAATCCAAATCGTTTTTATTGTCAGATGTATAAAAAATTCGTAGATTTATAACTCGTCTATGAATTTTGTAATTGATTGCTTTCCCTTGATAATTTAGTTGAATATTGTGTAGTAGGTTTATTTTTTTATTAAAGAAAGGGATGGCATTATCGTGTGTCTCTGTTGTTAATGGGTGTCGACATGTTTAGTTTTTCATAATTTTTTATACTTCTCTAAACATGACTGTACTCGTAACAGGTGAAACATGAAGAATATATATCTATATCAATATTATAAAGAAAGAGAACCAAATGTATGAGTTCGTGGAAGGTAATCTTTGGAACCACGGCAACTGTATGAAAATTCTTTTGCCATTTGAAAGGTACATTATTCCAGACAGACAAGGGTTATATATACATATATATATACACATATATACACACACACATATATATATATATATATGTATATATATA
>PDGT01000073.1:1410017-1444611 GCA_003671415.1 Megathymus violae
CCATTCTTCTCTGTCAGACGTCAGCTCCACATCCACACCTTTCTTATTCATATCCTCTTTCACACAGTCGATCCATCTTTTCTTCGGTCTGCCTCTACTCACATACCCATCACTGTTTTCGTAACATGACTTTCGTCCATTCTCATATACCTCATGCAGATAAAAATCAATACAGCAGTTAATTTTTCATGTTTAGCTGCAGAATTTATTTCCAGATGTTACGTATTTTTTTTGGTAGATTACTAAGAAGCTCAGCAAAAACTGAAAATATGGGGTGCAATGTGTGATGTGAATAGATTTTTAAAAGTAATTGTGTTCAATACCTTAAGCTTCAATACCGGTTACCATCAGGTGGGATTGTTGTCAAGTATTAATTTATTTCGTTCATCAGTAATATCCATATACTTTTTTATATGAAATAAGTTATTTTTCTAATTCTTTGATAAAGCGCGATGTAAAATATCTAATGTAATGGTGTAAAACTGTGTAGAATATTGTAAAATTAATAGATATAAAGCCCAATTGAGATTTAGTTCTGTTTTAAGTGTGTTAAAAGATCTATATATAATTTAATAAAACTAATTGAACCTAATAGTTACATACTAAATACAAGCTTTGATAGTTTCAATCGATTTAGAGAACTGTTTTGGTCATAAAGCATCATCTTTACATCATTCTGTCATCCAGATAATTGTGGTGTTATTGCTCGTTATAAGCTTTACGTAACCGGTACCACACTGATCAGGAAGCCTTATGAATGCAACAGAAACTTCGTCGTCATTCTATCAAGCCTGAATGGATCCTCCGCTCCTGCTAGCGCGATGTCATCATCACCATTTCGAAAAGATTTCTCCGTAAACACTTTGTCAGTACTTAAAAACTATCTGGCCTTCTTTTTTTCGTCACATCTACATGAGGTATCGCTGCGAGTATTGTACCAAAGGCTAGTAAAAGCGAAAGCAGGATATAAATAGATGATGCCAACAACAGTTTCAGTATTCAAAACTAATCTATCGTAGAACGCGAACAACATACAGATACGTAACGGAATCGTTTACGGAACCCTCGCGTGGTAGCCAATAAGCGGTGAACGACTTGCGTGGGCGGGGTCACACGTCCTACCAATTGTGGCGAAATTAATACCGATGGGTCATGTTACACTCTGGATCGGATAGGAATAATGTCTATTATTAAAAACCCTTTTGAAAATCTCCCAGAACATTATTACGCGTCGCCGATGGACAGTGCGATCATAAAACGCAGTTTCTCACTGTTTTGTATTGGATGGTGCATTGTATTTTATTATCTGGGATATTTCGAAGCGATTAACCTTTTCATACAAATGACGCATCTTAATCTTCAAGTTTATTTGTATTGTTAGTTGTATTTTGATTACAAATTATTAAATTATCATTGACAAGTATGTATTTGTTCATTATTACTAAAGATTAGACGTGAACCACCCGTTATTCTGTATCTAATGTAACCCACCGCGATGGACATCTAAAACTAATTTACTACATACAATCATACGAGGATATATTTTTGCTATAGGTGTGTAACGTGCAGAACCCAACTGGCTAGTTGGATGAGAAGAGCACTGGATATAATGTTTATAAAAAGATAAATTATATCAATTTATATTTTTTTTATTACAGACGTTAAGACACGGTTTTCGCTTTCTTTTTGGCCAGCAATACGTCAGCGATCATACACGTCAGCAAGTCCGTCAGCTCCTTTACAACATGCTAACATAAAAATCGGGAAGTTTCCAACGTTTTTAATTCCATTAATAAATTCCTACTGTTGAGAGTCATTAGTATAATTTTTACTTTCATTTCTACTTTTGGTCCACAAGTATCAGCGCCAAGTGTCGGATTAACATAGTATTGGAGATTATGCGTTATTTCTCAGCATCATTAAACATTTGTCGTTTGCCTAATTAACTTTCACTTGTCTTCCGCTTTATTCCCACCGCTGATATAATCTCTTGAGGTCGTTAAATATTTCAAGAGATTCTTGTGTTAGTAATGGATCAATGATACCGATTATTGTTAACAGTTTTGTTTGTCTATAAAATTAAATTTTATAACTTACAGCAGTCTCGACACTGGCGTTAGATTTACTACGATAACCAAATGTAGACTTCTCCCACTTCTGAAAACATTATAAACCACTATCATAAAGTAGTTTCTTCACGTTGACGTTTTCACCGAAGTAAATGATTAATTATTTTTTAAATCGTACATGTGATAAAAACGAAAAGGACGTAGATTTGAAGAAGAAAGGATTTGAATTGGTTTTTTTATGTCAATAGCCGACAAAGGACCACACGAGCCACCTGATGGTAAGTGGTCATCGTCGCCCATGTATATTAGTAATATCAAAGGCATCACTAATGCGTTGTTGGCCAACGAAGAAGAACAAAGAAAGAAAGAAAAAAGGTCTCAAGCGCCCAGCGGAACACGATGAGTCGATTGGCGGCTGACTCAAGCAGAAGGGTAGCTAGCGAGGCGGGCTTCACGACAAGATAAGTAATGTTTCTAATAGAATTAATAGTTTCAACGTTGTAACAAAATTTATCATTACGTAATTTGTAAGTTTCTAAATATCTTTTTCTATACGTTTAATATAATCCATTATATTATAGTCCAAGTATGACTAACGACTCGAAACTAGAATAATCCATCTGAGTTATTTATCGTCGGTTTATCAGATGTATGTAATTGTATGAAATATACAATGATCAGCGGATGCTAAAAACTCTAAATTAAATTCGGGAACACATTATTACCAGATTAGATACATTATGACAATCTCACGCTTATGAATTTGACATGAAACAATAAAAAACTAAATTTTAGTTAGTTCATTTAAATAAACAAACAGTTTTACACGATGATTAAATTTGGAACTCGATTTGCAACTGATCAGATCAGTGATTTCGTCATGTCTCGAAATATACTTAACTAAAAAAATATCGATTAAAATCACAAACAATGTCATTTGGTGATAATTATATCCGTTTATATGAACGAATATTGCACCAGTTACAAAAACAAGAACATTTTTCGACGCTTCTTTATTTAGGTGGCAGTTTGGCACTTTTTATACCGATAATCTACCGTTTTAGCGTCAGCATGTCTCATTATCCATATACGAAACCGGCCGGTCTGTCACAAAGAACGTATTTCAAATGGAAAACATCCGAAGGTAAATCAGCTTTCAACAATATAAATTTCGCATTGACACACATCGGCCCCGCCATAAATATCGCGTTCGTTTTGTTTCCTACCAACATTTTTATGTGGACAACTTCAAAAAATACTTCCCAAATAACTTTGGACGTAAATAAATAAAACAATATGGTAGTAAATGTCAATATTATGCAAAATAATGGATGTTAATCTCGACTGGATTTGTGATTTGCGAGCGGGCTCACATCAAAGATTAGCCGGCAGTTATAATTTTGAGGGATTTTTTTTTGTGACGAGTCAGCGGCCGTATGACTATGACTGTCTTCAAGGCTATCTCCTGTTCATCCACAACACGCTTTGAGCGTGTTAAGTCATTTTACGACTTTTTGTTTTGCTTTCATGCGTGCTTCATCCTCATTGCAACAAAAACAAGAACATTTTTCATTCATTGCAGGGGGGCCGATTTTAAGATTTTGGTATTTAGTATCATGTTTTGAATGCTTATTTCTACAACCTACCCTATTTTTCACTTTGTGAATAAAAGTCCTAGGTCTACTAAGAATGTTTACCTGTAAAGCATCAAACTGAGAAGTGAGGTATCTTCAATTTATTTGAAATATAATTATTTAATTTTTTTTTTTATTTCTCTGTTCATGGTTTACGAACAATTTATTGGTAGTCGGGTAAAGAGCTATTACGTCATTCTCATTTTATTATACATATTAGCTGTGTTAAACAACTATTTATTAAGATAAATAATAATAATCTCCTAATAAGTTAGGAGATCAAAATTAATACAAAATTAAACATAGTTGATGCATATCATCAAAATTCATCAGTCATCATCAGTCTGTTTTCATTGAAAGAAAACCAAGAACTTTTTAAATAGGCACCATGGCTCCGGAAATTACCCCCCGCTACAAAACCTACAAATTTATAATATTTAATTTAGTTAACTCGAAAGTTACATAAATGTAACATAAATATATCATTTTAATTGGTTCTGGAATTTCGGCGCGACATTGTCATGAATAAATAAATAAACGTTTACACACTCACACCCCCGCACCAGGATTCCTTGCGTTGCGGGTGGTATGGACATACACAAATATGACATCAAAAACACCCATAACCCGAGAACAGAGATTTATTTGCCACATAAATGTCTGCCCCGGCCGGGAATCGAACCCGGGACTTCTTGCTCGGCAAGCAGGGTCACTACCAACTGGCCTATAGGGTCGTCAGAAAAACAAACACTGAAACTCAACCCATACTTAAACAAGAAAAAAACATTATTATGTGTGTGCTCACTCTCAGACTGTAATCATTGATAGAATCGTCATTTTCTAATTCACTCATTCTGACTTAACGATTACTTAATTGCTTCCAATATCAATATCAATATCAATTCAAAAAGTGAGGATGACACTACAAATAAGAATATGAATATAAATCAGTAACATAAACATTGTTACATAATGTCCATCAGTATTAAAGTTCCGCAATATGTTACTAATATCAATATCAATTTGAAGAAACAAGACTACAAAAAGCAATATCAATATGAGTATTTTATCACAAGAATTTCAAAACGACGTTAATAATCAAGAACTTGCAATATAAGAGTATTGCTTGTAACCAAACGCGTTGTAATGCAGTAATGGTCGTACCCTGTCTCCGACATGTTATGTTGGCTGTTGCTTTCGCGTTGCTTATCTAGGGAGAAATACGGCCGAATAACCGGGAGACGGTAAGAATGTACAAAGCAGCTGCTATTACCACCCACTCACCGCCATATACATACCGATGGAGCATTATCCATTTTTAGATTATTTACGAAGGATTTAGGGTATAGTCTTATTTTAGTTTTGTAGATATATCGAATATTTGGGTAAGAAATATAACTTAAAATATCTAAAATAATAAAAATGTGTAAAGTATTATTACTCGATTACATTTTAACTGTAACGGGTACTCACGATTTTTGTGTTATCAAATTATCTCGCCGTGGCCATGATCCATGTAATAGGGTCAAAATATCAGTATAAAATACAGAAATCGTGGGTAAACATAAACATTACACACGAAATGTACTGTCCGCGATGATATAGGTAAGTTTAAAATCATATTACTGTAGTAAGTACACTACGGCATACTATGAATATTATAAGTATATAATAAGTAGTAATAGTATTATTTAGAGAAATATGTATCTAACTTAATATTTTATTAATAGTTAATATTTATGACCTCAAATAATGTGATATCGGAACAGAAAAATAGGTGTCTGGAGCGATGGCGCCCACACACGACCCAATGACATTTGTTATTGAGTATTTTTGTTATTACTCGTTGCAAGCAAATAGTGATTAATTCCCAGACACTTTCACATGAATTACATGTTCCAATAGAGAATTTACTTGAGGTTCGCGCTGTATGTGTATTGTCTTACGTAAGCACATTACATATTTGTATTGTTAAAAATTGATGTTTATTTAATACATCTTTATGTATCATAATAAATATCATTTTCGTAAAGTTTTTTTAACGCTATCCTTTTGAAATATTAAAGAATAGAAATACCTACGTTTCTAAAGTGTTCTACTTTGTCATCATCCTTACAACCTGTAAGTGTCCCACTGCTTGGCTGGAGGGTGTTCGCCACGCACGCCGAATTCGGGCTTCCAGATTTCACTCAACATTATGGAGCACTCTCTGTTATGTAGGTTTCCTTACAACGTGTTCTGTCATCGAAGCGTGTGATAATTAATTTGTAACACGCTGTTACGTAACTTGAAAAACTTGAGTTTCCCACTCGCGAAACCGATCTTCAGACTACTAAGCTACGACTGCTTATGATTGGATTCCTATTAAAAATATTAATAAACAAAATTTTTGTTTCAAATAATATTTACTCTGTTCAAAATATACCTACATGCTTAAGTATTATATCAGCGAATATTCGCGATATTGAACATTTCAAAAATGGAATTCACAGCGAAACGAACAATTTCACGATGAAATATTATGTTTTGTGTCTATATATTCCATAGTATCTCTCGCTCTTTCATACAAAAAATATTCTCTTTCTCTTTTACAGTTCTTACGATTAGAATTTGGCCACGACACGCACATTCACTCTTTATTAAGACGTCTTACAAGTCGTGTATTGCGAATTCGGTCACTGGCCCCGCTGCCTAGTTTGTCAATTGATTAGGGACGTGTCTACCCATGTTTGATATACGATAGTGATGTCCGTTAACTGTTATAACAATAACAAAAAATACGATAGGTGCGAATTGATTAATCGCAATTCATCACGCTAAATTTGCTAGATTAGTGACATTTCGTCCTCCTGTTATTTTGTTTTTTATGCTTATTTTTCAAATTCAAATTCAAAATCATTTAATCATATAGGTATTCAGTAAATATACTTATGAACGTCATTTTTTTTGCTTCTAACACCGTTTCGAAAAGGTGCTTTAACAATGAGTAGAAGAAACGGCGAAAGAAACTCCTCAGCACATTTTTTAAACAATATATAGTAATTACAAAAGTTTAAACCTGTGCGGAACTGGTTTCGACACTAATTTCCCAGGCATCCTTGTCATTAATATACCTACTCATCTATACTATAATATCCTTTGCCTATAAGTTATGTTTTAATGCGACGCTTAAAAGTTCCAATGAGCAACTAGCGTAACAACTTATGAATCTTATTGTAAAAACGAACTCCAAGCCCCATAAAGGAACGCTGAACCCTTTGAAGACGATATGAAGATGTAACCAAATTATGCCTATTTCTTGTTTCATGATTGTGTGTATCACTTTTCTGCTTATACGTATTTAATTTTTTTTACGAAATACTAAATTACTATATATGTACATAGTGACCGGCTACGGTGAGTACATCTATTTCTTTAAATTTTTCTCTTAATTTTTAATGTTACTAGTCGATAAGCGAACGTATAAGCCAATCGATGGCATGCGGTCAGCGTCCCCATACACCCGAGCTACACCAAAGGCTTCAACCACACGTCGCCGACCAAAAAGGCAGCAGGAGACCCGCTTCATTATTAACTCTTCGACACCCCAAATGAAACACCTGTAAAACATTTTATTCTAATCTAGAAGAACTATACTCTATTATATGAAAGTTCATTCTAGAACGAGAGTGGTAGCTAGCTAATCGGGCAAATACCCTACCACACAGAGGCCTGTACTTGGGTCTGTAGCCCAGCGACCTCCAACAGGAGGGACTTGGCTCCATAATTTCGTCCCTTATTCAGCAGGGTGCAAGACTAGCAAGGGAAGGTTGGCTTGGATTTAAGGATGGACGGAGCCCCTCACATCCTATGCTTTTATGATTTTTCTTGTAATTTGAACACTGGTGTCCAGCATGGGACGCACGAGTTCAAAACAATTGCTTCGGTGAAGTAAGACATCTTGAAGAAATCTATATAGTTGAGACTGCCAATCAATTGACCAACACGGTGGTCTAATGTCTGTAACCGTCACATTATAACATTAAAGCTGGAATTAGCTGCGGCAATTTATGGTTTGTGATAATGATGATTTATGTATCAAGCAGTCAAATGAGGAGATGGATTATATAAGTAATGACGACCTTCTTTGGACACTCTTGAAACCAGGAGTGCCATCAAAGCAAAGCCTATCTCCTTTTATAGCGTTGTGAAAAGACCAACGCGTGAATTTCAATCCTCTTTATGCTTAAGAAGTTAGAAGTGTGATGTTGTTCTTGGAACATGAGATTTGGCAAGATTTTAATACATCTGTGAGCTAGAAATCGTTGACTAGTTGAATTACTTCCTGTTTTTCAGATAATTGGTTTGACACGTGAGTGGTCCTATGTGTTGTACAGAGCCAAGCGGTTTCCAAAAAGAGAGATTTGGAGCCACAGCCTGGTACATTCATCACAGAGACTGTATTACGTGCAAAGAAGATTGGTTTGGGCTCAAGGATGGATGTTGCCCCTCATAGCCGTATCCCAATAAACAAATAGCGACAAGAAAGTTTAGAGCTAATATTATCAGGGCGTAAGCGGCTCTATTCCATTATTCAGCTCAAACCAACTTCCCTGCCTCGTAGTTCTTTCTTTTGAACAACAGACGATGGTCGTCGGTGATGCCTTTGATGTTACTGATGACCATGGGCGATGGTGACCACTTACCATCAGGTGGCTCTTCTGCTTCTTTGTCGACTGCTGACATAAAAAAATGTAATTACTCGTAAACGCGTAAGTCCTTGTTATATGTTGGACGAGAAAAAATTTAAAAACACAATTTTTTTTTGTTAATGCACAACAGCGCTAAAATATTTACAGAAAAGAAAGTTCAGGTATACCCAAAATGTATTTTAGAATAGTACCTTATCACAGGTGGCCCACATGGATTCTTACAGGATGCGCAGCCTTTAGTCTGAAGTCGCCCTAATTGCCTCATTCTCTCAATCGTACTGAGCCTGCGACGTAGGTGTGGCATTCTCTTCTAATTCTTTTGTTAGTCGTAATTATTATTACGATCCAATGAACTTTTCCTGTGACTTAAAAATAACACTAATAACACGAGTAAAAGTGTTTTTATTAAATAAATATTATTAAAATATGTATGTAATTAGTTTATTATATGTTATTTAAAAAATAGTAATAGTTTTTATGCACGAATACACACATGGACACATGAATGGATACAAAGATGTAAAAAAACTGGAATAACTTACGCATAGAAAAATATGCTTTTATTAGCCTATGAGTAATTAATTTAGAATTTTAAGTATTCATCTTCGACTTAATTACTTGTAATTGAAAATGTTCATTGTTTACCCCACTGCGTTGTTCCAGTTCACTTGGTGGAAGGATTAGAAGTCAAAATAAATGTTATAACAGTGGTCCACCGACTTGCCATCTGATGGTAACATCCAAGCTCAGTGATTTTCCTAACCACGGCACGATGCTAGAAATTTCACCGCTAACTATCACCTTTCCATCAATTACTATTAAATCTTTCAATCAGTTTACAATTGACACAATTTGAGCTACGAACGCTTCAATGAGATCATTTACATTGTAATGTATAGTGATAAGGTTAATTAACATTGTTAAATAAAGCGAAGCGAAAATATTTATAATAGTTTCGTAATATTAGTTTCTTTTAACATATGTCAAACATAATAATAGCTTTCAATGGGAACGGGAGCGAATTCCTTTAAAGTTATCAAATAACTAAACCTTTTAAAAATGCTGGTTATAAAGCTTAGGTATGTTATGATCATTATTATGGTATGCATAAAATTAAAGGTGGACGTGCCTACCACACGGGCGTTCTTAATAACGCATAAAAAGCGATCATGTTCCTACAAAATTACTAACATCGAGGGCCCGGCGACACATTCAAAGACGTAAATGGAGAAATAATTGATTCTAATGATAAACGCGATGCAAAGTCATTTTAACTGCATTCAGCATATGCGTTTGCTGATGTATGTAGGAGTAATGATGCCACAAAAAATCGGAACAGAACAGAGTAGACATATGTGATAGTTTCTACTGATGAGATGACGTTCGTGAAACTGATGGCGTGGGTAAGTACGGAAGCACGTTGCAACTATTATGACACGTAAGTGACTGCAATCCGTTGGTCTCAATTGTCTTGTAAAAATATTTAAATTTTAGTGCGCCGGTAGTAAATTAAGTGTGGCGTAACAGCAGTCAAGAGGTACTTTATGAGACTCCTACGCAAGTTTTAAGGATTTTAATAGTTTAACCTTAAACCAAGTGTATCACTTTTTAATGTAATATGACTGATATGTTTTAAATGACTGCCTATCATATCACTTTCACTTACTGATACCGATGATCAGAGATGGGATATAATTTATTGAATTTAATTAATAACTACAGCGTAATTATGAAGTGAACAGCAACCACAAACAAAAACCAATAAATAACAGCAATGATAAAATTATGGGCTGCGATGATGATGACGATGAATAAATAACATATTCTTGGACTCCTGAAAAACTAAAGCGCACCGAGTTACCTAATTAACTGGAGCCACTGAAGCACAAAACAGTCAATACTATTCCGTGATCCACAATTATCGATAGGAATCTAAATAATATTAATAAAGTAAATCATATAAAAGTTTCAATTCCAACGAATGTAGCCTGAGTTTGTCATGTTCCTAATTTGTAACGAGTTAAACGTCTATTTCTTCTATCTATAGTAAACAAAATGATCTCACGTAAACATTTTATTTTGAAAACACACGTAGCCATTAACGTTGATTTATCTTTAATCTAAAGGGTCCATTCATACAGCGATGAGCCCACAGATTACTATCCTTAACTCTTCGTTCCGCAGTCAACTTCGTCATATAATCTGTCAAAACTACACAACATTTCGTTCTTCGGAGATGGTGAGTATAGATTAAAATGAGCTTAACCTTCTTTAATACATATACTAATAGGACAGTGGGTCTTTGAAGTTTTTATTTACTTTTATAGTATATAAAAAAGGAACAAATCAAAAATAAAAATAAAAGGCAGATTTTCGCTAAGAAATTTTTGATAACCTCGACTATTTTAGACAAATGTACAGTGGAGAATATAAACATAACAAGGGGCCAAAAGCAATAATTATGATATATGTATCAAAGTTAAAAATAAACAAACTGTTACTTTAAAAGATAGCGTATCGTATGATGGATAAATAGGATCAAAAAATAACTAAAGAGGAGATCGAGGAAGGGAGCTCCATTATATTGTCGAATTTTGGCAAGTTTTCATAAAGATGTTAAGTATTATTACCAAGCTAATTTCAAAAAGACCTGTAATTAAATTTGTTAATACTCGAGATAACATACCTTTTCTTATATTTATCTAGGGCAATAAGTTTCGTCCTGTAATTTTAACACAAACAAAAATAAATCAGTTCAAAACGTTCCTCCCTTGATAAAAAATAGATACAGACATAGATCCACAAAGGTGTGTAGAATATTTCACTGCAGACGTCAGATCTAAACCCAGGCCCAGTAGATGTAGGTGCATACGCAATAGCGGATCGTGTCGAAGTCACCGCTTATAAATTAGTTGCGCGAGCGCCCACGATCAACAAAACCTCTCGCCGCCGCGAATATCGGCCCGAACATCTAAGAAGACCCTTCATAGGCTACGACTTTAGTTTATTCGTAGAGTCTTTGTAATTGATGGATATGTATACGATCCTTGCACTGGTAATTAGCACTTTTACATAATGTTTTCAAATAAAGTGGTATCACGATCCCATTTTTTATTGCACCAAATATGAATCTTAGAATTTGGTTCTTATTAATTCAATAAGATAACTAAATAAATCAAAGTTCCTCCTCTAAACAATTAGGACTTAGTCATCGATCACCACTAGTCGACATCACTAAATCATGTAATAGTTTTAAAATATAAATTTAAGTATACTGTAGACACTCAATTAAAATTGTTTTGTGTTTATAAATACGTTTAAAAAATCATTAACGATAAATAATTTCGAGTAAAACTCGTGAAATATTTATTCACCTGGTTAATTATTTCTGCTAAGAAATCTGAATTGCACACGCTCTTTTTATATGTCAAGGCGACTAACAAGTATACGGGCCAGTTCATAGTGAGGTTGTATACAGTCAAGGGAGATCCATCTGGTGAATACTGGCGCTATGACGACCCTCGAAAATAATCTTGAAGCTATGAACTCCCCTTTGTTTTTTAAGGTGCACTACAATCACGTTAGGTTTGTTTGGATTCAAATATGAATGGAACGTCGTACACTCCAACATATACCTACTACCGTCATTTACCATCATAATCGCATCGTCATTTAAAAGGTTACAAATCTCAGGGTATTTTACATGAATGAATAATGAGTTTTACTTTAATTTTTAAAATGATTTATAGAGCTTCACTAACTTTGTTATCGTTTTTTGAATAAATATTATTGATGTACGTTGTAATTAACATTAACACAAAATAAAATGTTTTCAAAGACAGACCAAGCCTGTGAATAAGCTTTATGGAATATTTTTCTATTTGATGCGTGTAGGAGCAAGGCAACTGTTTAATTTTCATAAACTCAATTTTTTACCTGTGGCTTATCATTAATCAGTCAGGAAAAACGAAACATCATATTACAGAATATCACAGAATATTTTTATTACCATAGAGTATGATAGTATCATATCGAAGGTTATAAAAGGACTCACATTCACAGACGCCGCCGCGGCACCCGCTAGGCGCCGCTCGGTAACCAAAATGTAGTCTTTTTGGCGTTCTCATCGTCTTTTTTCAGTCTTTTGGGGGTCTACAAGCGTCCTTTTTTAATGAATCGGTGTTAACCTTCACATGGAACGAGTAACAGGGTGCCGATTGGAGATAACCACTCCGATTTCTTTTTTAAAAAGTTAAAATGGTAGAAATGACAGGATATTCGGCGCGCTCTTTTACCCTGAGCTGCCTGATAGCCATCTCAGGACGTGATTCTCTTATTAAGCGCGTTATAAATTGAGTTTTCGAAGCGTTAATGCGATGTGTTATAAGGCATTTATTAAGGAAGTGATTTATTGCGTGAACATGTTGATTATTCCATTTTATCAACCCACGCTTTAAGGGCTAGAGCGTGAAGGTTGGTAATTGCGTCAGATACTACATTTCACTACGTAACAAACGTCACGTATCTAAGAAAATATTTAAGAATATGTATTTTCATTTCAATGTTTATTTTACAAACTGTTATAATTATTAACATTCATACGATTCATATTTATATTCTTATAAAAATAGAACCGCCATCTATCGTCAGCTTATGGAACTTATATTTCAGATTTTATTTTTATTTTAACACTGAACATAAAAACTTTTAGTTCAGTTACTAGTAATTGAATACATGCTTACATTCACAGATCCCGATTAATGTAAGAAATTGTAAACGTTATTGATTATTTTCGTATATATCGCTACTCAACGCTAGATGGCGGGGGTAAACTTATCGAACGGGAAAATTTGAGTAAATGAGGATAGTACCATTCATTCGATATTCTTAAAGTAAAAAAAAAACGCGTATAAATATAGTTCTAATGCAGGTGAAAACAAAACAGCTTTTAATATCAGAAATATTGCCCAAATTACTCAGCAATGGGACAAAAAGCGCACGTAATGATAGTAAAACAATATTGTTAATACAAAATTAAAATATTGGGAAAATTTCATATATATTTATATTACGTACACAAGATACCTTAGTTACTATTTCATAAATTATTAAATTAACAATTAATTGATCATGACTATAAATACCCACGCCTACTCGATTATATTCTCAAAATGATTATGAGCTAAGGGGTTGGCAGACTTCACATACCTTTGAAAATGCATGTAAAATTACATATTATATCGGTTCCTCAGTTTTATTTCTTTATTGAACAAATCTATGATTCATTTCAATTGCGAGCTTAAATATGAATTCTTAAATAAATGGGCAATTATTAAGTTATATAACGTCCTAAAGCTATAGCTAAAAAAAAATGGCTTAATCCCTTCCACAACTATCACACCAACCGAACGTGTTCTAAACACTGCAGAATTTATGGCTCATCTTGTAGACGGCGGATCATCGGCGCCTTTCATCTTAAACCACAGATTATTAACCATTCGTTAGGCACAGATTGTGAAATTAAACGTCTAGCGCCACCGGATGTGGGCAGATTTCTAAACGAATTGGCGCGCGTTTGAATGAGGATTACCTACTGTTGCTTTTTTACCTTTACAGCGGAATTCGGATTCTGAGAAGCTTTGGTTATTGATAGAGTTTTTGAGTTACGAATTGTTTAATTTTAACAGTAACCCACTGTTCAAATTAGTCTAATATTAGACTAATTTTAATCTACTATAGTGTAGGCTGGTCGATTCGAAATAGATGTCTTAGACTTTCGAATCTAATTTTTATGAAGTTATCTATGTAGAAATCTCTATTTATTCAATTATAAAATAATTGTCTAATCTGATATATATATGTGTATATGTGTCTACTACTATTTACCGCGTCTTGAGACACCTTTGACAAAATTTTGCGTCTTAACCATGACAGCCCAAATCACATGCACTTATGTAACCTTAGGAGCAAGGAAACGCTTGTGACATTAATAGATATTGATAGAAAATACCAACAATCATTCTAACCTATTATAGCGTTGACCCGCGTATGAACTGTCTCTCCAAGATTAGACCGTGGTGGCAGCTAGTAAATCGAGCGTGTAAAGAGCTTTACCATGGTTCATAATTATCATTCAAACTAAATGATACAGAGCCCAGCAAATTCAAAGTTATTGCTTCATCCCTTTCCTTTTGCTTGTTTTTTGCAACCAGAAGCTAGCTGTCCCGGCTACTAATAAAAAGTGCAAGAGAAGCTAACGCAATGAAAAAAAAATCAAAAGAGGGATTTATTATTGATTTTCAAATAGTCGCTATGACATAGTCGTAGAATACAAGTTTAAGTCATAGTTGATATTATGAGGCCTTACTTTACGGAAATTTATTGTTATTAAATTAGTATTAATTTACTTAGCTTAAGTCATGTCCAAATACCTGCGACAGATCTGGATTTTCTTCTTCCTTACGCAAATTATTTACATCATTTGACGGAATACGAAGGACATTCTTCAAAAATTACAGAAATGGTTAAAACATCAAGCATATGCAGACGAAGTTTGATGTCTTGGACAATTAAATGAAATCATTTTAGTATCTACAAATAGAAGATTCTCTTGAAACTCTTCCCAAAGAGGGTAATTGTGACACCTCTATAAGCTTGTATTATTCACTTTCAAAATATAATTACTTTTTTCAAAATTTAATTCAGTTACATTCCCGTTTTAAAACTTAGTAGGTATATTGTGGATGGCATACACAAATTTTCAAACAAATAAGAAGAGACCTAGGACCGCCTGTTAATTTGCAAACTGGGCTACAGGGGTATTAGCCGAAAGTATGTATATGTATTATGATGTATAATACATACTGTAGTGAATGATATGAAGTAAAATTATCACTAAAATACGAATACTTAGGTACCATATCTGCTTAACGTTTTCAAAGAGACATTTCGGAGCCCTAAACCTCACACCCGAGATGACAAGACTGAAAGATGGAACAACTTCTATAAAACGCGGTTTGTCAAAGCGCCGAGTACATGAGATCGCCACCGATAAACAAATGCAGAAAACCAACAGTTTGCAAAGCTAACCACTTTGTTTTACAGATTAGCATCTGCTGAAGCCCCTCAATGGGTGTAACTGTACCTGTCTGGTCTTCAGTAAACTGTTTCCGAACGTACATTCCGATACAAAGGCGTTAATCTGCTAAAGTAGCCGACTGCAGCGAATAATCATTTTTGCAATTGTTGGACCAAACAAAGTGTTGGGATCCTTTCTCTCGTCACAAAGGGTTCTTAAACATACGGCTGGGCATTGTTAGAAGTAAATGACATTACCGATATGCATTGACGCTTCTGTACTTTGCACATAATGTGTGCAGTGATGCAAATGCACCCATATTAGATGATTCATTGATGGTTTTCTTGCATTTAACACCACACATCCGGTTTTTATGACTTTCACGTTCGTATTAAATGAGATTTTGATTGTGAATATCCGAATTATGCAAGCGGTTAGGTACTCGAGTCTGTGTTTATAAATTCATTAAGACCTTTTTATACTACAGTTTAAGTGATGGATGCTCACAAAATAAATTTGTTGTGTCTAAATACCGTTTTGGATAAGTATAAAATGATGCATCGATGCTTGAATAAGTGTGTCGCGTGTTTCTGTTCGTTTCATTATTTTGACTGACGTGAAACTGTTTATGAGCAAACATTAGACAACGTTGGACAGAATTACATTGCATTATTATTTGTTCTTAATTTAAAATGTCTAAGAATAGGACGATTGATGTAAGTTTATGGCTTATGGACGTCCGAAGTAATAACAATCTTATCATAAACTAGCTGCTAGCGCGTTTATAGACCCATGTTTTATGTCGATCGTACGTGATCGATTGCTTCAAGCACCATCGAGCTACATCGCGCAACATCGGGCGTGATCGGGTGTTGAATGGATAACTGCCAATGGCTATATATATCGTATCGAAGGACATGTTAAACAAGGCCCCGTTCGTTATTGCAAGGCATTAATTGTTATACCTGGTTGCTAGTCTTACACCTCAGGAACTTCCAACATTTGTGTTGGACATGTTGCCACGTTTTTTAAACCACCTCGATAACGGGGACCATCCCGTGTCTTGTGGTCACTAATAGATTAAAGCTATATAGATAAAAACCATCAAAATTCGTTTGCTTCGCCAAGATGGGTTAGAATTGTTGGTCGTGGGTCCACAAATTCAGCCCCAGATCTGCGATTTTTTCGAACCGGTGTAAAACTTAATGGTGGCGCCCCACCTTTCCAGTATTTCAGATAAATGCTGTAAAAATACCCAAAAATATAAAGATCACTAAATCAACTTTGCAAATGTTCTTTAAATTGTGCTTTAAACAACTTGAGGGAACCAGTGTGACGGATTATTTGAGGAAGGGAATTCCAAAGGTAGTAATTAGGTAGAATGTATTGAGGTACTGAGCTCAATGCTATTTGAGGAGCGGAAGGATCAAGAATTAAGTAAAGAAATTTAATGTTTTCTTGTAATAATTTATCCTGAACTTGTATATATTGATTCCGTCTTCACACGTAACTATGAAACCAATCAACCGACGTCGTAGGTATGTCGAGATTGCGTAGAACCCTCAAGGGGAGTTCAAAATCTATAATGCTGAACGCATTGCTTGGTTACAACTGTAAAGTTTTGGCTGTCCATTCCTTGATATAATATTATGTCATCATAGATTTTAAGCATAGCCGTCGCAGTACTATATCCCAATCGAAGCAGTACTCCAGGTGAGGACTGATTTATGCTTTGTAAAGTTGTGAATCTTAAGAACCCCTTAAAGTAAGACAGTTTGTGATAAAATCGCATGTTAAATTTTAAATACTTCACTATTTTTCGTTCTCAAAGTGAATAAATAGCTTTACGTTAGCTATAGAACAACGTGTGCAAAATGCTAGGCGCTTTGTGAAATAGGTTTTTTGTTAATAAACATATTACACGAGTATTATGATTTTGGTGTCTTCTAAAACTGCTGCCCGGTTTGCTCCCCTAGATCCGGGGCTATGTAAATTACATTTTGAGAAGAAAAATGAAAGCGGAAGAGAAGTAGAGGTAACAAATACGGAATAAAATCGCAAAATTTCGCATTCAATAAAAATATATGAAATATTAAATAAATAAAATATAATTGGAATAACCAGGAATATTTTTATTTGTGATTCTATAATTGAATAAAACGCTTATGTTTCTTAAGTTACTGTTCGAATTCCCAGTAAAAAAGAACTCTATTTTTACCAATAATTTATTTAATATCTACAACGGCATATACCTATATAGTCTAGTAGCTCGATGATCCCTTATTCAGGTATCAAAAGTGCATAAAACTGATTGAGAACCCCCATGAATATATAACCATAACGTATACATTTTACATTCCGCACGCAAAGTAACACCATATCCTTGGGAATGTAACGCTCTCCCATCGAAATATTTCAAAACTCGATCACTATCTTGGCGACTACGCAGCGAGTTATTGAATAAGACGTGAAAAATGATGAGAGCGACGCAAAGGCTTCGCCGACAATTGCTCCTCTCTTTTTTTTGAACGCATTTCCAACCGGCGAAAAGGGATAGCGAATTTGGGCGAACAAAGGCGGACTCGTGTAGAGTTACTACTAACTTCGAGCGTGTTCGGACATTTCATTTTTGGTAGAAATTTACTACCAATATAGCTCGGCTAGTAGTAACCGAAAAATTGAGAAGGAAAGTAGTAACTACGTTTTATTTATATAATTTGTGTTACATAAAAATTATTGTGTACTATTTTTATACTTTATTAATGGTTCTATGTAATACTCGTTTATCTTCGTGTGCGGCATGTTTCGGCTGTCATCGTATTGTTGTATAAGGAAGTACAAATACTGTTGGAGAACGATAATAATATATATGAACTGTAATTAAATGTACTTGTGATACAGGAAACCTTAGTGTTAAGTTTCGAAGCGTCTAAGCGCATTTATAAAATTGACGTACAATTTACTCATTGCTTACTTAAGCCGGGTTCATCTATAAGACATCCTTGTTTTTTAATTATAATAAGTATTGCTTTCTAATACTTAATATTAATTATTTATTGGAATATATTAAATACGTTTATCTTGTTTTCAAAATTCTTGTATCTTTTTAGAGTTATTTATATCTAAACATGGGTAAGAAAATCGAAAATAAAAGAGAAATTAAATTTGGTTCCTGCTGCTTTTCCTATTTATTACTGCGGATTTGGCGAGCCTAGTGTGATGTGACAGGAGCGTTCGATATACCTCCACCCGCCGCCCGTGAGGTCCGAATCAGCGGGGGGTTATTCCGACTCCGATTTTTCGTCTCACCCACGGCGCGATCTCTCACGGGTTTGTTGTCACGTAATTACCTAATTTATTGCACTCTGCAACCGTATGATAACTCACCTAGCAAACTGAGCTCAGTGGGAGCCCTCAAGGGGCGGTGTGTTTTCGTCACGGTGTAGGTCTGTTCCCGAAATTAAGATATTAGCAGCTCGCTTAACTCTTAGTCAATTGGAGCGGTACCTTTATTAGTCACGCATAGACAATAATACGGCTTGACAATGTAAACACTTTTATGGTATTCATTTATATGTAAATATGTAAGACAATAAAAACGTTATGTCAAAATAATGATTTAAATGATTGAAGGAGGTCAAAGACCGAAACAATAAGAACTCTGAAATATATACATATAAACATTGAAGCTAGGAAATAGTGTCATAATGATCTCGTAGCTAAATTAGTTGTGAATCTGCCTGCAGAACGAAACGGGTTCTATTCCACCCGGGGTAGGTTATATGACAAAAAATATTTGTTTTTGGGTCGTGATCGTATGAATTTTAACTCTGCAACGTCTATGCAAATGGCGACACTGAAAACTAAAAATTCTACTGCAAGGAAATAAGTGAGTGATAAATTAATAATTATATGTTATCAAATCTTAAAACAAATTATTAAATTTTACTGACAATTAGTACAATGTGATTTACAATAGACGGTATTTGTAACAACAGTAATATTAAAGTTATAGATAAAACTCACCAATTGCCACCAAAAGAAGGAGCCTTTCTCCAAATTTTTTTCCGCTGTTTAGTAGAGTGAAGTATGAATAAGGACGGTTGGCTTGGGTTCCAGGGTAAAGTCCCGTATAATCCAATAATAGTGCAGTCATATCGTTTTCCAACAAGGTGTGAAAGTATTATTAAATAAGTTGTTTCAAACAAATGTGCAATTCATTTTAAAAAGTATGGATGCAAGGGACATATACAATTGGGTCGCGACAGTATTAAAAAAATAATTTTCAGACAACATTTAAGTCTTGCTGTTTTAAAATTATTTTAAGAACTATGTCCATGGGCTTTATTAAGCCTTTGACGCGAAGGCTTTAAGCCCGAGAGCTACTTCCATGTTCATAATTAAAAAAAAGGTTACGTTTTATCAATTCGTATTAAACGATTCAGTGAATAAAGAAAATATCATACTTGATATGAACGTTAAAATTATGCAAAAATATTTTGCTTTAAAAACACATTTTAAAACAATAAACATATGATAAGCTTCCGTTATAACGTCATTAAGTTTTACACGCGCGTTGAGTATCTAAAACACAAAATGGTTTACAACCAAGATGTGTGGTCGATAGGCAGTGGCCGAAAATGTCGGAGTACATTGTCACGGCTCCCAAACCAGTCCTCGTCTGGGTCTAATTTACGAGAACAAGTCCAGCCAGCGGTGACACACGTCAGGTAATTATCACGTTATACACAGATCCTTCGGCTGCTCGTCGTAAATATTGTCAGATTCGGATGCTGCTTGAACCAGATGGTAGTAGATATGTCTGTTTTATACGTATTCTATGTAAGGACAATATACTAGAAAAAATCACAAGTTAATTTTGTAACTGCATTAATTAGTGTTGTCGATTTGTTTCTTTTACCTACTGCGGTGGATATCTGTAAAAATTACATAAATAAATATTATTAAAAACGTTACGTTTTATGTAATATTGTATGCAACATTTAACACACACATATGTATATATTGGAATGTTTGTTTAGAACAAGTCGCTTGACATCCTTTAACTCAGCTCGATTCGATTTCAATATTCATTCAATTTTACAAGCTGTCGATTAAAATCCATGTCATAGTTTAGGTATTTTAAATAATACTAGTATATGTTATAAATCGATCATTTAAATTTAAATATCAACACTGACACTCAATAAAATATGTAACTCACGTTCGGTTTAGCCATTTAACAGCATTTCGGGCTCACAAAGTGACAAGAAGCTATAAAACGAAGACAGACCGCCAACAATAACGCATATTTCCATAAAAATATCACATCCAAGCATCTCGGTGCATCACAAAACACCCGCTAAAACTAAATCTCGAGTTATGCCCTGCACTGATATGAAACTTGGATGTGAAAGGTATACTAATGCGCAATTTCATACTTTAGTGGCTATAAAAACGACCGGTGTGGGGATACATGTATCATAAATAAAGATGTTTATATGACGATAATAGATCGAATAATTGGGCGTAAAAGTTAAATGGAGTGGCATGTTTGGGTCTCGTGTGAAGAACGCCGTCGGCTCCCGCGCCGTTTGGCAGTCGCGCCGTAGGTACATTGTAGCCGATCTGTTAAACACGACGCACACGGGTTAGCAAGCTTTTTTTATCAATAATTAGAAAGCAAACGTTGGTTAATGGTTTCCTGTCCATGGATGCCATCATACCTAAGGGGCATCAACTTCTTGTAGATCCAGAAGGATGTGATGAATCCTCTGTTTTTTTTACTTCTTTACTAGTTTACCGGGTGATACAAAGTCTAGTGATCTAGAAAAGGATTGAGGCCATTGTGGTGATCGTTGTCCAACGTATACCATTGTCAGATAACATTGGACAACTTGAACAGAGCACAAAGTAAAGTTGGTCACGGACGTGTCGTTGACTTTTCTTCATTTTAGGAATAAAGCGTTAGCATCCATTACGATTTAACTGTAAAATTGTTCATTTCTTGACTAATTATATTCTTTATTCACTAGAACTTTCAAACTATTACATCTGGAATAATTTATGATACACAACTAAAATTAGGGGGATTATAATAATATTTACTCGTATATGTACATATTGTTATGACACCATTCCATTTTCATCGTTGTCTGAAGAGTACTCATTAAAATAATGATAATTACTAACAATGACATGCTTACAGCTAATACATCGTTTTTAATTTTACAAACGATTTTAAAAAGTAGTTTTAATAACAAAGACACAACAAGCCATTTGAATATTAACTTAGGTACGCACGTTTATTGCATCGACCTAGATTTTAAATTATGCTGTGGATATTTAAATCCAAATTATACACAAAATGTGCAGTACATTGACATTTTTAAATATAAATTTCATATATATAGTTGGCGTGACTGTGCTCGTGTAATTTCTGAACGATTCATTAGCGAATTACGATTATATTCATATTGTCAAAAAATTAAATTTAAAAATCAAAACGATTCATATTTATTTATATGACATATCCGCGAGCTCAACAAAACGGCAGAACAACGCCTGTCGGTGGCTTGTGTTTATACATATAAATTAGAAATAATCACGTAAGCAAAGAATTTCACCCCGTGTGCGAGCGGTGAGCTTCGATTATTATCGCGCATGATAAATGGACCGTGTCAAAATTTATTGTGGTCCTAACTCTACTATTGTCTCAATGAATACTTTTTTATTGTCATAATATTATAAAGAGTCGCGTCTGACAAGTGGCGTTTAGGATTATGATGCGTTCTTCACAAATAGCTGCCGTGTTATGAGTGGCTCGAGTTATTTCGTGTCGGATCGTAAATTGATTTTGATGTCCATTTTATGATGGATCCAAATCGATTTTTGATTTTTAATACCATTGCGTTTTCATATGTAAATATACTAGATTAAACTTCTGATCCAGTGAGTTCCCCTTTATGTTATTATCCAAAAGGGGATGCGAAAATCTGAGGTGCAAAGATTAAATAAGGTTGTTGATAATCGTTTCATTATTTCCTCCGGTGCACAAAAAATCTAAACATAATATTAAGTGCACATTTTTAATTTATTGAAGGTACAAATTATAGAACGTTCAAACGTGACATGTGCTCTAAGCGACCGCAAGCTTTTTAATCTCTTGACAAAAGATGTTAAAATGTCAAACGTAATGTTTTTATAACCTGTGTTCTGGATGAATACCAATGTCGATACACGATTGTGCTATATATTAAGTTAAATTTGGTTTATTATACCAAATATTTGAACAGGGTTTTTATCGACGCAGTAATTTGATACTTGTTCGAGATGAGCTTTTGTTTGTATTTTATGATAACTAGTCTATGTGGAACGACTGCTGAATTTGATTTCTGTCGGAAGTGAGACATTGAATTTTAAAAACATTTACCCTATACGAGTACATAAGCATAATAATACAAATTATGTTTACGTATCAATCAAATTGCTACGTTAACACTAAATCTTCTTTGACACGATCTTAAATCGTTAGGTCCATATTTTTACGTGGATCAGTCCATTTTTATGCATTACTAGTGTGAAAAGTATCAAGAAATAATTTCATCAATACCACTTTATATTTATAGTAAATAAAGTTTAAATAAGCAAACAAGTTACGAAATTCTGTCATTTACCACCTGCTTCGGCGCATGCGCACCCATCTGCCGGGACATTTGCGATTGTGCTGTTTTTAACTATGGCATCAGTTCTACGGGTGATATTGAATTGCTATAAGAAGATTAATTCTTCAGTACCAAATATAACAGATATCTTGCATCTTGTGGCGTCTATTGAGGAGTTCTTTTGAAGTGTTACGCTTTACATTGTTAACTTAGGTTACGGTGAAATTTACAAACAAAATTATCACTACGGATTGACGCTTGATATTCATCATTAGTTTCCTTTTACAGGCTAATGCCATAATCCGACAACCACGCTAGGCTGTTGCTGGTTTATGTTGTGCCTGACGTTATTATGGCAACCCTTCGGTATGTACCTACTACATGAATGGTGATATCTACTTACCATCACGTTGCCCTTCTGAACGTTTGCCAGCGATCAATACAAAAAGTAGTCCTTATTAAATAATTTTAACGTATCTTATCCTAACTATATTTTAAATCATAAGTTAAAAAATTTATTCTAAATAAAGCAATAAAAATTGTTTTTTAAATTAAATTCAACCATGACAATTTAACGTAGCGCGCGCTCGTTGAAATCTTTTATTCGGGAATACCAATGGCACTACGGTATATTTTTGTCACACATAAATTTACATATTTACTGTGTTTTTAATTTATCATTTAGACGTATTTAAACCCCGGTAATAATTATGGTGAAAAACTCAAAGTTTCAATGTTAGATCTTTTAGGGCGATAATTTTCATTCATAATTAGTATTATTAATTAACATTTCAATTACGATAATTCTCAGGAAATATTTGGTTTAAATAGGATTACCAGAATGATTTAAAATACAGATGTTATTTTATTATGAACTTGCTGGTCTGGCAGATATTGGATTGCAATAATTTTACAAATAAATCGTATCGACACGGAGAGTTAATTAATAACTTGATCATGATGTCATCTGTTGGATTTTTTCATCACTATAAAGATGTGTTTCGATTAAACACCTTTTGTGAACATTAACGTTATCGGCATTGTTCAAAACTTATACTAACAGATGCATCAACGGTTATATACATATATATAAATGTTATGGAGTAAAATAAAGATGGTTCTGAGTGGAATGTCACAATGAGTTAGAACTGAAGGAATTCGTTTTAAAGATGAACCGACAATTAAATGTAACTTACCGAGCACAGGCTGATCGCCATGAATGTTGTCGGTCGCCAACCCTAGAATAACTCACGAGCCCAGCCGTAAAGCACTTCTCTAACCAAGAGCAAGTAGATATGCTTAATAAAAATACAATCTAATAACTTAATCATTAATAATATAATTATACCCAGGGCTGTCGATGTGCCCGCATCGCATAAAAACTACGGAATAGTTAATGATATTTCATTTTTCCTATACAGAGATTTTACAAAGATTTATTTTTTATTTTGTTAGAAATCGACAATTTGCCTATTTATTATTGAGTTAATTAAATTTACAGCCTTAACGTTTCCTACAGTATATGCGTCACTTAGGTGAGAGATACACAGGTAAACGAAACCATAATTACAAAAAAACATTGTACATAATATCAATTTTAATGTAAACGAATTTGCACGATAGATATTAATAAAAATTGACAGAAGATGGTGATGTTAGTGAATGAAGTCCAAGCGGCTACATCCACGTTTGGGCTCGAGCCAGTCTTCTATGCATATGACACACCCTACTGTTTAACAATCAACAAGAATTAATTTCGACTGAGTTATAAAAAAATAAGACATAAAAAAAAAATGTTTTATTTTCAAAATTAATCAGTACCATTACAAAATCACTGTATGATAAAAAAAAAAAAACAACTAAATTATCTATATTTCTGTTATCCGGAACATTGTACGGGGTATATTAACTATATATTTTTGAAACAGCACTTAAAACAAACTAGTTTTAAATCACCCGTTAGTTTGTCCATGAACTCATTGTATAGTGTGCGTCGATGGTGAGACAACTCATAAAAAATTTACTTAATTGCCTAATGTACGGGTGACTTGGTCGCGCTGGTCGGTTGTTCTGCCGACAGCATATTTCATATATCAAACGTGTTTACACGCAGTAAGCATTGAACTTTGTCGCTGAAAGCCTTTCCTCCTAAACTTCCTTCTTTTTTACGACACGGTCAGGATTCCTGTCAACCTCAGTCCGGTTTTCCCGTGGGATATTATGTAATTTATAAACTCTTGGTACTTGAGCTCTTATGAAATTTTACCTTTATAAAATTTACTTTAATAATACACTGATTCATTTATTCTGTAATTACAGTGGACAAGAGAAAAAGAAAATTCATATTTACGTGGACAAGGTATAGGTTTAATAATAGGTAGTAATGCAACTTACTTTTTATTTATTTAATTTTGTATTTTAATTCGAAGTAAAAATTTGCAGAAATATCTTTCATATTTAAAAAGTTATGTTTCTATCCATCCAAGCCTGACCAAACCACGTCAATCTATAAATCATCACGTTACTTTCAACCTTAAGTTTAAATATTAATAATCAGCATAACATACTTTTAAGTTAATATATTCAATGTTCATAAATTCTACAAAAACATATCTATAGCTAAACATTAACGTAACCGAATAGTCACGGTGGCCAGCCTCAAAGATGCCGCAAATTCCTTCACACAACATGCAAAAGGCTGTCAAAGTCATAAATAACCCAGAAATTATGTTCACGTCGAGCGACTGTACAAAAATCGCGTAGTGACATCTAAATTATTGTGAAAGGGAGTTTCAGTAAACCCCGCACCAACAAATCGCCCCCCCGATAGGCAGATGAACAGTCCGTAACAAAGGAAACAGCAAATAATACATCAGATAAAAGAATTTTCAAAACAAACTCAAAATACTAAAGCGTTTGACACGAGCATCCGCTCGTCCGCAAAAAAATTGAACGAGCGTGACTGAATCGAATCCTAAATTAGACCTTACATCAATATTTTGAGGGACTGTTTCGTCATGGAGGCGCACGCGCTTTGATCCCGCGATAGATCTCAATAGCGGTGATTAAAGGCGCCTGTGATTTTAGTTGAATGCTTTTTTTTCTACCGCTGTCTTCATCGACCATACAAAATAAACGGCACACTACTGTAAAAGAATATACAATTATTGAGCTTTGAACGGTTACAGCGGGGGTGAAGTGCTCATAAATTGTTAATTTTTTTCTTACACAGTTGGACGTTGGAAATCTTTTAAAATCATAAACGGCTTTTGGATTTATTGAAAAGGTGTCAAGGGAGGCGTTGGGGTCCTACTATGTAACCGAGGTGCCTCTTTATTAATTATACATTTTGATTTAATTGTTGTAGTTGGGTAAGTGGCAGGAAATTTAACAATTGCAAGCGTATTATAGTATCCTTGTTTTGTTAATAGTTATCTTTATGTTGTCTCTCGATAGGAAGAATGAGTCACGTCGTCCTTCGATTTGGTAAAGAAACTTAAACATTACATAACTTTCGTTATATGTTATATATGTTAATACGTTACTTAAACGATACTACGTCACACAAAATAATTCGAATTAATATTAATGAGTTTTATAATAATAATTAAATTAATGAATTTTTTTTTTCCATTTCGATGATATAACAATCAAATAGGCGTATAGATTGGCAGTTATTTCTGTTTATCCGTGCTTCATTCAAGAAAGTGTTTTCATTCAAGAAAGTTTTACTTAAAAACCACTTGAGTTATATCAAATTGGTTGGATGGACGAGAGTTACAACTTTTTCTCTTTATCGTGGCATCGTACTCTTATACAATTGGATTACTCTGGGTGGGATTTAGCTACATATCTTTATAAACGAAGTCACTCGTAAAATCTAGAATAAATTTAAATATTTTTATTAAAATGTTTTAACAAAATGCAAATTTTATTAAGTTTGAGATTTTTAACGTAATAGCTAAAATAGTAAGAATTAAGCGTGAGATCCTAATTAACTCGCTTATAAGTAATTTAGCTGAGTAATCAACGGATGGACTTAACAAGTTCTAGCTTAAAAACTAATGACACTTAAAAAATTTAGTTTAATATTTTTTTATTATATTATAAAATACTGGTAATGTAACCTAACGTAAGTACATATTACTTAATATATGCGAAATATACTATGAGCACACTTAAGAGCACTCACCCTATTGAGACCTACAATTGTTTATTAATTTCAATTGTTTTCGATCTATTTCCACGGCGTTTGCTCTTAGTTACACCTTCATTGAGTAGCGAGGTGTTAATAGTTCCGCTGACACTCATTATGGTCTCAGAGGCGCGATCGTAAATTTCGATCCTCAAGGCCATCCCTTCAACAAAAGGACCAAGTGTCGTTCAATCTCAAAGTCGATTTTACAAGAGGCTATCTCAGTCGCGCGTGTGGGCCTGCCGTGACATCCTACTGTGGATATGCATGAAATATGTTAATAAAGTCGACTACTTATTTTAATGTCTAATAAATTAGTGGCCTCATCTTTTTATTTTCGTAAAACAACAAATTTAATTATGAAATACTTTGTGCTGGCTATAAATTTTAAGACGCATGTAAATGACATACATTTAACTGTAAACAATCTCAAAATGTTCGTAAAAATGTTGGTTGGAATGGTTGAAATTTGTAAACAGAGTTCGTTATAAACTAAATATTGTTGCTTATAAGAATACCTTAGGTATCGTGAAAATACAGGTTAGAAATAAATTACGAAACCAATCACCAAGATGAGCCGTTTAAAACTTAATTCCCGCTTAATTTTTTAAGGGATGGATGTTATGGATGTGTATCGGTGGTAATGATCACATCAATCTGATACTTGATACGGCTTTCGATATTATGAAATAAATAAAATAATGTCTTCATTGTAATATGTATATTTATTAAAAATAATAGATTTTTTAAAACAAAATAAAAATAAATATAAAGATGAGATTGTCCATATTACAACATCAATATTCATTCTCAATAGGTCACCACTGCCCTCATGAATGGGTGGTATCGGAGGCTCTTTACAACGCGCGTTTTGTCCGGAATGCTGTAACAAAAACGCCTTAGATACACACCACGATAAAGAATCTTTTTCTGATTCCAAAGTTTATGCTCACCAGTTTTAAACTCTATTTCAAGTGATATAAGGGTATAGGTAAGCTAGCTATAAATTTGTTTGAAAGGCTGGGTTTACAAATAAAATAATCCGACACATGAAATCGGTCAACAGTTGGGAGGAGTTTGTTTTAGACGCTTTATTAATTATGTCCAATTAATTCGGAAACGGTTCGTCTGACGCGTTAAATTGCAATTTTAATTTATGTGGCCTATTCGACTGACAGATTAAGTTGTTGATCACTTAATTACATTGAACATGTGCTAAAGTGAATGCAGTTAAAGTTTCAGTTATTAACAACCTAATAAGTTATTTAACATTATTATCTTTATCGAATTTATGATTCCTGGAAGTGAATCAGCTCTCACAATGAGATGAACTGAAGCCATTATCCATCAAACAGCCAAATTTTAAAGCCTTTGAGAACACTGTGGGGAACACTGTGAAAGTTCTCGCGCTGTTTTCTCTTAAAGAAACAAATTATCAATAATAATTAATATATAACATTGAAAGTTTAGAGAAGCCTGTAGAATTCGTACTCAATCGTATGCATTAGGGAGACCGATGTTAAAACCACTACAATATCCCTTTAATTTATTATTTATTATCTTCATAATTGAAGGTAGATGTTATCAATTTTAAATCTTTCACTTTTATGACTTGATAATGAAACCATAACTATAAATATTAATCAAACAAAATAAATTCCATTTATGTCGCACCCCAATCTCAATTTAACAGTTTGTTTGTAAGTTTTGTAATCTTATTATTTTGTCGCCCCCTGTTTCACACGTCTATAATTTTATATCTGTTCAATAATATAAAACTATATTGGGCCAGTGTTGAATTTATTTTAAATATGAATCTTAATTAAATAACGGTTATCAATTATTTTTGTAAATAAATCTATGTATTAAATTAAATTCATGTTACAATCTATTCGATAAGTTCATTTCATAAAGGTTTTTTTAATCGGATTTTTATTTCGATCAATGTAACTAATTATATGTATCGGTGAATATTTCGTTTGAAAATTAGTTATTCATTTGGGGGACCATGGTTGGAAATAAAATTATTTATTCTTCTTATTCTTCGTCCTTCGTTGAAGGAAATATTTTTATTAAGTCTGAATACTTGAGAGTCCTCTTTAATGTTCTCAAAAGTGTGTGAAATCTGACGTCCCACGCTTGGTCAATGTGGGGATCACGGCAGTGCGCCTTAACTCCTCTCGTTCTGATTTGCCCGATAATTTAGCTGTAGCCCCTGCTATTGTTGTTGTGATACCCTAGGATTCAAGCGTATTAAAACACGTGTCTACATTTTAAGCCTCTTCGAATTTTCGATTTCCTTACAAATGACTAATAATCCGCCTATACTTAGTTTTCGGAAACCAGATCCCTATGGTACCTACGGTCATAAATACTAACTGCACTTGCAATTGTGACTTCTTTATATCAGACGTTTTCATATAAATTGTAACATTTCTTGTGATAACAACCGTATGAAAATTTTTGAGATGATTGGGAACAGGCAAACTATGACTGTTTTATACTATGTAGTGATTTTCCGACGTCGTCCCGCTGCGTAGACAAAGTCGCGAGTGTAAAATAGTTTATAATATTCGTGACGCATAGTAGTAAGCGGTCGTCGGAGCGGCGCCGGCGCATCCGATTATGTACGGAGTATGTTAAAGCCCCGAATTCTTTTATTTGACCTACACGACATTCCCGTGAGGAATTCTGTGTTTTGCGGCGCGATGGCTGTTTGAAGTCGTTAGTTTGTTATGTGTTGTAGATTGTCGAGACCCGATAAGCTCTGTGACTATCGCTGACCAATTATGAAGATTGTTGGTTTTATCGATGTACATACACTATGTTTATTTGCAACGTTTTCCTGAATTCGATCTCGATACATATAACTACTTATTATAATTTTCATTAAAAATCATCATATATTTTACATATTTATGTTATATATATATATTATGATGATGCAAATGCCAAAATAGTCATAAATAAATATAGTCTGGTTCGAACCTCAATTTTCCGTTACATTTCACACAAAGCTCGCCGCAGAGCTTTTAAACGTAACTCAATATGAACTACAAACTTAGATAATTAAATTGTCATTGTGCATTTGCCCTTACACTGAATACATCGTTGTTATAATATCATATTACCTTCCGGTTTCATTCACTTGCTGTTTCACGCAAATAATACAAACTTGAAATTAATGTTTTTCACTTTCTAATTGCCATCCACTTAATAGAAGAATATTATCAAATGAAGGTGAAACCATACACTGAATGAACTAAATGGTTTGTAACTTAGTTTTTGAACTTTAAGAAAGTTACCTAAATAGTTTTAAATGACTTGTAATCAAAGTAGGTATATATACTAGATAGAAGTTTTAAATCTTCGGTATTAGAGATTTTTCATAAAGAAATAAAATTCAAAGGATAAAATGAGATACATAGGAATATTTTTGAGTCCCAGCCAAATACTCCTATTCCTAGTAGCCGTCCCTTGCTCTAGATCTCTCCTGTTGGAGTAGTTTTGCGTCTTCTATAATACAACAGTAAGTAGTCCTACGCGTACGGTGAAACTAACTTTATTAAATTCTTAAAAATTATAAGTCTCCAGTATTATTACTGTGGGTAATTTCTTACAGGATGTTTTTTTTTTTTGGAGAAAGAATTACGAATTATGGATAATGAACCAATCACCAAATGTCAGCTGGTGATCAAGAGATCAACTATCAAAACTGTAGCATAACAGGTTAGGGAGAAGGGAGTGACTAAAAAGCAGCGCTACGCGGGACCATAGCCCCGCGATAGCACAAGCTTAGTCAACCCGTATTGCCATAGATATATAAATGTACAAATAGTTTTAGAAATGATAAAGTTATTAATTAATTTTATTTTTATCAATATATTGATCATTATAATTCTATTGGCCTTATAATTTATCTTTCAATTAATTCTAACATTCGTTAACTCAAAAATCACTAGTTCCATACATGCATTTTTGTTTTTTTATTATCCTTGTCTTAATAATAACAGCTGTTGAAAACCATGATGTAATAGGATCATTTATTTTTCTTTGATTTCAATATTAATTTTAAAAGAAAACTGTTGTACTTATTGCGCTTACTTTATTTTTATTTATGCGTATTAATTATCACTTGCTTTACTGAAGGAAAACGTCGTAATGAATCCTGCTTACCTGACCTCTCCACAATGATCTCAAAAATATGTCTACTCACATTTGACAGTGATCATTAATAACCAAAACGTCATTAGACATTAGAGGACATTAGGGGGTTGCGTTGAAAAATCCCACATTTAAAAATAAATTAAAAAGAGAAAGTTATTTCCTATACTTCAGTTAAAAAGTAGCATACCTAGCAAAGATAAAGGTATTTTATCCTTTTATGTATAACAGTACATCAACTAGCCACACAGCCAGGACCACCAAGTGAATGTGTCAAAAACAAAAAGGAAGAAAGAACGCAAAAACGAACGGCAGCCTAAAAAAACAAACTATCGGTAACGCCATCCCAAAAGTAAATAAATAAGGCAGAGAAAACAAAATCCTGTCATAGAGGAGACATTCACACGATCACGGATTACGAAACAATTAACGCGGTCAAAACAAACTCAGGACGATGGGAACATCATCCTTTGGTATTTATCTACGGTCCACGCTCTCGAAGACTCTTGAACACAAAAACGTTATCTAAAGTCGTATTTTAGTAGCAGAACAATATCTGTTTGTTTAAAGAAATAGCCTTTAATCTCCTGCTTAGAATAAAAAAGCAATTTGTTAAAAAGACCTAACACCCGACTTGGGCTTATCTCTCGCCAAGTGTTTTGGGGCCTTTTTCGTTGTAATATTAGTATTCAGAATAAATTTGCTCATGTCCTAACTATGCACATTTGGCTTTGATTAGAAGATCGCAGTTTTCTCAAGTATTTTTCTTCGATATTTCCTGTTAAAGCTACATAGCTAACCATTCATTATTCATTAACTGTAAAACCTATTCAAAGTCGATTTCCGTTCACTATTTGAAAAAACAAAACAATAGTTTTAACGTAGTGAAATCTAAGTTTCTTTGAATAAATAATTACCGTGACCTATGGTGTCTATCTGTTGTCACAACCTCATACCTGTCCCACTTTCAAGCTAGTATTTTCATTTAAAAAGTCTAATCCATTGTTCAACACACTGGCTGATTGGATGTTGATAGATTTCACTCATTTTTTGAAAAAATATTGAAACTTCAGCTCTGGAAATTTCTTTATCATGTTCGCCGTCACCGAAGTGATAATTCATTTTAAAAATTTGAAAAAAATTGCGTCTGTTGACCCACACCAAGGCTGAAATCATTCGGTCAACACTACTTGTGATAGTGTAACTAACCTAGAGTACTTAAGCCTAAGGTCTACATGGTGATACAGGTTTTTAACCTACTATGGGGACCAATATCCACAAATACTGTACTTCTATTTCTACACATATATCTATCTATTTATATTACTTAATTCTGTATTGTTTTCCATATTTCTCCTGAGAACATGAAATGCCTCATTTAGTCATTGACCTCAACAATAACAACATCATAATATTTTCTTGGAGTAACTTATTTCACGATAGAATAATAATAATATGTGATGATTTTCAGAAAAATTTAAGAGTAAAGTAAAGTTTTACTTTATACGTATAACCTATCTATAATTGGCTTTCCATGTTAATAGGTAGCAGCTGCCCTACTGCTACCAGTAGTGTCGCTGGCGCATCGCCGACCAAGAAACAATTGGGGAAACCTGTTAAATGACTTTCTAATACCGAAACCGAAAAGCAAAGACCGAAACCGAATTAATAGAAGTAAAATAGATTTCATTACCAAACTGTAATAGGAGAGACCTGGTACTGGTACCTCAACCATTAATCAGCAGCATACATTACGAACTCATCCCCCCTAAAACGTTTGTGTTCATATAAAACGAGTACAAATATAAGCAATTTTCTATTGTTTTTTTTTTTCTTATAATGTGTTTATTTTCTAATAATATCTATAACATAGTAGATGTAGTTACCCTCAAAACAAGGTATCTTAGTGCGGGAATTATAATATTAAAATAGAAAATCTTAGTAACGATAACAAACAATGTAATCTGCATTAAACGGTAGACTGATAAGTGAGGACATAAGATTATCTTCCTTTACACACAAATTAGTATCTATATGATCATAAATAGCTGACAAACACTACTCATTAAACAAACAAGCGTTCAATGGTCGGGTCGTTTACATAAAGTGATTCACTTACCGTTATGTGTCTATGATTTGTGATTGGTAGTAACCTGGTCCATATATTGATCAAGACAAGTGTCTATACTTTGTCCGTCCGTTTGCGATCATTGGTGAGCAGTGATAATGTCTCGAGTCGTGACCACATCTCGGTAAAAGAAGAAATCCCTTTCCGGACCGGAATGACGACCTAAAAAGGACAGACGGTATTCGTTGGATGCAGAAAGCTCAGGTCTGGTCAGAAGGTCGTAAGCAGTGGCATAGTGATGTTGTTTTTTAAAATTTACCCTATAATCTAGTCTAATTTAAAATCAATGCATAAATACGTTTCAAAATATGTAACAAGATAATCGATTATAATTTCCTTGACTGAGGAACACAAATCTCTGTCATAATATTTGTATGTATCTATGCGATATATATTATTTTTGAAGAGGATAGTAGTAATGAGATCCTATTATACCCCATGAAATTAAAACTAGATTAGGCAATGATAACAAGACCATTAATAAATAAATAATAGCTTCTCTTACATTTCGCTAGATGACGTTGCATTATATTATCACGGATAGATCCATCTATCTATAAAAACACCCAAAACTATCGTCAATGGTTCTAGTTTGGTTTCAATTTTTAAAAGACAAAGAAGTTTAAAGAAAAATGGAGAAAATTTGCAATGATAAAAAACACGACAAAATTCAACAGGAAATGTAATAAAACTCTCTTTTGCTCTTGCGACATTATTCGTCGAAGTGAAAAAACATGGTTTTCAGTACAGCCAATTCGTGGATCTATACATCGTATGATACTAGTGTACTAATTTAAGATAAAAAATATTATTTGATTTTATAAAATGATTTTGATCGTATAAAATTACTTCTCTTTGATCCAAGACAGCAGAGTCTACGGTATGCAGTGATGACGAAGTTACAAAATAAAAAAAAATCCTTTTAAATAAAACAAGCAAAGTCAAAGTACTTACCTAGTATTGTATAAATA
>PDGT01000073.1:1444911-1492326 GCA_003671415.1 Megathymus violae
ATCGTGTAGAAGAGAAATCGCGTATCTGTTTATTAGCAAAAACATTCATTTGTCTTGGAGCACTCAAATTACTCGTCTCTTTTTATGTTACGTATAATAAAAATGTATGAATCACTTTCGATGTGTGGATTACCTACAAGTACCTATGTTTTTATTTCAGATGACCTCGCTGTGTTCGGACGAGTATTAAATAATGAAATAACTTTAGTCCGTAACCTATCTTAGCATTTAAATGAAATTAGTATGTTACAGAAATGAAAAAATATACTAATAACAAACAGTACCTTTTCACTTAAAGAATGTTACACAAAAAATAAACATAAATGGGTTAAAAAAGGATTAATTTTATTATTAAACATTTTAACTACATTTCAGTAAATCCTTAATATATCCATAGTACACATAGGTACGTGATTACACGTGTACAATATATTTATTGTCAAGAAATAATTTTATACTTACATAGTGTTTTTATTTATACACATTGATTGAAACGAATTGATTGTATTGTATAGATTAGAAATAACCCACCTTTATTCATTATTTAGTCACTCACACACAACTCAGAATCGTTTAGTCTGTGAGTTTGAAAGTAACAAACAAAGTATATATTTATCTAAATCACGATTTACGTGTGCACAATGTAGCATACTGAAAACCGTTAGTGAAATGTTCAATATATATTCCAGACTATTCCATTAATGAGATTTCGTATGGAGTTGATATTGCAACTATTATTCTTTACTTACTTTTTTTGCACATATAATATACAAATTATATGAGTTATACGTTAATATATATATATATATATATATATATATATATTTTGTTTTTTACTTTTTTACTCATAAATAGGAATGTTATCTTTTGTACCTATTTTATCTGAATGGATTATTATTATGTTAAATGTTATGATAAAAAATTTTGCAAATGTTACTCATAGGCCCTTATTTCTTTGCTATTTTGCTAATTTAATTTTAATATCCCATAGATCGTGATGACTCACTGATTAAATGGCTCTCGTAAAGTGTAACGAATTAGAATCGCTGAGTTGCGCCTATGTACTTATTACACGTTTCACTGTCAACGTTTAAACAACTGCAAACATCAGATAGATTTCACATTTCAAGATTAACAGTAAGAAAATACGTCAATTTTACTGAATTAAAATTGCCTTCACTTCGCCATCGTTGTCGACATCATTGACGTAATGAGCGTGTGAAACACAAACGAAAAAAAAATAGTTTTATCTATAGAAGAATTATTCCAAATGTTTTCAAAGGTGTTTCAGTTAGTTTAGATTTAAGCAAAGAACTACTTGGTATAGGGACTATATAATGATCACTTTTATAGGTATTATTTTTATTTCTAAAGTGGCATGTACAAGTAAATATTACTGCATTAAACGAATTAATAGAGATAATATTCACACCCAACTTGTAAGAATCTGTTCAGATGCAAATGAGTTTTATTCGTTCCTCAGTGACGATAGAACAAGTCCATTTACTTACTGTTATTAGGTACTCTCTTTTTTATACTGTGCTGAATAGCATGAATCATGGGACATCAGACCTCACAACGTCATTTAGACGCGTGAGAACGATTGCCTCTCGCAAGCATTCCTCTATATCCGGACTCATGACCTAAAATAAGATAATATACCACACTGCAATTTCACCTTCAGAGATAAATATCTGGAAAGTACCGAATTGCCCAGGTTAGCGAGTTACTACAGTACAAGTTGATTACATCATAAGTTAGGTAGCCTTAGAGAAAAATGTATAGAGTCACACCACGATATTTGTTAATCAGAATCTCAGAAACTAGTATCAAAAGTAATGACTCAAGTACAAATTCACTCAATTTCAGACGCGATTTTTAGTGACTAAAAAAAGTACCGAAATCGTAAGATACCGATACTGGAAACAGGATAGCCTGGCCTAAAAATGCTTGAAGTGGTTGAAAAATTTACAGACAACCACCTTAATGACAAAGATTGGCAAACGTACATTAGAATTGCAATTGGAAAGTAACGTTTCCACTGCATATTGACACAGTATGTGCAGTAAGTGTTTTGTTTTTTTTTTTGCTAAATCTTTTAACTTCTTTAATATGGAAAACCACATTAAACCTCAAAGCTTTAATAAGGTCCGCGTAGTCATTGTATTGTGCCAATGTTACGTACATTTATTAGATTTAATTTATTATTGAAAACACAGGTTACTGAGACAGGGGTTACTATCAGAAAATAATATGATTTTATAGAATACTTAGTAATGCGTACGTAGAAGTTCCTTTTTACAAAAATTAAATAAATACGTAGACCATGACTTCATGGCTAGACGTGGCCAGAAGAATATTATAATAAAAAAGTTATATGAGGTTATCGACACAATTTTTCGGCTATGAGAACTTAATTCTCCTCACAAACTATTTACTCTATTAAACTTAATAATATGTTTTATTAAAATTAATAATTTACATGTTTTTTGAAGACCTATTCATAACTAATAGACATTTCTAGACATGACCAGTGAGTACTTAGTGGTGCTTTATCACCTAAACAACGTTTTTCTTTATTCGTAATTTATTACGTCATTGTGTAACAATCTTTAAAATACACCTAATTTTCATAGATGTTTTAATAATGGTTTCTGAGTAAAGTGGCTATAACATAGAAATAGATGGTCAGACAAACAAATCTACAAACGGACATGAGGACGACTTATATTCTATATTTTACCATTTTGCTACAGAACCTTATAAAATAAGATTCCAATTAGATTTTTTATACATTTTGATTAGGACCATACTGTTCAATTTTATTTATTGGCATAGATTGACTACGATTGGGTATTAATTAAGTCCAATATGAAATTGCAATATATAAGTATATAGTAACAGTCAATTCAGCTCATAAGTAACAATTGAGATATTTTTTAAGCTTATGTCATCGCCGACAGTAACATATAAATTGCAGTCGTACGCACAATTTTTCTAATTTATTTTTAATGTAGTCTCTTTGACGCTGAAGTCTCGTCATGATACATGTAATTATTTTTTCAATATTCAAACAATTTTAACGCAATCTAAGACCGAGAGAAGCTTGATCAGCCCTGATGGAAGGCACGCGCCGTACTTCCTGACACAGTTTAGAGAGCGGCGAGCTTTCTGTGAAAACAAAAGGTTGTAAGTTACAGCGACATTTTGTTACTTAAGACCTTTAATATCTAACGCTTGCAAGGACGTAGCTCTTACGCGGATCGGGTATGACCTTAGGAGACGAAAAGATAATTGCTGGCAATCCCGTCTGGGTTTGATTTAATTTTATCTTATGACGCAAGTGGTTAAATGTCAGACTAATTTATTGATTTACCTACTAATGTTTTATGATATGCTATAGCCGGAATTATACTTATAGAAGCGGTGTACACTGGGGTCATTGTTTTTAACCTCCCAAGTATTAGTCCGAGATTATAGTTACAATTATTAAATTTAATTGTGCAAAAAATAGTTTAATCTACGGATTTGCCACTTGTTTGTAAAAACGTCTACGTTTACCTCTGTTACGTGATTCTTCCGTGTCAAAGTAGTAGCAGTTATTTTGATAAATAGACTAACTTTAAAAATTATAGATATTAGTGTTATGTAAACAAAAGGTCGAATATAAATAGTGATATTATATACACATGGCATGTTATAAAATTTTGAATCTATTGCAACAAAAGATAATGTTTAGAATATAATAACAAAACATTAAATAATTTAAATAACAATTAAAAAAAATCTATAAATGTTAATTATTAACCTCGGTGTTGTGTATCGTCCAGGAGCATCCACCTCTCAAGTTACTCAGTACGGTAAGAATTATTGTTAGATGCATACTATCTCCGGCTTGCTGATACTTGTTTGCTGTGTAGCTTTTGTTTTACCAATGAGTTCTTCAATAAAATCGTCAGGTGAACATAACATAGTGGAGCTTTAAATATGAGACATTTAACATATTTATCAGTAATCTCAATACTCTGCTTATGGCATGGATTTGAATCCTGTCGAATGAAAACATTGACAAGAAACCTGCATAAATTTAATGATGCTTTTTAAAGATTTCCGAAATCTAAACCGATCTACACTCAGAGATTATAATGAACCATGTACATATGTCCTTTACCAGAGGAAACATGATCTGACAAAAAATATATGATAAAGAGATGTACCATTTAGATACTTTTGCATAGCAAATAAATATAATAAATAAAATAAAAATGGTAACATTTTTTTGAGGTTAAATAATCAATTTATTATAATTACGTATTCTACTGTTTTTTCTCCACGGCTAGAAAACACTGCGAAGCGGTTTGAGTAATATTATTATTAATATCATGATATAAAAAAAAATAATAGTGATTTTATTGATATTATGAAATTAGTTTAAAAAAGTAAATATAATTAAAGTTATAATAAAAGTATACAATTAAAACTGTCGTCAGGTAAATTATTGTATTATGAGTGTTGTATGTACGGATACGGTACTCTGTTGCAAGTGAACTAAAACACTTTTTATGACTTTTTTTGGTGATATAAATTATTTTCTTTCATACAATATAAGTATGAACCCAATAAATACATGGTAACTTCCTTAAAATGATAAATTCCGTGGTGTAAATTATTATTTTAATACCTACTAAATATTTTAGTCCCTAAAGTTTTACCTGCAAACTTTGCGTATGAAGTTTTAATCCGTATTTTTTCTAAATTAAGAGGGAATAACACAAATTCGTATATTTTCACAAACATTTTCTTATATCGTATTCGGAGAAAATTGAATGTCAGGCAGACAGATGCAAGCTATCTTATAAGACTCCGGTCTTTGATAGAATGTACAGAACCCAACCACAAAAAAAAACTACACTCACTTAGATTGTTTTACCGGCACCTGTTATTTATTTTGAGGGTTCGCAAAGTACACGGATAATGTCAAACAAGGAGTGTTGGCCCTCGCTGTTTTCTCTGTTTGTATGTTTGTCTACTCGGTCATGGCAGACGTGTGGTTTCGCAGGTCAAGTATGATTTCAACCACGACTATTTGCCTTCTTTTAATTTGTATATAGAGTTGATGAATTGAAATCATCAGTAGGTACGTAGGTATGTTCGTTTGATGACGATCGAACAGAATTTAAATAAGTGGAATTTCTTTTGAAAACTCAATGATGAGTTTCGTACCGACATACAACAGCGTGAGGTAATAAGATGGACTTTTGTTGTATACATTTGTGGTTTTCAGTGAAGGTACTATATGGGTTGTCATCGGAAATTACCTTTTTTCCTGTAAAATAAATTTTAATCATCCACTACTAAACATATTCAATTCTAGTCCATTACGAAATATTTCTTTCCAAAATAAGAATAAATTTCGCTATAATATCTAAATAATAAAATATAATATATAAATAGGCAAAAACAAAACAGTACATTATATAGCTTTTTCCTCTTTAGTTATCACACGATTTTATTAATTTTTGTTCGGTAACTATTGACGAGTTTTAGTGTTAGAAATAAAAAATTGTAAAAAGAACTATATTTAATGATTATAGTCGAATTTAGACCACTAAGCGAAGCCTAGTTGAAATCATAAAGTAGAGATGTTATGGACCAATATTAGTATTAATAAGATTAACGCATAATCGATGGGTATCTTCATGACGTGATACAGTTGCTTTATTGGGCTCGTGATCTCTAAGTGAAGGCCATGACCAATTTGTTATTCTAACGAGTACTATTCGCAACTTAATCTATTATATATTGTGCCCTAACACACAAGTAATAATCTCTAGCAAGGCTAATTTTAAAAGGACTTCGTGTTCCGTCATCATTTTCATTTCAGATTTAGGTCATCGGATGCGACTATTAGACAGCGGATTTTTATAATCTTCTTTACTTTTAATGAAGTAGAAAACCGATAAAAGTCAACATTTATTGTTTAAGTTAATTTTAAGAACAATTAGTGAGATGTGAGGTTGGTATATATTTTATTTTGAACCTTAGGAGATGACGATTGAGGATTCCTGATGACGGATCGACTGACATTTAAGTAAATTGGGTCTCTTTACCAGGTTTTTACCGATACACAAGATTTGATTTTGATTAAGGTTTTATACTTTTATTTGAATAAGCTAAACAAACTTTGAATGCAGTCAGTATACGTTATCATGAGATGAATGTTAATCGTGAATCCATGTGAGAGACCTTTGAGTGGTGTAAAATCTTCCAACACATATCCCTCCGCAAATCTGCAATAGAGCAGCGTGGTAGACTATACTTAAAATCTCCTCAATTAAAAGATATTGTAATTGTAGATAGTGCAACTGTATTACATTGGGCGACTTACCCGTTTAAGCCATCGCTGCTGCGCTGGAGCTCTATATATGTATATATATTATACACTATACTATATGTTTATATCAGTAAGAATTCAAAAATACATACAAACTGCCAAAGGACTAACAGTAGGTAATACAATTAGGTACAGGAAGTAAAGGTCTGGGAGTATTTAAACGGAACCGAAACTGAATGATTTAAAAAAAAGATTGTCACGTGCGAACGGGTCGAGCATTAACATACCCTCGTTTTTTCGTCCCAGATTCGTGACACTTCGTGTGCGAGCCTCGCGGTAAATAATAAATCTTTCTAATAAATAAAACAAGGGAACGTGAGCGAGATAAAGAGCGCATGCGCGTTCGGTGCGCCCTAAACGTCATTGTGACTCGCCGACGGATCGTTAAACGAATGTGAAAATATTTTGTAGGGTCCAGCGAAAGGGTTAAATGAGGTCTACATGCCCGGTCCGAAATGTAGTGGCTTGCTCGTTCATGCTTCGTTGTTTTGTTGTAAGTAATATTATTGTCACTTCTCCGGCCACTTCTGTTTTCAACATAAACCACTTTAACTTTAATTAGTTTTACTTTATACGATTTATATTATATGATTACGTAACGTCCTTGAAATAATCAATGTAAGGTACACTTTATCTCCCCGAAAACAAAAAAATGCAGGCCGATTATAAATCTTTTAAATCGTCGTCTGGTACCTTTAATTTCAAATTAAGAGTAATTATCATATTTTTAAAAACATTTATTGTCTATTTTAAGTTAATTTAACAATATATTAATAATTTAATTCTAAGAGGCTTACTTAGGTTGATGCCTATCATCTTTATACCTTTTAACCAATCCCTCCAATCCACCTTCTAACTGTAATGGATTGATTATTGAAAAGCCTTAATATACGATGTAGGAGGTCAAAATCAAGTAATTTTTTATCCTGCCAGCTAATCTAAAAATTAAACTTAGCACCTAGGGGATTGCCAACGACAGTCGCTGCTACTAACACATTAAATAAATATGGCGGTCGCCATTTCAAAAGCCGCGCTACAGAAGCAGCGACCACTGCCTCAAGCATCAGCGATCAAGCGATCTTCGATCTTAAAACTGATGTCCAAGCCGCTACAGTTGTATGTAAGAAGGGTTTTCTTGAAAGTTTCATTTTTTATTTTTATCTCCCATCACAGGTCTAATTTGTCAGAACAACCGAGTCACCAACGCAAACACGCGACGCATTGTGAATATGTCGTGTAAAGATGTGAAATTGTTTCCAGTTCAGACTCATGGGAACAAACGGAGAGATGTGCGTTTTAGTAAAAATATTTAGATCTACGTAATAGGTTATTTTTACAACGAGAATAACACAAGTTTGTCGTTCAAAAACGATCAAATCAAATCATTTATTTTCATTAAGTACCTGAAGAAAGTATATTGTAATTCGTATTGAAATATTGCAAATCTTACTGTAGAAAAAAGAGAACATATTTATAATATGTAATTCCATACTTAAAATATACAAAAATAGTTTACGTTCTCTCATGTTAAATATTTAGTTGCCGAATAAGCTTAAAAAATAAAGAATAAAAACAATAACTTAACAAGTATATAAAGATTAACTGAGTATAAATAGGAGGGAAGTTTATACTCCTACAACCGTATAAATATAATCTCTTTGATTTTAAGCGACATGCTCCCTGGGAAATTAAAGTAAAAGGAATTATTTTGACATATTATCTTGACAATGAACAAAATTCTCCCGAAGCTGAGCAAATCTCAGATGATTAATTATTATTCCTTTTAGATGTATGTATCTCAAACACGAATCTATCCCGTATTATCTATTTAAGTAGCGACTTATATACTGTGTATATAAGTACTTAAATATGTATATATATACATATTTAAGGTTATTTGGGAAGAATCACTGATTAGCAATGAGACCTATTTTTGTACTGTTTATCTGCGTGGGTTTTCACTACTGTTTTCCTTTCAAATAAAGTCCACCAGATCACCAGTCGAAGATCCACTACTTGACCTCTCTTAATTGATACCGCCTTACTGAAGCTCAGCCTACTAAATTTTGGATCCTCTTACGCTTATCCGGTCCATTTAAAATTGGGCGCCCTATATTTTTTCCTCGTCTGTTTTATCATGACATATTTATCTATCAAGGCTTTCTTTTGTAACGGTGGCCGATCCTTTGAGCAATTTTTTTATAGTTTTACTAGATTTCCGAAGAATGTACGACTATTGCTATAATATGCTAAGCACCTAGATCGAAATTGATCGTCTGATTAATTTACCTTTTTTTTTTGCTCCAGAATTATATTTTAGCTGGCGTGTACGTTTTAACTGCATCTTCCTATTTTAACAAGAGGGAAAGGTATATTGGGTTCTGTTTATTTGATTAAAAAAAAAACTCAGATTGATTTATAGTATGAAATATCGGTAAATATAGGCAACAAATTTAGAGGAATCATGTAAAAGTATATGTGAAGCAATAAAATCACCAACTATAAATGTAATAATAATTTAATTTCACAAACATAGTTGTTATGCTTGTGCAGTTATAAATACTATTTCAACTATACAAATAATGATTAAGTCATAAATACACTGGCTCTGTACTTTACAATAATATAATTAACAGCTCTATTAAAGCTAGTCATATTTCATTGGATATCTGTAACAGTAATATAAATAGTTAACAAAGAATTATGTAATACTAATGAAACTAGGAATTATATAATACAATTAAAATTATCCACAGTATCGCCACGGCGACAATGAGAGAACATTTGTCATCGGATTCATAAAACAATAATCATAATCATGATCCAGCACAATAATCACACGAAACAAAATAATTTACTATCATTGACACAACAATCGAGTTTGGTGGAATGATGTTTAATACTAAAATCTTAAATACAATAATACCATTAACAAAGAAATTGAAACTAAAACGGATATTAAGCGAGAAATAAATAAGTAAAGACCTTGACTAGGATATCGGGAAATTTAGAATGTTTAGCTGGCTGTTACAACCATAAATAATACATTTTAAAATTCGTCACTATTTACAAAAAAACAAATGAAAAGGAACTAATTCGCTCTAGACCAAAATGGCAATTTAATGGCAAATACATTTTCTACTACGTATAAACAGCCAAAGATGCAAACAATTCTACGACGCGGAGATTCTCTGTATTGGGCAAAATGTTTACAGACTGTCTTGTATTAACTAAAGTATCGCGTTTTAGTCCTAAGTAAAAGCACCAACGATTAAGTATAGAGCCCAAGTACGATTCAGGTAAAGGGCAGTCGTTCCGCAAAATTGTTAGCGGTCTTAACAATTATAGTTAATACAACGGAAACTGTAGCCTCAATTCGCGGCGATTGGAGGGTTGACTTCGTACATTTTCTGGAACACTTGAGCCAGGTACTCCAAGTAGTTGAGAGTGTCTCGGTACACGAGCAGAGCGAAGGTGATTTTGTCCGGTTGGATTTCTGGTAACTCTGAATCGGGTAGCGGTAGTATTTCTAGTTTACGGGATCTCATCAGTTCCTGAAATAATAGGGTTAATTTTTAACGGTTTAGTAATTTTGTCCGAAGTAGGATATTTAAACATTCCATAAATTATGTAACCTATATACTGTAAGTGCCAAAAAGTATACAGACATATTTAACTTGTAAAATCTGTTCGGCGATTTAATAGTAACAAATTAAAAACAGAGTTGCTAAATTCATCAGAAATTTAGGTCTGCTATTTATTTTTACAAGTAGATAATAAAAAAAATGAAAGGCTTGTGCGGTTATTGTATCTAATTGTCTATCACAGCCGTAAATAAGACATATTTGAATTACATAACGAATTAGTCAATTATGAGGTATATTATATATAATGAATTATTTATAAATTTATTGATGAACTATTCAAAAGCATATTTAAACTATTTTTACTACTACTTTTGGTATGAAGTAAATGGATTAGTACATCAAAATCAATAAACATTTTGTAATTATATCCTCCATCGGGAATAAACTACTGCAAGGGTAACCTATAATCGAAATCGGAAATGAAATATTGTAAGTATATTGCTGGTTTTAACAACTCTATATGGTATTAGGTAAAGTAAAGTCTCTGGTAAAGTATCGGCTTTATATACTTTGGCAAATTTTTTGTTTTATGTTTTATTTAGTAAGTCACATAACAACACAAAGCGTAACTTACACTGAACAAGCAAAGCACGGCGCGCACATTGTGCATGCTCTCTGTGATGTTCTGTTTGACGGACGCGTCAACTGTCACCACATCGTCATTCAGCCCGTTGTTGCTAATCGTGTACAATCCCGCCACGACCATCTTCAAACCCTTGTACATAGATGGCAGCACTGTATCAATTTTTTTCTGTAAACAAAGACAGTTATATTAGAAAATGCTGAAGTTTACTTAGATACGTTAGGTGTCTACTAAGGATTCAGTCATTTAAAATAAGTTTTGTTAATTCCGACATAATATTTATCATATTCGGCATTGTAAAGTACCTTAATCTTAAAACTTTTATATGTTTTTTAGATTTAATGTCGTAAACTAATTGATTTGTAATATTAGCTACCTATAAATTAATTAAATGAAAATAGAGCAAGAACTTATTTTGTAAGTTAATGGTTGAGTACGAAATGTGAAGTCACAATCAAATTAGAACGTTTCATTAGGCCTTACACCATGTAATATAATTATCAACTTACAAAATACGTATCAATCCAAATTCGAAAACATACATTTTGATAAAGACCATCAAATTGCGAAACCATTGTGTTCTCACGTAAAAGATAGTCGGCTGACAACAATGAGTGCCACCGACGACGTCGTTTCTTTGAATTCGATTGAAAAACTCATACGGATGCACGTTTTTGGCATCAGCGAATTTGCCGCCCCACGATTAAGAGAACAATAAAATCGATTCGGTTAGGTAACCGCTATTATCTTGTCGAAATAAGACTGCAGATAAATCGAACGAATGTCTCTGGGTGTTGTCGACGGATGCGTATGGTTAATTACCTGGTTTGAAAAAATTAAGTAAACAGGATGTCGTTGCAAGTTAAAAGCTGATCTTGTTTTTTATTAAATTTATATATATTAATATCTGTACAAATTGAAAAATATAATGCCGTTGGAATGGTTAAAGAGAGTTAGTTTACAAATTTATTTCTAGAAAAATACTATATTTCATGTTAGAAAACCGTTGAAGCTCTGAATAATCTTTCATATATCCCACCATCCGAATTCTCTGTTAATTATTGAGAAAACTTACCATTAAATTATCCATAGACTCTTCAGACATAGCTTCGTTAAGAACCTTTGTCTTAGGCAAGGCGTCTTCCGGAAACCAGGAGAACTTCCGAAGCCAATCATAATTGGTCCACATAGGCAGAAGTTGATCAAACGTAGGATAACTATGTAGTTTCGATGCCTGTAACAACAAAATTTCACCAATCATAGCAAACGTCAATTCAAAGAATATTTTTACAAGTCCCAAATAAATGTGGCTTCATCCTTATATTTTTGTGTCTGACAAAACTTATGAATTTTTTTATTTATATGACTCTTTTGTTCTGGACTGAATACTATAATTCACATTGTTTACAACGCACCAAATGAAACGATAGTTTTTCAGTAACAACATAAAAACAAAATGTGCTGAATATCAATACAAACAAGATAATTATTCATGGTAGATGCAAGTCTAGTGCCACAATAAAGAATTATGAATCAGCATTGTCACGCTACGGGGCCCGTTGATTTCTTTGAATGATAAAAATAGGTACACCAGTTAGTGCAAAGTTGATTGACTTTCATGGAAAACGATGATTGGACGGAAGATTATCTCGTGTGCAGCTTCCTCCATTAGCGCCGGTATAAATAAGGACGCAATGCAGACTTCAGAACCATCAGTTGTCATCTTGGTAGCAGAGCATACCAAATTGCGTTTTGTTTCTCCAATTGATATATAGAGGTATGTAGATAATAGAATTACATTGTTTGTTTACATATACACTATGGTTATTACCTAAATAAATACAATCGATATAAATCGTTTCCATTTCTAAAAATACTCGTTACCAAAATAGCGTTTCTATAAATATATAAATACAGCTGTTGGCAAATCTTTAAGTATAGTTGTTACTGTGTTCCTTTCATATTAACACTGTAACCGAACCGAATCTGTATAAAAGTTTTTTGTTTTTAATTTTTAATGTACTCTCTTTGTTATTGATACAGACCGCAAAACATCTCTTTTGGATTTTTTATCCGTCTGAATGTTTGTCTATCTGGCTGTGTGTCATCACACGTATCACGTAGAAACCACCGAACAAATTTTGATGATATTTTATATATTTGTAACATATTATGGTTCCGATTACTTTTATCGTGGGAAATTAATCTGTTGTCTCATTAAGTAAAATAAAATTTAGTATGGAAACACTGTTAACTGTAATCGAAGATTTGAATGAAATAATGCAGAAGTGTAGCAATAGGAAAACCTATCTCTAAAATAATAAAACGAGGCAGACGTGAAATTTATGAAATGCTCGATGACAATGAATTTGTAAGTTTTTCGGGTGATATTTGTAAACGTAAACGAAGCGAAAATAAATTACTGATAATTAAAAAAATATTCAAGACTATGAGAACATAATTGAAAGTACCGTTCATCGATCTATCTAGATACTTAAGAAGACAGATCTACCGACAATTTTATGGGTCAGCCAAGGTCGTGTGAAAGATGAGATCGAAACCGGAGGACTGACCGCCGCTACCGCCGACATGTCACGTAACAACCGTTTCGACATTAAAATTTGACACTTCGCCCCGAACATACATGACTTTCGATTAACAACTCAAAGTTAGCCTTAAATCCCATCGAAATAGGTTTCATTTCGTATGCATCGATCCCCGAATTACGGCAGATGCAATATCGATTTGACAGAAAATCGTCCCTTTCAATGCGATTAGGTGAAACATTGTTACATAACAATACGGCTAATTAAGAGCGGTTTAAAAATCGTGACAAACTACCCAAAATCCTTGTATTGTGAAAGTCCTTATCGGCGGACCGATGCAATTAAACGAAATTCAACTGAAATTTATTTCCAAATAGGTGAACCCTAACGAGCCTAATTCAATTGCAACCGTAAGCGATTATGTAAACGTATTTCATTTCACTAAGTAATCATGTTAGCGACCCCTCAATAGTTACGTAACTATTTCAAAGTCTGGGAGGGTTATAGTTTTAGCAGACTAGGAGTACCAGCGGCAGACAAAACCTTCGTGTGAATGTTAATCTGTTATTTTATTTTACCAGTAAACATAATGTCTATAATACTGCCTGTCGTTCCATAAACTACTAGATGATCTTACCAGATCAAAAATATTACGCTTTATTAGTATAGACAATATCAGAAAATATTCATGTTGTATATAGTATTAAAAGTTTTGAACGCTTCATAATTATATATCATATTATAAATTCGATTGCGCAAAATATTAAAGTTCGAAAAGCCAATGATATTCCGTTGAAATGGAATTCAATTTGAGATTAATCTTTAGAATCTTTTTCTCAATGTTGCCAAAACCTGTAATTTTTTGTATAGTCCAAACGGATCTGTAAACAATCTAAATACAGCTTTTTTATTAAAAGCGATACCCATACGAATACATTTTAAAGCACGATATACTTTTTTATTTCATCTAATTTTCATACTTATTAAAACCGTAAGCTTCTGTGTTTCAACAATCTCAGAACTTTACATCCATTGTTAGCGTGAAACTTAAATAATACTTGCGTCATCGTACTGTCAAGTCATAACAGTTTATTTAAGAGAAATAAAATAGCGCTTCGGTGGTCATATTCGCTGGGGCATGGAATGCGATGTTTGTATACTTGTACGGTGCTATATGTAATACACAGGTGTGCGTCCGGTCTTCACGACACGCCATATCCTAAACTACCTTCTGACAAACAGCTTTATTTGTTAATGTTATGTATTTAATCATTATGAGCTACTCCAACTTTAAGGATTACATCTCCCACCATAAGCAAGACCTATAGTAGGAGACTACAGTTTGGTAAATAATAAATGCTCGTGTTATATGTAGATTTTTTTTCGAGTTTTTTAATATTATCGTTAAGCATACAGAGCAACTGCACAATTCTAATAACTAAGCCGAAGAAAGAGCAATGTTTGCATTCGGTCTTCACGTGGGTGGGCTCTTAGGCTAGAAATTTGACGAGGTAGCATCCGGATACCTAGCTCGTAACATCGGAAGCTTATGAAATAAAAATTAACTCACACACAACGCAATATGATGTATTTACAGCACACGCGCACACGATCCATCGCGCCAGACAGCCTGTCGCCCGTGTGAACAACGCTATCGCACTAAGTATGTACATATTGTATGTAAGGTCATGTATAATTCAATGTTTATATATCTAGCGACAAATGATACGGTAAGCATAGCGGATGGATACGGCTCGAGGCGCGATCGCGTGGGGAGCGCCTTGTCCGATCGCGTTACACACTTGAATTTAAAAAGCGAAGAACGCCGGTACTTTTTGATGGATATCAGCGTAATTCCAGTTTCTAGATGTGACGTGATAATAAGTTAACGCCGACGTAGTCCAAACTGTGTTTATGCTACATTCACACGGTGACCGGCGCGGTGTCACACAGTACCGGTAGGGTTCGTTGAATTTGTTATTGCGTTCTCGGTACGGCGGCCAGTTATTATTTGTAAGGAATGGTTTGACGGCAGATATGATAGCACATGAAATTTGGATGCTGTTTATTTTAAGTCACACGGTCTCTTATCCTGTTACATCTAAACAAGTTATTGTTAAGAACATGCGCAATGTTGGAAAACATAAATCGATACTGATAATCTGACGCTCTAAACGCATTGCAACGCGAAGCTTACACAAAGGAGATATAAACGTCCTTGTGGATGAGTAACAATGGTGGTTCATCGTCTGGAGTCTTCGTCTAAATCGCAATAAATATGATACATCGGTAACGAATGACCGACATTAAGGGGAGAGATAGAAAAAAATCGTCGGGGCAGGTGTGTCGCGCAATACTAATGCGCAATCAGTATTCGATGCGTACGCGCACCGTCCTGTACTTCGTTCCGGCTACTGTGCGTCGATAATGTCATTTTACGACGGGGAGGCAGCGGTGAGCGAACAGGACGTCGCCGTCGTTACGACCGGCGAGCCCATTACAAATGCCACCATACCTCATACGCGAACATCGCACGCCACGTCGTGATGGGCTTAATTGAAAACAATCCATTGTTCCCCTTCCATTGACTGCTCGACACTCAATCACTCGGTGACATTATCAAACGCAATCGAAATGTATACTCTGAATGCACTCCCGTCACAGACGTAGATACCTCTAAATACAATGGTAAGGGGTCATCCATAAATGATTCGAGGCGCGACAGCGACATCGCATTATTGCTAGTTGATCGGGCTACCTTACTTCCGATTCGGAAACAATATATTCCTGGGTTCGATCGACAGAAATGTCTCGATTCTTAAAACTTGTAATTCACTTAGTGATCACATTTTGATGCAAATTGAAGGTTTTTAATTCTGTAGAATCTCTGAGAAGGCTAGCGGGTATCGTTTCAAAGAAACATGAGAGAACCAACATAAATTGGAAATTGGAAGGAGCATTATCGATGTGCAGACGTGGCGTCGCATGAGTACAGAACAAAATTATAATTAAAAGGGAGGAAGCGACCGTGGCCGGACGTACAGACGCAAAACCGTCGGCGCCCGCGTCAATGCAATCTCTCGTCCACGCCATCCGACGCGGTGAGAAAACGGCGCTAAAACGTGCACGCAATGAATCGTTAATGGATGAAATTTCGTGTGAAAACACACATCGAATACTTCGAAAATCGACAGCCTATGTTCAATTCACTAAAGTGTAGTTGTCGCTGTAGTTTACTGCAGATACTTTCATTCATAAACTGATAAAATCATATTAAGCCCTAAAGGTATGCGGCGATGTCCTTAGTTTGAAGTTTTATTGGTATTGGTTGGTCGCGGACTGCGTCCGTTCATTTAGACCGACGCGGCGAGCATATCGATGCGGCCGCGAATACTACGTCGCAATTGTCTCGACACCCGCCCCGATTCATCAATGAAAGCGAACGAACAATTTTTAATGGAGCTTTCGATTATTATACCTACAACAGCATGTATTAAAAACCAATAAATTATGTTTATGCCTAAGTCTAAAGCTGATTGTGTATAAATTAGTACTATAATATATTATGTATAATAGAATTATCAATTGTATAATATACTATGCTATTGTTTATAAGTTCATCTATTAAATCAACGATTTTAAAGTGATATTCAAAGCACTAACATAAAACTGCTAAATAAATATAATGAGACATAAATACTCCAAATAGGACACAATAAGGAATCGTATAAGTTTTTGTAATTGTATCATGGTATTTTAATCTATCGCAGTTTGATTCAGTGTAGGTGTTTGTAGCTAATCTTTGTGTCAAAAGTTATCGTGCAGTCTTCTTTCTTTTCTTTTAAAACTTAACGTTTTAACGTAACACAGTAACGATCGTGACCGACTAACCTTATTTTTCATCCGTAACACCGTATCAATGCTTCCACTTGGGGTCACCCGACTAAGCTTGATTTTGTTCAACTTAGTCGATCGTTCCACCCGATGCAAGTGGCTGCGTTATAATATCTTAATCTTCGTATTTGTGTATTGTTCAATATAATACGTAATAAAGTGGTACTCACAAGTTTGTCTTTGTACTTCGCCGATGATTCGTAGGCGTTCCGCGCTTGTAACGCTATTTCCTTCGCTTTGTTCGGAGAGTATTGTACTTCTGATTGTGACTGAAAATAAATAGGATAATATTAGTTTTAAAATTATTGCTACAAACATTATCACCAGGATTCACCCAGTCTTGGGTGGCATACATAGACATGTCCCATTGACGGTTCATAAACAAAAAAGATCTGAGAACAAACTGTAATCTATCGCATTATTATCTGCCTTGGTTGGGTTCAGAACCTGGTACTTTCACTAACATTAATCGATTTTGAAATAAATATGAATTACTTAATGAATGCAAATGCCCTGTTTTCCAGATGAACTTTTAACACGGCCATTAAAAACTGAAATCTTAAATCTCAATATCCTTACATTTAAAAATAGTACCATGGGATTCTAACAATAGATTACAGAGGTCCTATACATCGGCATTTGTATTCAAAATTCTAAACTGCAGCGGTAACACTCCCCGCGTGTGTCCGTCACATGATGACGTATTAGCAATTTTATGGGTCTGTATAGTTCGGTCATCCACCCGTTTGCTCCGCTTTTATTCTGTCCACTTCTGTTACATTCACTTTCGTCGTTTGACAATAGTAGACTTTGGTTATAACAGATTAAGACTATTGTTTTGCGAGGATGTAGGATTGTTGCGTATCCTCGAGACGAACCCTTAGGATATTATGCAGGAGTGACATCAGTGCAGTCATATGAGATCACGAAACTTCCGTTTATGCTCCTGATGGGGTTTTATTACTATTCCTATTATAAACAATTAATAAATTTCTTAAGATTAAGGTTTTATTTTTACCAACGCTACTTAAAATGAAACAAAATTAGTATTTCCATATGTACAAGTATGAGTTGCATATTCACTGTACATTCTTTATAATAATCCGTTTTCTTGGTAATATTTGAGAAATACTGTTTAAAACTACAGACTGTTCAATAAATCAACACAGCTAAGACCAATATCGGATTATTTAACACTATCGTAATTTTGAATACAAGATCCATCCATCCGAGTAGGTACACAAAAGATGGCTGTTCATTGGACGTATTGATAACCCGGGAAGAATACTACAAGTCAGAACAATACATGTCATGGAATATTGAGCCATAGAACACTTACATTGGAATCATAATCGCACGGGTTGGCCCAGAGGCTGTTCTCGCCCGTGTCGCGGCGTTGTCGCTCCATGATGCGCCGTTTGTGCGGCGCGGCTGTCGACTGCGGAGAAAGCCCGCCCACCAGTAACACCAGGCACACTGCCGCGCAGACGTTGACGTATCCTGGGAACACGACGAATCTTAAGTGACATGTCAGCGAACGAGCCAGTAGGGTGATGTGATGCGTTAAATCCAAGATCGCAGTTTCATATTTGTCTTTTATCCTCCTTATTAATAACTGCCATTGCATCGCTTCAAAAAACATTATCTCTGAGTTGGTAATTAATAATTTCACCGAAGTTATATTTAGTTTATCAGGGGTTTTATAATTTTTTTTAATGTTTAAGCACCCCCATTAATCTGAAACTGCCTTTTGAATCTATTAGTTATTGCGTTCATTGTGACAGATCATAATTTTTTCGTTGATCATTCAAATTCAATTCAAATCTTTAATGATATGAGACAAGAGAGTCGAACAGGAGCGATGGTGAAGTATCTTCACTAAACGAATGGCAGCAAAGTTATTCATAATTTTATTAATAACGAGGAGATTTCATACCCTAACCATAGGCACATTTGGTACTAACCATAGGTATTTCTTTTTAGGAATTTTGTTGTATACTACAAAAATTACTAGTTTTATATACGATAAACATTGCATTGTCATCTAATCCGCCTGAAGTAGAAGTAGAAGGTGAGACTAGAGTTTAGAAATGCGTTATCATTTTATAATATGTAGATGCTCTATTATTATTGTTTTGTATTTAAATTTATTAGTACTTTCAAACGACTCAATATAAATGAACATACAAATAGACATTTCTATGCGGTTTGTCATAGCAATGTCTATGTCATAACACATTGGAATAGAATGAGCGCATTTCATAATCTATGAACTTGGCATTCGTTTGTTAAACCTGATTATATTAATGTAAGTAGGACAACTTTATGCATCAAATATACCTTAAATATTTTCGCTAATCGACTGATAGATTCAATCAAATTTACTTTCTGATGCATCTCATCGATGAAAAGTCGAGAGGCACGTTTCACATGCGGCACGGACGATGCTATCGATTATGGTAATCGATGAACATCCGATGAATAAATACATCGCGGCCCAGAGGTGGACAGCCTTTGCTAATTGTCCAGTGAACTTATGTGAATCACTAATGCGGTACAATTTAACGGTGGCGCGCAACCGACCGGACATTCTTCCGATATCGGTATAGAAGGAGCACCTATATCGCGCAAACTGTGAAATGATAGCTAATCGATTTCCGTCATCTCGTTTTTGATTTGATATCGATGTTAAAAACTTTATTATTATTGAACTTTTATTATTTATTGAATTTTTATATTGAAACATTTTTATTATAGTGAAACATTAAACACAATTTTTTATTGTCTGCAGATTTTCTATTTTATTCGAAATATCGAAAAATGTGTTGTCCTGACATTTCTATACCCGGTATGGATTATTAGCCAATTTTTTTTTATTTAATTTTTTTAACTTAGGCAAATAAGTAATTGGTAACCATTCTGAAGTTGCTAAGTACAATCTATTTTTCGGAAAATCATCCACGTGGGTATGTTTAAGATTAAAGGTCATAGAAATTCATGTATATAATATATTCTATTAAAATAAGGCATAAATATACTATAATTAACCTGCATTGCAAGTATTTACAAATGAATATTTGTAGCATTTAATTAAATATACATACACAATCTCCTAAAGGCGATAGCTAGAAAGGAACGGTTACAATCCTTTAGTAGACCAGTGACATAATAGATTATTTAGTGGCCAATAAATCCAAAAACAATACTAATCAATCACATCGAATAGACGGATGCCACTTAATAAATTTTGCGACTAACAAACACATTTGCAACTTTCAATTTGCCTCTTGTAGCCCACAGAAGCCGCTGCGTTACGAGCGCCTCATGAAAGTTACTAGTCAACGCATAGTACGTGGCTTTTACTATCATAAACATGATAACAAAATCTACATCAATTGTTTTATCGACCGCGGCTCCGTCAATATTGGACGTTACTCACTAATCGTGTTATTTGCTCTCTCAGTGTTTTGACTCAATGTGTGAATCACTAATATTATGTCTATTACGTCGTGACTAACTTTAAAACACTAGGCTATTTTGTAACGCCGTAGGATGCTCCTTACTATCTGTTACTTGAATAACTAGGGCCAGACCTTAAAATCGTCATATGCGTCACGATTCGCTCCAATACGTAATCGACATTCCAACATTTTATTGCTTAAGGCGGATTTTGGAAAAATTTACTGATTTGTTTGTAGATAAGGTAAAAACTGCGTACCGTGCTCAAGATTTTACTTTCCAGATACAGGGAACGTTAAATTAAACGTAAAGTACGTTAAATTTCGAGGTCCAGGGTTAACGATACATTTAGATATTATTCCATAACTTCAAAGTAAAATAGGTATGTAGTAGGTATAATCGGAGTATTATACCAATGATTGCACACTTACTTTACTGATGCAGGACAAATTTCAAACAGGACAGTAGGTACATAATAATAAATAGGAATTTAATGTTCATTGGAGAATTTAATCCACTATAGTGTAAAATACGAATTTCCTATATTAGATATAGGTACCTATATAACAAAAAACTTAACATATTTATATATTTAAACTATTTTAAAAACAACGCTAAAACACTTGAATTAATATATATATTTATCGAATATTACATGTTTTATGTCAATAATGTTTTAATATTGCAATAAAGAAAATTATAACAATACAAAGTTAGTTGCAAAATTAAATAAGTGCATTTCACGCTTTATTAAGCGTATTATATCGGATAATTGTAAGTGAAGGTAAGGTTGGGTTTATTAATATCCGTTTGAAAGTATTGGCTTATTTTAAGATTATTGATTGAATAAAGATCAAACAACTATTCAACAAGCGATGCAAACTATTTTGTCATAAAAAATATGAATATGCCGAAATCTGCGCGAATTTCGCCGTACACATGTTTTTTAGTGCCTTTCGAAAAGTGCACCAAACAATCCTGAGTAATGGTATAATGAACTTGCCGACCGTAGAAAATTGTATCCGTGAGTTGTTTTTTTATCTTCGCGTCTCGTTAGCGAGTTTTGTTGCGATTTTGCTCCTGAGCCCGGAGGCAGCGCGGCGGTCAAATAAAAGAAAATTATAGTTATAGGGCACTTTGCCGCTTATTATTTAACTAAGCCCCGTGTTCTGGCCCCGATCATCGCACGCCCTTCGTGCGAGATGGAACGAGACACAAATACGTTTTCACTCCTCTCGCACGCTGAGAAAATTTGCTGCTATATACGTTAAGAAATCCGATCATCAGAGGCAATACGCGGCGTCAATCTCTGCTCGATCTCGTTATAGGCGCTGTATCACCTTTTAATTGACACAATAACAACGTTGTTACAGTTGGAACACAAAAGGCAACCGCAAAGGCGGGGTCGGGCAATAACGATCATGTCAAAAGGAAGGCCCGACACACAACACGCGTTAAACACACGATCATAACATTTTATTAGTGCGCTGGTCAAAAGCAAGCAACCGCGAGACCGCCGTCAAAAGTTCAACGAAAAAAAAACAACAGGTCAGCTCATAAAAAGGCGTAGAGTCACTGTGGGTTATTTTACATTCACTAAATCCCTTACATAAAAAATATATGGCAGCCAATAGTGAGTCAATACATTTCAATTTCACTGATTAAATTAATCACATACAAATGTACTCGTTAGCAAAAGTGAATTCCATCGCATAGTGACAGCCTGAATTATTTTGAACTTTGATATCAGAAAATTTTGAGTTCAAAACTCGACTACAACTCGAGCGAAATCAAAAATATCCTCATCTCAGATTCCAAGGGGATCTCATTTAAAGGAGCGGTAATTAGAAACTAAAAAAAAACTATAAATGGACAATGAGGAGACTCGATCGAATTCCTTAGCCCATTGAAGATCTGACCGAGCGACCATAAAAACCGTAGATACCTACACGTAGGTAATACACAGGTTATAAGGGGGCATAAAAAAGTAGGGACCGCGTCGGAGGTCGGCTTGACTACCCGAGAAACAAAGAATTCGTTTATTTTTTAACAGCTCGCCCGTACACAAAAGGAGGCTGCGCTGCACGAAAAACGAACCAAACGAGAGCACCTTGTTAACCTTTTTAAAAAGAAATCGCGCGACCGCTAACTAGAATTTCGGCTCCAAAACCGAGAAAAGTTCGCGCCGTTCGGTGCAGCGGCCGCGGTCGGCGCCTGCGCAATCATTATGTAAATTCAGAACATAAACGCGTCAAAAATTTGGATGCGGGAACCATCTTCGCGGCTCGTTACAAAATGATGTGCATCAAATTATTGATGGTTTTATATCTTTTTCGATCGTACCGCGTTCATGCCTGTATCTCATGTCAGAATCATGTATTAAAATTAAGGATCCCGTTGCATACTTTTAACGGTATTGTTAATGTTCTGAAAGGTGTCATTGAATAGAAGGAAGGATCTTGTGTGGATAATGGTCCTTTAATTTAGTCCATTTATTATTTTGTTAGCAACCGCTAACAACCCATGTATGCTCGTAAAATTTGACTGCGCATAATAAGAGTCATTATCGCACGGAAAGCGCGTGGCCCCACATATCATACAGTGCGCAGTGGATAACTTCTCATTAACTGAAAATCGCTCTAAACGGTAATAACATCTTTGAGCATCGCCGTTGGACCCAGTCCGCCCTTAAATTAACCAACAGGCGCAAAGTTTCTTCGACTTAAAAAATAATGAAGAAACGGCTGACATTACGCAATTTGAGAGGATAAGTTTTTTTAATGGAAATTAAATGAAAACTTATGATGTCTTTACCCCTTAGGATGCTGCGTCGCTGGTAGTAACAAGAACTAATTGTGCTTTACAAATAAAGATCGAGTAGTCATGTTGAGCTAAATGTGACGGCTAAGCAGCGTAATTACAAGGGCTCGGTCTCACTGAAATAACTGTTTATAATTGAAGCGGCACGGCTTACGGCGGGTAAATGTAGGAGGTTTTATGTGAAAACGCTGCTAATGAGGGAATGGATCGCAGCCCTAATGACTCGGACATAGTTCATGAAATCGAGCGGAGCGTGCACTCGCTATTACACTACATGACACTGGACTCCGCGTTTCTTTTTATCGTCTCCCACAATAATGACGTAAGTGTGTTTTTGCTATGTCTTCTTCGGTTCACTTTGAAATGTGGCGTATATTATGGTAGTTATTGTGATGTTTTTAATTTATTTAGATTAAAAAGTTACAACGAAAAGTATAATATTCATAACTCGTAATACTTAACATAATAATAAAATATTTAAACAATCATCACATTTAAGTATACTATCTGAATATATTAAATTTTTTTTATATAAAATTTTAAATAAAATATAAGTATTTTTCTAATAATTGACTTTTATATTTACATAATTTATAAGTGCATTATTTAGGAAATACATGTACGTACCTACTGCATATATCTTAATTACTGAAGAGCCTGGAATATCTTAATAGCATTCCGACATCACAGCAATTAAATATAAAACAATATGTAGGTATACCATGCATTGTTGTAAATCACATCAAACTACTATCATAATTACAGTGTTACAAAAATATTTTAACAGTGCACTCTGGGTTCGAACCTACTGTGGGTTTAAGGTTTTTTCCATTGCGGATGTCAAATGGGTTTTTTAAGTTAAATAGCTTGCGAGCCGGAATTGTACCTTACTCAACCCATAAATTGCAAAATAACGGCAATCAGTATTAAAAGCAGTTGCGAAAAACACTTCCGGGAAAAAAATTTTTTTAATCGCCCGCTTTACTACTATCTGTAGTAAAATTAACGCAGGTTTGGCGGGCACAATTGCAATTTGCGATTAAATAATGACCAAATAATAAAATTATCTGTAATTATAGCTTTAATCAACGGTTATTTACCGACTTCATTACCCATATTACATTATTGGTATTCTATTCATACTAATGGCAGTAAAAAGGCGTTAATTATGGGAACTTTTTATGATAATGAATTAACAAATGAGCATGCAGCCCAACTACGGATATGGAATGTGACTACTGACCGTTGCTTGCTGCTCATAATATATTAATTAGATAAAACAAAACTTGTTACATATTGGTATACTTATTTTATGTTATAGTATCGGTACATATTTTACGATATATGGTATCTGAACTTCATAAATATGATATTGTTTTATTATATGTAAGGTTTTCATTCACCTATACCAGTGACTGGGAGACTTTAGGCATTAAGTCCGCCTTTTGTAATAGCATAGCATAGGGTAACACAACATAGTGTACATAAATAAACAAAATATACGAGACCTATTTGAGATTAATATTTAAAAATGAGAATATTACATACTTTATGGTTTGTACATGTAAAGTATCCAGAATGTTTTTACAAACAATATACGAATTCTGCAGAGTTAATTAGTTTCGTTGACGACTACAAGTTTCAATTACATTTTGGACTATCCAGTCTAGCAAACATCTACTTGCTGTTTAAATCTTAACCTCCAAAGTTCGGTCGCGGATATAAATTTTGTCTGTAGCATCTGCTGTGTTTTAAGTTAAGTTTGTAAGTTAAGTATCGTAAAGACTTCAACAGAATTAAGCGTCTCATGTGACCTACTTATAATATTTAAGTTTCGTTTTGAACTGGCATTACCCTCGCTTCGCTTCAGAAAAAAGTACGCCTGAGACTTACAAATAGCACCTGCATTGTTAAGGACTGGATTTTTCTTGTCTTATGACTTACAAAGTGTCATATTAATTTATAACTTTGTTATTTATGGACGGATTGCACTGAAACGAAGTGACGATTACTGCAATACATGAGCGAAAACCAGAACGAAATCGGTTAAGCCGTTTTTGAGATTAGCTCGAACAGACGCACAGACAAACAGACAAAAATTCTAACAAGTATTGTTTTGGATTCTATCGCGTTAAAAAAGGCCCTTAATAATACTTTTCCTCATATAGCGTTCATATACAGAAAGCGATCAGTTACAATTTCATTTTATGCATAGATACAGGGGGTTACTCAACCTGTACAATTCCAAAGTGAAAATCTGATTTTTATGTTCTATTTTAATGCTGAAGAAATTATATTTGTTTTATTCTTCCTGTTATCTCGAGATGTTTATTATAGTATACAAAATAAAAATATTATCTTTTAACTTTAAATTTAATTATTTTTCCTTAAAAATATTTAATAATAACTTTTTTAACAAATTATGTATGTTTAACAAATCCAAATACAAACGCAGTTCTTAATATTTAAGGTAGAGTTTTGTATATAATTATTAATTGCATTAGGAAGGAAAATAAGTTGTTAAGAAACCTATTCAAAAGCACCAAGCAGCATTTCTCCAGCATGGAACTCTACATATAGCCTCTTATTCTGAGAGAAGTCAGATGCCCAGCAGTGGTACATTATAATTATATACTAAGGATATAATATGCAAATATTTAAGTATTATAAATATGTATTAATCTGAAATGCATCTCGGATAGATGCGAGTATATTAGGTACGCATGCATACATACATATCTTATACATATACATACAAAAGCAAACACAAAAACGTCACGACCTAAGAGTTAACGTAGACACTTAATTAGTAGTCATGATGCAAACTAGCAAACATGATCTGAGAGCTTAGAAATGAGTAGGTCTAGCAATTTTTTATAACATATAACTTATACAAATTCATGGCCCGATATAGTACTGACTGGCGACAGTAGGTACTAATAATTACGAAACGTAGGTACCCTCCGTGCGCGGACATAACTGTGCGGCTGGTAAAGGATAAAAACATTTAGTCAGATATGTCATTCCGGTAACAGCGAGCTAGTTTAATTGCAGTTTAAGCCCAGTTAGTTCTGATCTTCGTGTTTACATTGTAGAGCGAGATCGAGCCAAGTTTTTTCGCGTAATTAAAATCGTAAGCTCTAGTATATTGGACGGTCGAGATTGGACCGACAATAGACGGACACGAGGATAAGCGAGTCAACTGTCACCGGCCGGATACTTATTTTATAAATACAACAATGCGATCTAAGCTTTCTGCTACCTCAAGAGAGCTGATAAATTATATTTCTTTCAAAGGTAATCTCAAAGGCTGTTACTTAGAAATACATATATATATGTATATATATATATAAATATAAATATATATAAATATAAATATATACATATAATTAAATACATAATATATATGTTTAGTTATATTTGTACTTTAATAAATGAAAATTTTTATTATTATTAAGTTTCAATTCAGTGGTCAATTAATTAAAAAAAAAAAATCTTACTGCTTCTCGCCGAACTGGATCGGTATGGTCGACATCTATCCACAATTCCACTATCACAGTCACTGTATTGGCTAACTAATCTAGTCCTAGAACATTGTTCACAACCTGAGGGCCTGTGCACAGCCTCCGGGCAGTCCGAGACGGGACACCCTATGGGCTTGTGACGGGTGTCTGACACTTCCATTTTCTGTCTAATTATCACAGTACCAGCTTGTCTGAACGACGCAAAGTACGGGATCTTAGTATAATCCATGTCGGTCGATCTCAATTGACATCCCCGAAATGGTGTGATGTCGCACGCGCCGTGTCAGGTGAGCGACTAAATGAATTGGTGTGACGGCGCGTAAGATAAAGGCAAGCAAGCACATGGCGTTGGCAGTGGGGACTCAACGAATGGCCGGTAGGGTTCTCCTTTGGCGGGCGGCTTTGGCCAATAGTGGCGGAGCGGAGGGCGGAACCCGACCCACCCAATGCAACTACCTTTATGTAGCCGAGGGTCCGAACCGCCGACGCTCGCTATCTAGGGGTTGCTTATTCACCGCACTCCAGACTCTCCCGTTTTCAAAAGTCATCCCCAGTTCGAACACTTCGCGATGAATAAGGATGTTTCAAAATTTTATTTTTAAATTGAATTTGACTTTGTACCCATTACATTTCATTCAAAATTAAATAATGAACGTGAGAAAAATTCTCAGCTGTTTCTGAATTATTTATTAACTATGCAGTAATGAAACGTTCACCTAATACAGATAATAATCAAGTTGATATTCTTGACAAAGTAGTTTAATTAGGAAAGAATTTTTTTGTTACTTAAAATAAAATATAAATTAGTTAAACACTTAACAAAAAATTATCATAAATTACAGATGTCACGAGATAAAATGCAAAACGTGTAACTTTATAAAAGTCAATTATTTATTACGGTTATTCATTAATAACACAATTTTGTTTATTAAAAAAGTTAATACAACAATATAACCAAGTAACATCTAAGTCGTAGTGTAATAATTATGCCATAGAGCCTCATTAGAAAAGTATTTACTAAACCGTACGAAACTAAATTCCGACGCAAAATATTATTTGGAGATCGCCTTAAATATTGTCACGTAGTACCTAATCGATGATTTACACACCAAGCAACGGTCAAATATAACAATATGTGGGCGAGCTTTAAAATAAATTGTGCTAAAGTAGATTGGTTAGTTTTGACCATTATATATTACCTAGCAATTTCAAAAAAAAAAACAGTGTTTAACCACCTACATTACTAGTCGGTGAAGCTTTTTATGGGTGTTTTCTCATGTTATAGAGATGTTAGAAATAAACAAGAGAGCCCTTAATCATCACCAAGATGGCTCAGAATACCTACAGTATAATACTATATTGTGTCGAAAACATATTTATGACAGATTTTCAATTCATTTAGAATAATAATATGGCGATCAGTTGAGTGAATTGTTCTATTAATTAAAATACAATAGTAAATAAAAACCCATGTAACATCGGATTACAAACATATATCTAAAGTGTTTCATATATGATACACTATTAAATAAATCATGTAAACTGTACAATTTGGTCACTGTAAAAAGTTACGTATGAAGATTTTATAAATAAAAATAAATTATTTTGACATAAGTAACTTTGTAATTAGTCCAACAGTAATTTTGTGGAATTTATAACAATAATATAAATATTATATATTCCGAATGAAGTTAATACTTTTTACATATCATAAAAGCTGACGTACTTGTATTTACTTAATGCATCCAATAAGTACCTACTTTTAACTAAATAAATAGAGAAAATATAACAATGACTAAAAATCCAACTCACCATTTTGTTTTGCTGAAACCAAGGTCACATATTTAGTTTGGCAACTGTTATAATTTCTTCAGTAATTTTATTAAGTTTGACTCACACAGTACGAACGAACTGTTTCTACAGTTAGTCATTGAACATTTCAGTTGACTCAGAGGCCTCTCGTGTGTTCCTAATGAACACAGAACTAATCTCAATATCAAGATACATACTTTCTCTGTTGCGTCTTGTTATGAAATAACTTTATGGAGAGTTTATCTTAACTCACATATTAACGACTCAGATTAATTTCAGCCCAAATTTCACCACAACTACCTGGTACGCTAATAATACATTGTTATCTTAGTGTTCTTGATAACCCTGATCTTTTTTCACCTTCACTTACTATGATGGGATCATAACCGAGCACTATATTAATAATTGAAGGACAAAAAAAATTCCCTGTAAACATTACAACCAAAAAATGTAGATCCGTCAGATGGTAAGTAGTTATTTACATTAAATAAAATGAATTAAATTGGTCAAAAGATAATAAGAACATACCTATAAGTATTTCATTTTCATCGGACATAAATATATCTAACGGTATAAACTGATTTTTGCAACAAAACATGAATAAGTAAATATCGATAAAGGTACAAAAATTATCCTAATCATCTTCGGAGTCATAGGATATATGACAAACTATTTGTAACAGGTTTAAGTTCCATGAATGAACATTACGCCGTAGTAACACCTGTGCCTGTGTTCGCTAACAGCTTCCTGTTGATAGTACGGTAAAATCGTCGTAGGTGTCCTATAGTTACACGTTACGACTGATAAGACATAGTATGTCGTCCGTCGACAAGCTGTCTACTGAGTTGATACGTTCATTTCTTTATTCCAGTTTGCTTTTATAAAAATTTCACAATGTTTATACTTTTGTTAGTAAGAAACCAATAAGATTTCCTATATGTACTATATTTTAAATATATAAAATGAACAAAATTCAAAACACTAACGTTACCAAAGGGTTATTAGTCAAAAATAAAACGGGGAAATTAGCTGGCTAGTTCCTCTTCAAGAAAACTGATAGTAGTAAATTTAAACGTTTACCCACTCACAACCCCGCTGTAGGATACCCTGTGTTGCGGGCGGCATGGAAATACACAAATGTAACATCGCAAACATCCATGACCCGAGAACAAACATTTATCTGTCACATAAATATGTCTGCCCCGGCCGGGAATCAAACCCGAGACCCCTCGCCCGGCAGGCAGGGTCACTACCAACCGGGCCAAATGGTCGTCAATTAATTATTTATGTCCATTTTATGATTCTTAAAATTATTCAAATGTAAAGTGTGATGAATTAAAACTTTAAAAATGTATTAGATGTATTATAAATAACTATTATATTATCTCATAATCAAAAGTTTCAATATGAAAATTATCCTGTTATAAAAAATTACATATCGAGGAGTTATTCTTAAAATATCTGTTATAGAATATCCGTTACCGACCTCAACGTAGACTTATAATAAAACAAATGCGGTTTAGATAAAACAATTGCAGTCAGGTTTTTTCTAAAACCTGCGTAGGTTTCAACGGAATTGCGCTTAGTTGTTTGAAATACCTATTAAGGCCAAGCGGACTTCGGCTAAGGCTTACACGTCATCAATGACGGCAAGGACGTTTTTCTACTAACCATTGAATCCCGCCATCCTTTCTCAAGAGGAACATTCTTTATCAATATTTATTCATAAAAATACACATCGTGCATATATGTACGTTACGATCTATTTTTAGACTATTCGTAGTAGTGAATTACTTAATGTTCTTTTAATGCGTTGAAAAATGATATTTTCTATGCAGTTAGGTGTTCGTTATTACAATGAAGTCCCAAAGTCGCTACGTGATTTCTCTATTAGAACTTTCAAGCGACGTGTAAAAGCTCTTTTTATAAGTAAAGAATATTATGGTATGGATGAATATATCGAACGATATCTCCCAAGACTTTTTTTTTCATTTTTTTTTATCAAGTCTATATTTATTTATGGGTTCAGAATAAAAGAAAATATTTACATACAAGATGTTTTGTATGTATGTTTTATCATTACTAAGACAAGGGCCCAAACATTGTCGGCCTTCACCATGATTAACACGTGCGAACGTGCGGCGGGGTATGTGCGGTCTTGTGTGACAGACAACTGTTCAACATTAACATAATTACTTATCCACTATAATGTATATGACTGACATAGAACTCTAGATAAAAAGCAGAGGCCGAAAGCTCTGTGACATGGTTTTTGTCACACAAACTTCCGTAATATCACAAGTAAGTTTCCATTCTTCACTTTTATAATCATATTTAATAAAATGTATGACGATGACAACCTAAACTCATATAAATGTAACAACGTCGCTAAGAATATCTTCAAACAGTATTTTATAATAACATACAATAATTTGCATTGCTGAATTATAATTATGTTAAGTAATGTACATACAATGTTTTACATCGGTGTATTGACATACTATATTTTACGTTGCAAAGACATTAATTTACTTAAGTATTTAGTATGCCTAACAAACCTTCACGTTTCACAAGGTGAGTGATAAGTGAGCTAAATTAGACCCGACACTATGAACAGGGATACCATGGACGTCTGTTTGTATGAGACTAGAGAGGCTTTCACAGTTTAAAAACAACACAGCATCGGGTGACGACGAAGCTACTAAATTCTGGTACGAAATCCCATCTAGCAGTGCTTCAAAAGTTGTCGGGGACAACCCCAGAAGCATGGAGAAAGCTTTGAACCCTACTGAGAAGACCTGTAAGGGCAGTATTTAATCCTTTTCAGTGGTGCTGGATAGACTACCGGCAAATCAAGGTGTTGAAGCATTACTAAAAATTGGGAGTTTCGACCGTCATTTACTCCCACATGACACAGCCACGAATCCCATAGAAATGCAAAAAGGTGTCAGGGGGATATCATATTCTCAAAACAGTCGACTATATCTTTGCAACACGCGTTCATTAAATGACACACCTATGACATAACGAACATAGTCACCCTTACGGATACCCTGGTGGTTTTTGGTACTATGCTCGGTGACGTAACAACGCCTTCAGCGGGTAAAGCTTATCTTGTAGCGGACATTGACAAAACTAAGTTCATGTCAGATGGTTTTGTCACATCCATGCCGGTTGTTGTTGACGGCGCTGCTTTCGTAATAGTAGGCGAGTATATTTTAAGCTTCTCATGTTACTGCCACTTGGGCGTTACCTTTGTCACATCTTCGAAACTGAAATTCATTGAAGAACGAGTGTTACCAACATAGTAATAGAATTAGCTGACTAAATAATAGTGGGCTGTCCATGTAGTTCGCTCGACAGTTAACCAATAATGCAGCAATAATGCAAATAGAAATATAAACTTATACCAGACTTGTGGTTATTCATTTCTATTTTATTTAGAGATATTTTTAGGTGAAAGTATTAGGAACTTATGAATTTTTTTTTTCCGCGCAAGTTCCGAGATTGACCTATTCGTTAATTCCCGAATAGTACTACGTAACACCTAGAAATGTTTTTTCTCCTATGGAATTCAGTAAATTTGGACAGCTTTGATTATTGGCACGGTTGTAAAACCATTTTACTGTAACTCATTTGATACAGTATCTCGTGCTGTATTCATTACATAGACGATATATGTATAAAGATGTAATTACAGCTATTCACATGCATAGATGTAAAATATATACTCTACAGAGTATTTCGCAATAACTTAGATTTTCCTTATCAACTTTTGTAGTTTGCTTATTACTTAACTTAATGAACTCCACAGTGTAAGCTTATGGTAATAAGGGAATTGATTTACGTAGTAAGATTCAGGGCACTGGAGATATTCCGCTTACTAATTAAAATTTCACTCAATTATTTCAACAGTGTGATTTCCAAAATTATTCATCATCTTTGATTTCACAGGAACTTTGGCCTCTAAATACTATGACGTATGACGTTCATAACAAGTTGTAAGCGATTCCTCTCATTCAGCCGCGTCATGCTTACCAGTTAATTGATTAAAAGCACGTACTCTATCTGTCTCCGATGGCGTCAGCAGTCATCTCGATGTTAAAGACTAATTATTGCACTGAGTAATACAGGGTAACCGAACTCCAAATGAAAACTTCATTCTAAGTTCGTCCCGACACATTAGGTGAGTTTTGACTGCTAGTCACATTTGAAAACAAAAATGAAGGCAATCACTCCTGGTACAATGACCTAAACGAGCGAATAACGGGTAAACATTGAAAGAAGTGGCCTCTCTTACAATTATATTAAAATAAATAAATCTATCTACTGCACTTAGTCTCGAAGTAAATTAATTCTGTAGCACTATCCTCATTATATAATCCTATAGTACAGCATTGTTAAAAATTCTTTCTTCCAATATTTATTTTCAAATTTTTTAATCCGCAAATTAACAAACAGATTAAAAAAAAGAGACGGGGGAAGGCATATTACCAAGTTACAGAATTTCTACTGAATGGCGAACGTCTAAGGAAACTGTTATGGTTTGTACTATTTTCATACCCTTTCTTTATATAAGCTTGACTTGTATGTATCTATCTATGAATGTATGAATATAACGGAATCTTTGAATTACTTTTTCATCTATTTCAAAAATCCAAATCGTTGAAAATTTTGCATACATATAGAGAACCGATGACAATACAATAATTTCATACTTAAAGTATGATTTTCTCATTAATCTATCACAAAATATCTAAATTGTCGTCTAAGTTATGGTTACATGACCGCTGAAAAGTGACACATTATAAACATTGTCGTGTATTCTTTAGTAATAACTTTTCTGAGAAAAACAGTTTTTACACGCTTTATATTAGGTTGACTTATATATTATATACCTACATATTATATTATAGATCATGCAGTTATTTACATGGAATCACGTCTCTTTGCTGTTGGACAGGCATATGTAGCTATCAGTTGTGTAAAATCATTACATGGTCTACAAATAGAAGAGCTCGACCGCTCCAAGTTAACAGGAAGAGTCCCATGTAATGATGACGTGTTAGATGAAATGATGAGATTACGAGAACGTACATAAATTAAATCAGAATTCTTTATCATACATAAAATGTAAAAGTTTCAAGTATACTATTTTTACTTGAATTTAATTTTACGACAAAAAAATAAAAAATAAAATATAGTTTGAAAATACTAAAAACACGCTTTCGTAGAAGAATATGAACTAAAAAATAAAAAATAAATTACAGTTCAAAATAACTAAAGAAATATGATTTCGTAGCGAATGAACAAAAAATTTAAAATAATATTAAAATATACAGTTTGTGATCAAGACTAAGAGAAAGAGGGAATTCATTTAAATTCTGTATACCATAATTTTTAAACATATTTAAAATAAGATAAAGTAACTAACAGAAAAGTAACTTTAACATAAAAAAGAGTGTGGTGCTTTCAACAACTGATATCCAGAATACTTTAAATTTATATATTTTTTTTATGTTAATAGCCGACAAACGAGCAGACGAGCTACCTGACGGTAAGTGGTCACCGTCGCCCATGGACATCAGTAAGACCGTAGGTATCACTGATACGTTGTCGACCAAGAAATGAGAAAAATGTTATAAATAAAGTACTGGCTTTCAAGCCCCCAGCCGGAACACGATGAGTCGTTTGGCGGCTGACTCAAGCAGGAGGGTGGTAGCTAGCCAGGCAGGCTTCACGGAAAGATAATAATACCAGTAATAATATTAATGACTTAATAATAATACTGATAATATAATCCTTACGAGAAGCGCTACCACCAAGCAGGCTGGCTTCTGTCGCATCTTACGAAACTCTGTTCTGCTATCAGGGATTCTAAGCCGCCCCTATACGGCAGAAAATAAATATTATAAATCGTCAAACAAAACACTAGCTGAGAACACAAAAAAATTAAATCATAAAAGCTTTAAAGAAAATAAAATAATTGTTTGGTATTTAGAATCTATCAGTCTCCCAAGAATCTAAGAAAACAGAAAAACAAATATATAATTCTCATAACGTACTAACCAAATCTATGTAATTAATTCTTGTTGGATGTATAATAATTACGTTACTGCAATAACTTTACATATTTTATGCGACTACAATGGAATATCCGTAAATATTAATAACTCTATAATTCTATTATTAGAATCGTGCTCAATGTATCGTATCAACTTTATCCGGGCGCGTTTACGATCTGGAAATATCTTACAACAAATCCCATTCACAAGATCAATTGATTGTGTTAATTGCTGTGACATACGTGTCACAGATATTAGATTCGCGTGACAGTTACATATTTCTAGTTTAAGAGATACATGCGAAGATAATCCTATATTATCATACGAACAGACACGGATTTATTTTGTTACTGAGCCTTGCTTCCGTCACGCTTCATTTCGGGCAGCATATAGTTTCCCTATAATTGATCATACTTTGTAGCGACTTGAAGTAAATTGCGCTTTGTTAGGATACTCCCCTTGTAATCTGTTAAGTAACAACAAAATTTAAGTTTCATGTTTTCTGAAGTAAGAAACAATTAAAATGGTATTTTTATACTTACTTATAAGATGTGTAATGTTGAATCATAATTGAGACAACGGCCTAAAACATTGAATCGACCTTCACAACGGTTAACGCGGTCGGAGGTGCGGGATACGTGCGGTGGTCTATGTGTGATATGCAATTGTTTACAACACTGATTGACTAGACTTCGCGCCAGTCATCATAAATTTAAATGTGATTTAATTATTACAATATTATTTAGATTAGTAACATAGAACAAAGTATAAAAAATAGAGGCCGAAAATTCTGTGGTATAGTTAACATTCATAATATCGAGATACGGTAACGAATTCGAGAAACCCGCCAAAAGTTGCTCCGAAAAAATTATGAAAATCAGAAGATTTCCTTAAGCCAAATGAATTCGACGGTTTTTGAAACAAATACTTCCGTAAAATTTTACTAAATATATTATTTCGACGAAAAAATAAATTGTTGTATATTTTACTCACAACTTTAATGATTAAGTTCAATAAATAGTTACTCAAAAATATGATGAATATTGAAATGTACATTACTTGCATGTGAAATGGTAACACTTAAGATCATATTCCCAGAACTGTTCATGGAATTATTTTGATGGAATTCATAGATGAACGAGAGTTGCTGACATCGCTCGAAGAATTAGCCGACTGACGTGATAGTGGAACAACTACATAATTCGAATGACAGATAATCGTTAGGGACGGACGCCCGGCGAACTAACGATTCAGAATTTTAAACTAGCATTGCCAAGTGTACAGATTTGTGCGGGATGTCCCGATTTAGCCGTGATTGCGGACACATCCCGGTCCTCCTCAATCGGGATGCCGATATCCAAAATTTTTGATAATTAGGTATCATAAGCAATGCATTAGAGCAAATATCAACTGGATTCAGAAGCTTCAGGTTTGGTCAGATTTGCAAGTTAGAGAAGGCCTATGTCTAACAGTGGACTTTCAAAGGCTGATTGGATATATGAATCGTAATGTTTATTTCATTTTAAAAATAAATATTATATTCTTGTTACCCATTGTTACTCGTTAGAATCCCTTTTTGTATAAATAGCCGATAAATAAATTGAGGCGAATATTCTGGGCCAACCCAATACGGCCAATGTTAAATTTACACCCTTATTTTAAAATAACATTTTATAATTATTCTACATGTAATTCTTTATGATTACTTGTTTGTTTGTATTGTAAATATTTTGTTTACGACATAATGTACATACATATTAAATGTAACCCTTGTTTTCCTGCATAAGTAGTTGCATGTATCATATACAAAATGTGTCAAAATGCACGCAAACACTACGAAATGTACGAACAAAATTTCAATAACTAAAGATATTTAAAAGTATCTTCCAATACATTGGAAAATATGTACTTATAGAAATAAAAATATATACCAAACTATTAAAGGTTATTAAAGGTTCTTATTCCAATTTGTATCTTAGAAGAGCTGTCTTTAAAAATTGCTGGGGATATAACAACTTAAGTGTGAGGTATTTGTGTGTGGGTGTATCTATGTATATATCTCATTTGCATTACCAAGCCGCCGGCAACAAGGTAAATTTACCTAGGCAGCGATCGCGGAAAAGTTTTATTATTATTAATATTGTAATTATTAATATTAACGCCTCACACTACATCAATAATATTATCTTACCCTGTCCTAATAAAAATTTCATTTAGAGTTGAAATGTTTCCCTCAACTCTTCAAATCAAAAATTCAATTAAAATTGAATGCAATCGAAAAACGATTCATCTTTAAAATTAGTTCAAGCGTTAAGTCCCTAGGCGGACCAATTTAAAATGACTTAATGAGCTCATTAGACTCATATTACACGTGTCTTTAACACTTCACATATTTACATCTCATTAGAACGTTCGTGTCTCGTGCTGACTAATATTATTGAGTACTTATTTAACAGGACTCGGCGTTGACGCAAAAAAATATCACAAAATAACGCTCTAATCTAGGAGCTCGAAATGCTTTCGAAGAATGAATGAGTGAGAATCCCGGCGTGCTGATAATATGGAGACATTTTTTGTCGACGAATATATTTTTAAACATATCGTTGAATGAATTGAATTGTTACTAGCTTTGCTTGTATTTCTTCTGTTTGCGAAAGGATGGGTGGATTTTTATTAGCGAAGAAAACTGAAAATATTTACTCCTGTAGCCCCATATTATTATCTAAAATTATTATGTAACTAACAAAATAATCTGCACATAAAATATATATTTTTAATTTTAATGTATTTTAACATTGTTATCGATAGACCTCTATATTCTATCTATATCAAAACATATTCTTTGGAATTTTTGTCTGTCTATCTCAACACGTATCACACCAATACCACTGAACAGATTTAGATGATACTTAGCATTTTAGTAGCTTATACTATGAATCATAATCTAGGATACTTTTTATTCCAAGAAATAGATCTGTTTAGGCACCAAAGTTAACAATTCGAAAAAAAATCTGATGCAATACAAAGACAGTCTGACATGTGAGTGAATAAGGTTTTTGTTTTCCATTGAATGTCCATTTTCATTGAATTTTTTTTTTCCAAAGGAAAGTTAAAATTTACAATGAAGACACCATTGGTATTAATGCTTAAAAATTTCTAAGTGTAGGTACATTGTTTTTAAAAGAATTTTGATTATTTTAACTACAAGTATCGGATCAACGATTGAATGAACTGTTCCACGTGTCTTGTAAATTGTGTAGGCGAAATAACTCCGTATGTACATAGTTATTCCTAGATGACGCGGTTACGTATTCCTTTATTAACCACAATAAAAAATTAATTGTTAGCCACGTTTTTTGGACACCCTGGTTTTTACCCGGAACAATCGAATGACTACTATTAAGTCATCTAAATAAAATGTTTAGTACAGTGATGCTTTTATCGACAGTCCATATCATATAAAAACCGAACCCGGATTGAATTTTTAACTCTCTTCGCGTGAGCGGTTCAACAATCTACGAATCGATAAAAAAAATTACATTGATGTATTTAATGCTCCCATTTACGATTAACATTGCAAAAGCAATCAGGCAGAAACGAAAACAAATTACGTGTACACATGAAGTTGCTTTATGTTATTTTTTTCTGCTAAATGACATTCCTACAAACGATTCATCTAAATGCAAAGAATACTTTATGTATTTAAATTTACAATTTTATTTAAAATGATATCCCATTTAAATACGAATTCATAAGAGAAGTGTTTCATGTCTTGATGTTTACTCTCATCTACTCGTATCATTAACTCACTTAGTCGTTTTAGTCACTCTCATCGAATTTAATGAATTTATGAGTTTGGAAATCGTGGTTAATTAATCATACAAATACTGTTAACATTTGCAACACACAATATCCAGCGGAAAGTGCGAAACAAAGATGAAAGCTATTGTATGGTTTAAGAAAAGGACAGTTTATTTTTCGCAAGCAGTTTATTAGAGATCATACAATAGACAACTTCTGTTCAAGCTACTTTTTACAACTCGGCCGCCTTGTTTTGTTTACCGTTAACAGATGCATGTTAGAGACAAAAGCTTACGTTAACTTTCACTACGTTATATATGACGCAATAAATTGGCGTATTGTCGGCCATCGGGGTAGCTTTTAAGACTCTATTTCGAATCTTTGTTTCTATTTTAACGGTAATAGTTTTTGGACTGCTCTCAGGAGGTCTACAATGCTTCCCCAAAAAAAGCGTGCGACTGCTTAAGAAATTTCAGATAGATTGTCGCATTGTTTGCTACGTCGGGTATTAGGGTTGCTACCTAAATTAATATTTTACAGATATTCCATCATCAATTTAATTTTTCTACAGGCATACCTATTAATGTCGGACTATATGGTATTGATTAGAATAAGTATGTTTATTGTTTTCAAGGTATTTGTTATAGTTAAATTAAGCCGAGATATAATAAACGAGTTACTACTGCTCAAATTTTAAGCTCCTAGTTTCTGACGTTTAGACTAGATATTGGTGAATCAGTAAATAAGGACAGAGTTTCGAAGGCTGAGATTAAACGGCAATAAAAAACCATTTCGTTAAATTCAGAAAAACGATGAAAGCTTTTCAAATGTGATATTAGGGGTATTTTGTAAAGTAAACTATTGTAGAGCATTTTTTTATCCGTTGACAACCCTATTGACAATACAAAACGGAGTGCGCTTAATATTCGTCGTTTGGATGCGGTACAATAAAGTTTTAACAAGTGGACACCGTGAAATTTGGTTTCGCGACCGTGTCAATAGATGTATTATGGGCATTTTTGTGTTTGATATATTACGCGTCAACAATACGCCCCTTTCGGTTCAAGTGCAAACTTGTTCACATTGTGTTATATGGTACAGGATGTGGAGATGCAAACCTTTTACAATTACTTACTTTAAATGTTTGTAATATTTGTTGGTTAAAATATGATATTAGTATTTAGCGATGTAGTTTCTTAGTAAAAAGATTTAAATCCGCTGTGGAGCAACATGGTAATAATCTACGTTTTAGGTCTCTTCAATTTTGAAGACAGTCCTGTGTCGTGTAATGAGCCGCTAGTAGTTCAAACCATATCATACAAGGTGCCCTAGAAGAAATTACACTGAGTAATGTATAGTATAATATGGTGACCTTGGATAACTTAATACTTCCATGACTCAATAGTCCTACCTGAATCGGTATATGTGGAAGCTTATTTACGGGTATAAACGTAATACACGTTTTTGCCCCGTAGACTAATGACTATATCTTATTAATCATGATATAATATAGTTTCAAATATACATTGCTCATATTACACCGAAGATATTTTCAATAATAAAACAGTAGCGAGCAATGTATTTCTAACAACTAAACATAATCCAATCGTATAAGAGTCATTGTTATTTTCCATTGCGTCAATCAGCTCTGGGGTATTATTTTACTTTTGATTTTATGGAAGGTATGGAAACAGTAATTTTGCTACGGAAATTACCGTTTAAACTGCTACTTCTTAGATTCATAAAATGCCATCAATATAATTCATTTTCTACACTGCACTTTTATAAAGATATTCTTAAAATATGGAGATAAAATATATAAACGCCAATGCAATAAACGCAATATAAACACACGAAAATAAATAAAAATATAAACGAAATAGATGCTTTGGATCTCAAAACGACAAGATCCTCAAAAATCTTCATTTCTGAAAATCTGTCCAGTAGTAATAACAATAAAATTAACATATAAAGCTCTTAATCTTTATTCACTGACCGACTGATCTATCGACGCGAACTAAAACCATTAAGTGGATTTGTAGCTAAACTTTTGCGTGCCTCTGTAAAAACCTAATTCCTTGGATATGCTATATCAATATTTATCCCCAGGGTGAGAAATAGAAGATAAAATTTTATAGAGACTTTTTAGAAAATTGATGGGATTTTCAAAAAGGCATTTAAAGAAATAATTCCAAGGAATAAAATACTTAGTGAACCTTGTCTACTGACGAGTTATCGTACGACAACAATCGGATCCGATAGGAAACGTGACCTACGGAACACGGAAGCTCTCGAGAAGTTATGCCTCTAGCATTTAATTATCTAACAATCAACCGCGCCCGTAGTAGCTTAACTCGATCAATCACTTACAACCATGACAAACCGTCCACAATAAACATGTTAATTCAATTATACGAGGAAAACTTACAAAATAAATATAACTAACCGCGAACGGCAAGTGTTTGTATCGTGGTTAAATGATCAATTATTTAATCTGAACTCAGGTTTAATCATAACACTACAGTATCGCTGCAATCATTACACTTATTAAGTGATTAATCAAACAACTCGTACGTAATTCATTCATTGACGCGTGCTTGGTTTATGTTATGGAATAAGAGTAACAAATGGTTGTTTATCCTATATTCACCAGCCTTTTATATTTTCAATAATAAGAAACGTATAGATATATATATACGTATACAGATTTATATGTGTATTTTTGCATTTAGTATAATTTATTTATGCGTACGAATCTTAAGGTTGTCCGGAAGAAATCGATATTTTATTAAATAACAATAATAAATTTGCATTGATATCAAGTCAGAAAATAATAGTCTCGATATAAAGGGAATTTAGGTATGTTAAAATAATAAAATGCACATTTATTTGGAAGCTGGCCCTAAACCCGATCTCTCCTATAAAATTAATATATGAATAGAATTCATCCTCTGTCTTTGTAATTAAAAATATTAGAAAAAAACATGCAATGCTCAATGAAATGCATCTAATTAATTACTTTAAGTACTTATGGCGAGAATGGATAAAAAAATAATTTCAACACCTTATTCGATATGAAATTAATAAAAAAATATTATAAAATACATTAAAAGAGAACTCTCAATTGAGGGTATCCACGTTGGTATGTATGAAACAAACATAAACGAGTCGCTATTAAACAAGATATAACAGCATAATTTCGTTTGATTTGACATGCCGAAACAATTTAATGATTATCTCTGTCGGAAAATTAGCTCCATAAGTTGCGCCGAAATTTTAACCTTATAATATAGTGGATGAGAGTGAAAATTCGAACGGGTTGTCGTGGGATTATAAGTCTTGTGGGCTAGGGAAAGGTATGGCGGAGGAATTGGCGGTATTCGCCAACGACCGCGGTAGAGCGGCATTGCAAGCCGACGTAGCCAGCCGACTGGGTGGGCAGGCCACGGCGGTTGGCCCCTCGGTACTTGTTTTGTTTTCCATTTTCGAATTTAAAATTTCAAACTGGTCAAAGTCACCGCGCACGTCCTAATGCCATTTTGCTCCAGAATCACACGCGATCTACCCAAATGCGATATGTAAAAATCTTACCGAAAACGAAGCATAAAACTTGTATTAAATTAAAACGTTAGAATATTAAAATTATATAATTATCGTTTATGGTCAACTTTGTATTAATATAATCTATGTTATGCATGCCTATGTATCCTTTGCATTTTTCTATTATATCGGAATACTAAAACAAGTGCAGTTTATACAACAATGTTGTTTTATTTTGTATGCCGTTATTGCATTTTGAGGTCGCATAATGTAATAATCATGTTACCACCCGTAATTGGCAACAAAAGGAAAACAGATCGGTCAATTAAAACATTACTCGTTCGTCGCTAAATTATGTAGTAATTAGTCTGGTAATAATTAAAATCGAAGGCAAAAACTCGAGTGGGAAGTAATCAGTTTTTTTTTGGTATCCAGATTCGCAAAGGAACAGAGGCGGAATTATTACGGTTATAGATAGAAAGTTATTAAAGTATCCTGTTAGCTTTCAAGTTCTTAAACAAATGTTTGTACAGTTTGTCAGATTGTTACATTTATAACAGTGATATTTATATAATTATGTAAAGAACAGGTGATAATGGTATTTCAGGTATTATCGGTACACTAGTGTGATAATGGAATTTCTAAATTTAATTTATAATTATTCCCAGGTAACCCATGTATTTTAATTTTGTACACGCACTTAAATTTATTCGCTACAATTTTTTTATTAATTTTTTTTTCAATCACTTTTAATGTAAACATAATTTCAAAAGTAATAAGTAAATAAGTTGTAACATATCTATGCTATGTTAAATAAAATATTTAAAACTTAATATTGATCTGTACTATAAAAGAGCCTTTATATTGTGTGTCGATTCGTCCATTAGGTATTGATTCAAATCCACTCTACCCTGTACGTGGTGCAAGCTACTGATCGACGCACTAGACTATGGCGCCAGACTCCTCCTGTTGGTGGTCGCTGTACCCAGTGTAATTCCAACAGTAGGTACTAGCAAATATTGGTAGGTTTTTCCCTGTTATAATTCTATCTTCTAGAAGGAGTCTAGAATCAAAGTGAAATATTTATAACGTGTCGTTGCATCCTTGAAGAACCAGCGACAAGGAGGTGCCTAGCTTTCGTCTTGGCCGTAACATGGTGATGTTCTAAATCTTAAGGATATCCAGGGACGGCGATAATTGCTTACCATCAGGTAGTCCGTTTGCTCATCGTAGTTTTGAGTTTTAAAAGTATTGAAGAACAAAGTTACTAAAATAAGAACCTTCTAAACGTACATTGTACCGTGGGACACGGGAAGGTTGTGTGAAGATTCCCATTGGCAGCATTACTTACCGATCTGTGTTCGGTGATTATTGCAACGGTACATGAAAATATGTGTAAGAGTACCACGTTAAACGACTTTTAAAATGTGTAGGGCACAAATTACATCGATGTTTTAAATGCAGTGCAATGCCCGTTCTCTACTCGATACATGACGGAAAGTTATTAATTGGACAGTAAGACAACGTATCGAAAGCCACGAGGAAAATGTGGAGAACTCGATCAGTTATATAAACGTTGCTGATGTCGCATTTATTTCATTCACCTTACATTTATCTAATATGAACTTAATTATAAAAAAATTAGTTTATCCCGAGGTTTTGAATAGAGCTTAATGAAATTAAATTTGAATTTTACCAATATTCATTTTGTTATAATATTAAAAAATTAAGATTAAAATTTTATGGACAGGGTTTTAAAATATTAGAATCAAAAAATGACATCCGTAATTGTAATACTTATTGCCAAAACAAATAAATTATTTTTGATTTTAAAGCAGCTATATTTTTTCAGTACGTCGAATATTTTTAGCAGATAAATTTTCGTCTTACCTGAAAAATATTCAGATCGCTTTCGGACTGTTGAAACCATTCGCTTAACATGATGACAACAGGATAACTTCTCCCCTTACTTCATCACACAGGGCCACGTCAGAAATTAATAGCCATAATTTACTGCACATTATAATTGACCATAACCTCACGTAAATAAATAATTTTCTCAAAAACAGAACCACGAAAAATATTAAAAATACTAAAACCAAATCGCATGTACATAAACATAAGTGACTGAACGCACTAAAGTCAGCAAATTGTCAAGATGACTATAAACCATAGATAATCTAGGCGGTAATGGCTATGTAAAAAGTGCTACATAAACAATCAATAATAAAAAAAGATTCGTTTTCTTTATAAATATTTTTAAACAGCACGTGATAGTAATACTGTACATTTTACAGTAGTTATATTGCTAATGTTCGAAAAAATTATTATCCACCAATATATTACGTTTTAAAACATCATTGTTTATTTTTTGTGGGTATAATTTTTTTATTTTTTTCGAGGAAAAGTAGGACAACTTTTTTTTTATTTTCCTTGTAGTTACTAACTGTATTTTAAATTTGCATTGAAAATCTTGTTATTTTTAGTGTAATTAAGAAAAGATGAAATCCAATAGAAATTACATCGAGTGCCAAAATTAAACACTTTGTCAATAACGAAAGAGAAAAAAACACTGCAATAGATTTGTCGCTATTTACGGCTGTATGAAAATCTAAAAGGGGCTTCCACACCATTGTATACCAAGAAAAATCTAACACTGGCTGATAGACCGATTGGATAGGTGCAAGCATGAATTTTATACAGGAATTTCTTGGTTAATATAAATGAACATTAAGGCAAATGTTTTGAATATCTATCCGTAAAAAATAATATCTGATGTGAAAGCGAGTATTAATATAAAATCATCTTCATTATCAGATAGTCCTTTATCAGTACTGCTAGACATATATCTTTATCAATATAATACAATTTTAACATTTACACACTCAACTTACCTTATAAGGTTTCAAACGATACTTCCAAATGGACCTGAAACAATAAAAGTTCTTGTGAATTATTTGAACAAATCAAAAAAAAACGCAAAGCTAAACTATAGCTTTACCTATAGGTAACAATAACAAACGCGAGGGCAGTTAAATGCAGACATTTTAATATTATTTTCAAGGGATTCGCAACCGAAACTAATCATTAGTTGAAGCTTGATAATTTAGTATTTAGGATCGATGGTTAGGCCTCAGGCAGGTATAGTATTCGTGACCTAGATTTTTTAAGCCTTGCCAATTAAATAAGATTCTTGTTGAGTAATTCCTGTCAAAGGATAATCGAAATAAAATGGTATAACAAGGTATGTTTAGGGATGCAGTTTCTACGAATATGCTCCGTATGACAGGAATCCAAAAATATGTTTAGAACTGGCCAAATAACAACCTGTCATACCACAGACACGCTCATAATGCACACATGTGAAGGCCGTGAGAATAATAAATTGCCATGTGGTGTTTAGGAATTAATATTAATCTATATACTAAGATAAATATAACATTATACGTAGGACATTATATATATATATATAAACTATAAGTATACCATAGCCACTAAGAAAGGATGTAAGAAAAAACAATGAGATATCATTCAACGTAAAACTTAATTAGCTTATTAAAAAAATTAAGAATAAATAACAAAAAATATTTTTTCCTGTATGCAGCTTAAATCTTGACTCTGAAATCTACCGTTCGCATGCGCATAGACGCTTTCAAGAAGTGGTGCTGAGGAAATATATTGCGAAATCGTTGGACAGCACACCGAACCAACGTATCTATGCTTAAACACCTGCCCCCAGACCAACGTATTCTTGGTCTGATCATAACCGAGTGTCTGTAATCACTTTTCGTTTGTGAGAAAGAGAGAGAAAGAGAAAAGAAAAGGGACTAAATAACTGGATAACAATGTAATATTCTACATCCAAATACGAGTAAAGATGATTTGTTTAATCACTTACATATACCTAAGTGATGTATCTAGATGTTAAGGGCCTAGTTACAACAGTTACAAGTAGTAGTTGATAGTATCAGGCGTTACGTTGCGGAAATTCATTGTTATTAAATTAGTATTAATTTACTCTGCAACTTTGCGGGTTGTTGCAAAGTAAATTAATACTAATTTATTTACAAGTAATGATAATTTACAATTTTTACATATACGCATATTAATGTGCGGATGTGACACATATCGATTAATTCAACTTCAAGGCTTATTATATTGGCTTATAAACGCGTCTGGGGTGCCTGTGGCGTTAAGGAGCAGCAAAAACTAGTTTATACGCGCCGGAAACACGCCCGATATGTAACCGTACCAAGGCGTTTATAAGAATGGTGTGACAATCGATTATCTATTGACATTAGTCGAGTCAACGCCCACGTCTAAGCTGAACTCGTCAAATAGCCGATTGAACCAGGATTTCCGTTGAACACACACACATCTGAACGATAATGCAATCGGAGCAGAAAATGGGTTTACTCTCGACAAGAGCGGATTATGAATCGAATAGAAGTTAAATACAACACCACTCGGTAACAGAAATAGCATTAACTTAAACCGAAAATCACTAAAAAATACTTCTCGTAATATAAAGGATTAAAACGGGACATAATTGGAAATCTATTTATTTAAATAGTTTAAAGAAGTTACCTATTTAAAGTCTATTACTGCTTTATTGATATATTAAACAAAACGAGAAGGAGAGAGCGTGGTTACGGAATTTGTCTGGGGAGTCAGTCTGCACGCCCATTTGCCGTCGTCGCTTCCTATTCCGGCTATTGTTGAGCGTCCTGTCACAATATTAAGCATGTGTACACGCACACACGCATATAAATGATAGAAATTGAACCTGTCTCCCATTTGAGCATCGATCGCACACTATCACGCCTGCTTACGCACCTGTGTTCGTACTTACGCGACTCTATCAACGGCCACTAACACACGCGTACAGCGAGCCATCAATGAACTTGACGTATTCGCTCAATGAATGAAGACCTTGAGTGAGGTTGTTTCTCGAGTATTCTATGTTGACGATAGAGCATTGAACTTTATTGGGTACATATCTCTAAATACATTAATTATAGTACGAGGCGATAGACCAGAATTCTCTTTGGACTTTACTCTGTTTTGAATAATGTGTTTTCTCCACTATATTTGTTTCACTATATAAGTTTCAGTACGTTTGTGACACTCATGACAAAGTACTTAACTCTTCATCGAACTCAAAGCATTACGTTCTACCACTGGTTTTTGCCATTGCTCATTTGCCATTCAGGCCGTACTCCTCTGGAACGCCTTACCCATAAATATCCGAAAAGCTCCAACTCTGTGGAAATTTAAAACCTAACCTAACCTAACTGAGTTCGCCTAACTGATATGTATGTATATTCATA
>PDGT01000073.1:1492472-1538866 GCA_003671415.1 Megathymus violae
TATGGTATAAACATCTGATTTTATTGGCGCGAAAGCACGCCGGCGCCGGCGCGAGATTCATTCATCAACGGTGTGCGTAACCTAGAAAATATTCTGACATTCACTCACTAGATCGTGCGGTCCGTGGCCTATTTGGAAACTGAACTTATTCGAAATTTGAATATAAAACCTCATGCTATTGTCAGCTCGGAAATGACGCAAGTAGTTCATAGTTTAGCTCAGTTCCGCTACCCAAATCCGTGTGGATTATCCCGCGTGCTGTCGATGTTCGTCGAACGCAGATATAGCTAACCGAGATTATTCAACTTAACGCCATATTTAGCTTTGTCAACATTGAAGGCTCGTTTGTGGATTGTGTTACGTGGTTACAAACATGAAGATAACGTCATGTTTAAGACAAATTTTGTTTCTCGTTTCCTTCGTGGTAGTAAAATTTATGTCATAATATGACATTATATTTAAACAGTAGTAATAGATATTATTATTGATTTCACAAATCGATTATTTATTATCGATTAGTCTACGAAATGGTTAAATAATCGAAATTAAGGAATATGATAACTATTTGCAATCAGATGACTCGTCTGCTCGTTTGTCGTCTATTCACATAAAAAAGAACTAACTTTTAATAATAGATTTGTTATATGTAAAAATATTTATTTTATTTTAATTTATTTTCAAACGTAATTGAACAAGTTAATATAAGAGGTACGTACCTATATCGTTCTAATTAACAATAATTATAATAAATAGGGAAAAACTTTTAGCCTAGAACAATTAGTATACGTATACCCTTTACAAAAACCGCAAGAGAACAAAAATTTTCGTACGTAAGTAATCAGTGACAGTTGAATGAGTAAATGAAATTACTTCAAATTTTAATTTTTTTATTTAATTTTGTAGTTGAATGTTGATGTAATGGAGATCCTTAACCGTAACCGAAACTATCATATATCCGAAATCGTAACCGAATCTGATCAAAACGTTTCAAATAATTTCGGACAGGGGGCTGAGTCTAAATGAAACACGTTGTGACAGGTTATCGCCGGCCGGGTCGATATACTAGCCGCGTGGCTCTAATTTTTAAATAGTTTTTATTATTTAAGTATTAAGTTTTTCCATGTGATTATAATACCAAACTATACCTAGAAGTAATGTTAAAGTATTACCTTGTAAATACATTATATTTTTTCCAAGTCCTAAATCATCTAATATCCGTAACTGAAATTATCCGAAACAATCGGATAATACGAAATTATTTCATAGCCATAACGTAACCGGTGAAATACTATTGATATATTCGAATCCATTTCCAGATCAGAAATTTCGCCCTGCTGAATATTTTAATAAATTCTGTCAATATAATATCAATAAGGATATGCAGAAAGATGTAACATTAGGTAACATACAAACATACGCATGATTACATCCAAATTAATATTTGTATCAATTTTAATTTTACACGTCCGGTTAAATTATAGTTTTGGTTATCAATTAACTAATGAGTCTTCCATATAATTATAAATTTTAATTAAATTTTATAACCTTCCCATTTTATGCAGTATTGCAGATAGCCAGAATTTTGCGTACGTGTAGTGTGACAAGTCTACTATGTTAGTCATATCGCATCTCTAAGCGAACTATTACAAAAAATGTGACCTACATCAAAACTGAGTGTGTCAGAGACTGTGACTGGAATCATTCATTCGCATATCATAACCAGATACCGCGAACTTTAATAGAGAACAAATAAAGTTCATTGTGACCGAAATTAAACATCAAAAGTAAAGTGATAAATAATCATCTTTTTCACTTACGGGGTTCTTCAAGCGAATCTATCGCTTTCTTCTCGGTTGGCAACGAGTTTGTGATGTATACTTGGCACTTTAGTCTTATATTATGGTTATCTAGCATACTTTTTATCCTGGGAAATAGAATTATTTTATTAAGAAGGCAGTGAAAACAATTTTCACTGCCTGAGTATTAAAATAAATTTATATTTTTCTAATTGAGAAAACTATAGAAATTCATTCCTAAAACAATGCGTATGCTATTTCTAAACGTAACACGTAAGTTTCCTGAAGTGAAACGAGAGTTGGCTACTAGTAATATATAAAAATGTATTGCGCACCACAACTCTATCGATCTCCTCTCTCAACGATGTTAAAAACAGAATCAAAACCTCGTGAGTCATTCAAAAGACTAAGATACACACACAAATAACTTGAGAACTACAAACTCACAAGCAACACTGAGTAAAATGTTCAACGTTTATTTTAGACACATTACAGTTTCGTTTTGAACACTCGAAGTTACAAGCCAACAATATTTATAGTAATGATAAGGAATTATCGATGTCCAGCAATTTTATAACAATCTAATTGAGTATGCTTAATGAATCATTACTTACATCTCGCGACTACATGCAAATTGAATGATGCCAATTTGCAGCTCTGGTAACATAGTGTTTTGCACGTTGGTGTCCCGCACGGGAAGGCTCTGTTTCAAATACAGCACGCGCTTAAATCTTTCAAACTATATGCGTATTATCACTTCTTTCGGAGGCAAACAGGGATAAAGCAAATCTGTGGTTTTTATATTGTTTCAAGCTATTATACTGCACTGCAACATACGAATATCTCCTCTTAATTGAGGGGCCGTTGAAGGTTTTCATCACGATGATCCAATGCAGATTGGTGGCGAGGTGAGTACTAACCCTAGGTGTGGGAAAGTTTTATGGTACCAGAAAGCCTATAAGACGGCTTAACTGCTGTATGATGATAAAAACCTGGACAGGTTTAACGTACCCTCAGAAATGCTCAAGAAATTTTACAACTAGCAGTCACTCAATCAAACACGTTTGACCACTTACTCGTAAGATGCGTACAAGCGGAGGCTTCACAGTTCACTATAGTGTTCTTAACAATACGTGAAATTTACCGCTCTTGGTCAGCATGATGGGTTACAGCTGGTTCCATACTTCACACATTGCGAAACGAGCCTAAAACCAACCATAGGACTTAATCTAAAAGCGAAACATCACATACTTTGGAATGAAATCTAGGACCCTTTTAACATTAGTCAGGATTACCTTCACCGATCTACAAAATTGACAGAGACATAAATATGTATTAATAATATAATTGTTGTTATGCACAGAGTTTTAGAAACTAAATTACGAATTTGTGTAGATACGCCACGCACACAATCTTAGGCAATATTAAAGTAAGTAAAGATTATGAGAATTTGAAAAAAGTAATTTTTTAATAGCTTCCAAGAAAATCATTACGAAATAACAAGGGTAATAATGCCTCTGTATTATTTGTTTTTACAATAATTGACGCAAATGCAAAGTTAATTATCAATATTACCATCAGTATTACTATTTTTTTTTTTAACTTTTAAAGTAATCATAGTATATCATGCAGTATTTATTAAACTTTCTTTAATGTTAACGATTGTTACTCATTTACAAGCTCATGTCTAGCGTTATTTCGCAACCGTGTAAGTCTCATTAACTCATTCTCAGTTACGTCAGCATTTAAAAAGACGTCTTCGTGTATTATTTGTCGTAATACAAATAATAAGCCACGGGACTCTTCCTTTGTACAGTAGCATAATTAATGGTAACATTTTAATGAACCTTCTGTTTCTTTAAATATATAATAGGTTTATAATACAAATAAATCGATATCTCATAAAATTTGTGTTTAAAAGCATCTCTTTTTAAAAGTAGTCTATATTATGATCTTACGTTATGTCAATTAAAAATTTTTTCATTCAACCATTTTATTTTTTTCTTCAAGAGTTGAGTGAATAGGAATAAGTTAGTGCATTCAACATCGTAGACTATACAAGTTATAGTGTTTTGAATACACATTGTTAATTAGCTTACTATCTTCATTAATTAATGTATTTATTTAATTATTGAAACAACTATCGCAAAACTCACAATACATTCTAAAATATCGAATTTCATATTAAACATTAACAAACTTTTGATACATATTTTCATTCCTGTAATTTTATTGTGTACAGTAAATAAATAAAAACTAGACTGGTGTAAGTGACAATTACAGGTGTGAACAATATTTGTGTAATTAAATAACTTCATTAATAATTGAAACTAAAATGTAACTGAAATCGTCTCCTTTTTTACCTTTATGCTGAAAATTTATTTTTGTATGTACCTACTGTAAGTATTACATCTACAGCAATACGGAACCAAATATTAGGCTTATAACTTTAAAGCTACTATTGCATAAAAAAGGCAAAGTTTTAATTTAATATCTTTGTTGCTCTATTGATTAATTTAATTTAGCCACACTTTAAATTGATTAGTAAAACATCTGGTTGGTCTTATGCTGGGATGTTGGGCTGAGTGCTCGGATGACGATCTGTTTTTGTTTTAAGATTGAGATGGAATTGTATACCAATGACTGTAAAGATGTTTAAACTAGTCTGGAGCGAAGCAATAGCTACGAAAATTTAGGTGACAATTTTTTATCATGCCAGGAAATAAAAAAAAATGTAATTTTTTTTCTATTTAATTCGAATTTAAACTGTTTTCCTTATCAGTGACAAAAAAAAATGTTTTCCACAAACTAATTGGAGAATGAAAGACAGTTTTTCCAGCGATAATTGGAAAAAATATTAACAAAGTTGTGTGGCTTGTGCGACCAATTACAGCCACAGCACTTCCTCCTCGCGAGTACCAACATCGACCTTGTTTAGGGTTCACCTAAAGGCGACTATTTAAAACGGCCGATTCAGATCGACATCTCGCTGACTCATCCAGAAATGTTATTGTTTATTTTGTTACGCGTTCCGCTGCCAGCGAATATGAAGGACGCTTTCTCCGTGTGATTCACCAGGGAACCGTTCGCGAATTTATCTCCGGAAATACATACATAACCGATACCAGAATATTGGTTACGAAACAACAAAATTCACGGCTTCCTCTCCAATATAATCTCGGCCCAAAATATCGCGAAGGTCAATGATGACACGTTCATTATTTCAGTGAATCCTGCCATATTTTGTGATACCCTGACATTTTGCTCTCTGATGAAATTGTGACGTGGGAATCTGAATACGGTATCGTAATTCGTGTAATGGTAAATATTATGTAAATAAAATATTTCATATTGGTAACGATAATCTCAGCTCTCAGCAGTAACAAAATTACATCATCTTCAAAAGTAACAACAAATTGCATTTATTGCTAATTGTTATGAATATTTTAGCTTGACCGCTCTTTGAATTCGTTACTCTAAGTCAGTTCTCGCAAGATGGAGACGTCTTTAACATGTTTATCAATAAAGTAACTACATATAAGATGATAGTTTACACTTATGCAATAGAATTGACTTATTATGAAGTTTTCTAGTCAAAATTATAAACATTTAAATAAATAGCTAGTAAAATATTGCCGTAGAAAATTCAATATCATTACCATGTGTCTTGTATAAATCAAATTAAAATGGTGTCTATTATGGCGCCAAAGAGAAACTTTTGTACGCATATTAACTCTCACTACTGTTACAGAAAATACTTTATTATAATCAATAATAATGAAAGAATTAATAATAAACACATCTTTTAATGCAATAGGTAGGTGTTCTTGGTTGGTGAAAGTACAGAATATTTTTTATAACTTGTACAAGAGTACCTAAAGACGGCGTTGATTATTTCAAGATATCTTTGTCATTATGTATTGATTTATATTTTTTAATTGTAGCTATAAGCTGGCATATCATTTTCATTTTCCTACTTATGTAACGTAAATATTTCTTAATGTTAGATGATTTAAAAGTGCGATTCAAAGAGCAAAGTAAAGTTTGTCTTACAGATCATAACATTGACGTCAACAAAATCTTAGAAGCCGTGGAAATAGGCCATACCAAAGGCCATTCCAGTGGGTGGAAACACAGATGTTTAGGCAAAAAATTGCGAATTTGGAATTTCCATGTCATGACTAAGGAGGCTGACTTCGTCTGAAAGAATTTTGTGGGCCTTGAATCAGGTTAGTTACCGGAGCTATTGTAAATGACTCAATAGCCTAGGGTCCATGTATAATTACTTTCTTTTGTAGTCATCTTCCGATGGCGAGGACACGGCTTACCATGAAACTTGTACTCCTTTGTGATTATAAAATGAACAACAATTTGGTAATAGATAAATGATACCAACATAATAAATTAAAATCTACTAAGTAAGCGTCTAAATATGTTACGTGATCTTGACTATTACTAAAATATATATTTGGGAAATTTTCTTCATAAAAAAATATCCTTTTACATCTTCAAACTATCAAGAAAAAATATTTCACAGTATAATTAAGTAACAGTCAGTTCTAAAACTGACATTAAAATGTATAAATAATTAATAAAGTAGTTAGGTATAACAGAAGTAGCAAAAGTTCTCAGAGTTGATGAATTGGTAGAATATTTCAATGATGTCTTTAAAATTGTTGGTTTTAATTGCTACATCGATAATAATCATAGCAACAAATAATATATAGAACGTGTCTCGATTATATCAATTATTCTACACTGTCCTTATTGTCTCATGAGAATAAAATTCCTTTCCAATATGAACAACCGCATTTGATATTAATTTACCATTTGGCACAGAAGCAAGCCGGTTTCATTACGAATAAATGCATCCGCGAACAAATTCTACATATAAAACAATTTGATAAAAAAGCGTACATATATATAACACGCCTCTCATCATATACTGCGTAGATTTGAGCAAGTCTTTTTACAGTGTCAAATGGAACAAGAAGAATAACTTGTTCAAACTATATAGAGTTTAAAATTTGTCTAACGCGTACGCTAAAGCTACATACTTTCTAACAATTAATTTTAATGTTATTTTTATAAAAATCATATACAAATCTTAACACAATACGTGATTGGAAGCATTAGAACTAGGGCTGTACGTAGAAGAAGGTCGCGTGCAAGGCTGTCGTTATATTGCTCACTTACTCACAAATTACATAAATATTTGTCACCTGAGTGCCTATGACTTCACCTGCAACGATTGTTCATGCGCCTGCTATTTCAATGGATTAATTTCAATTCAATATCTATAAATATCGTTTTGACTGTAACAAGATCGATTTGCTTAGTGACAGAAACTTAATATTTTACATTTTATTAAAATCAGTTTTTGCTGGCTAAAAATTGCAAACAATTAACGATCAGGGGTCATAAGGTTATTATCATCAATCCATCGTCGACTCCAAGTCAACTTTTCCTGCGTGTGGTGAATTTTATTGACTAATGGACGAGCCAAAGCGAACAGGACATATTTTTGTTTTGAAGATGGGCTGTGTGACTCTGTGTGCGCAGTAATTTATTGAAATTTATTTTCTTAATTTACGTACGATACGGAGTACGATTTTACAATTCTTCTTCTTGAAGTAGATATTTTGTTTCTGCTACTTATTATGCAACCTGGCGTCTCTTACAGCATCACACAAAAATTGACTGAACAGATTTAGCTGGAACTTACGTAATTTCTATAAATTCAAAATCATTTAAGTATTCCATAAATATATGTATACACGTAATTTTTGCTTCTAGTGTCGTTTTGAAAAAGTGCTTGAACATTGACGAAAGGTAATTCCTCAGCACATCTTTTAAAACAACACATAGCAATTACAAAGTAAGTTTAAACCTGCGCGGTACTCGTTTCGACCCTACTATTTCCAACCGTCCTTATCATTAATATATTCACGTATACCATAATATCATTTACCTATAAGCTGTGCTCTAACGCGTCGCTTAAAAGTTCCTCTAGGTAACTCACGTATCAACTTTGAAACCTTATCGTAAAATCGAACTCCAAGCCCCATAAAAGAATTCTCAAACTTTAGAATGTGATATGAAGACAACCAAATGATGCCTATTTCTTGTTCCACGATTGTGTGTATGTATCACTTTTATGATTGTACATATTTTATATTTTTAATAAATACTAAATTACTATAAATAAATTGACTGCCTACGATGAGAATACCTATTTCATGAAATTTTTCCCTCAAATACTCAAGTGACTTTAATTTGTACATAGGTGTTTTTGCTTTGTAATACAAATGTTAAGTCAATTTACCCCACATTTGGATACTATAAGACTATTGGCATCCCCAAAATTAATACCTTGGTGTTGTAAATATGGCACCACTCTCCTTCTTTTTCTGTTCGTTCTCTCTTGCTCTCGGTTGTTTTACGTTAAAAGAAGATATTTCACAAATGTATGAAGCCTGGGCGTAGCCATGCATAAACTGTAGAAAGTAGATCATATAAATCGAAAACATTCCTTATCATTCAAATTCTAGATTTCAGCTTGGTTTAGGTTCAATAATTCAATTTTTGAATAACATATTGTAACACTGAAACATTATGGCGGATGGCGCATAATCAGTCAGATGTATATGACAGTTATTGATATAATACGTCATTAATGTCAAACGTCAATACAATATGTAAATATATCGGATTAATAACTAAATAAATGTTTCTTACTTATCTATCTATCTCACTGAAAATCTAACCTTATAAAAGATGCCAATTCATAAATAAAAATGTACCTAAAGTAATATCGAAATATTGTGTAGCGCAAATATAGATTTTCAAACTCCACAGATAATTTATCACAGGCATTTGAGAGTTCCAATTGCCACCATATTGTTGTCATACGTAAAAACTTAAAAATAATTTATTTAAATTAATTTCTTAGATGAGAGAACAGCTCAATGAAATTTTTTTCAATATTTTTCTGTGAATCAGTTTATTTTTCTCTAAATTATGCTAGAATGTACAAAAGCGCGCCCAAAATAAAACATCTTATTTGATGTCTTTCAAAGGCGGGCAGTAGAAGTGCTAAAAGTTTCGATTTGTGTTTCATTGTGACCACCACCAGCAAAATACAGTCCAGTACCTCAAAATACACACAAAGACATAAGACTATGAAAATAGGCAAAATTACCAAGTCTAGCTGTCTTAACGTCCGTTTTCAGTCTTATCTTTCTTGTAAAGTAAACAAACCTACTAAGTTTATCTGCGAGAACCGATATATGGGCGCGCCACTGAAGCTTATTATATAAGGTAACACTTAAAAAAACTATGGATTGTTCCATAGTCATATTTAATTTAAGGATTTTGCGTACTTTATGCACATTCGGTAGCGCAAACCCATTCATTCGTTTTTTAGCAATTAAAAATAATTTGTTTATAGTAAAACAATGCGATACATGGGACAAAGCACTGTTTGCACCGCCAAAATTTAATTTCTTCTTTTTAGTCTTAAATATAGAGATGTGTTATCAGCAAAGATTACCATGTCTGCATGATTACTAATAAAATAAGGCAAATCGTTAATATAAACTAAAAAACGAACAGACCTAAACTAGAGCTCTATTGTACACCGATTTACAATAATGACCCCGATGATTTGGTATCGTTTATGACAACATATTGAATTCTACCCCTCAAAAAGGATCCAATCAAATTGAGAGCAATGTTCTTTATGCCGTAGTAACTAAGTTTAAGAAGTAGTGTTTCGTGCTCAACACAATCAAATGCTTTAGACAGATTGAAAAAATCACCTACGGGATTTTGTGATGCCTCCCAGGCCTCAACTATGTGTTTAAGAAGCCTAGCAGCTGTATCAATTGTACTGCAACCTTTTAAAGCCATATCGGTCAGGGTGAAGTAAGTCGTTTATTTTGAAATGTTCAAGCATGCAAGCAAGCAAGATTTTGTAAAATCTCCAAAATTTAAGTAAGTGTTGGTAAAATAGAAACTGTTCTGTAATTATTACGATATGATTTATCACCAGATTTAAAGAGAAGAATGATTTAGCTATATTTCATTAGATCCGAAAAAGTACCTACGTCAACTCATTTATTAATTATTACAGTCACATGGAGGCTATGACAACAACTATATTATTTATAATGTTAACAGACATTCCCCGCAGGTCACCAGTATTTTTATATATTTTAAATATTGCCTGAACGCAAACTGCTATTAGTCGAATGCCACTAGTGCAACACCAGGTACTAAAACAGTAATATTGTGTTCAGGGTAGCAAATTTTGTTAAAATCGACTATGTGTTTAAGAACAATAGTTAGAATTTTTGTCTGTTTATCTGTGCGTTTGTACGCGCTAATGTCAGAAATGTCATAACCAATTTCGTCATGGTTTCACTAATGTATTGCAGTAAGGATCACTTAATATTTAAAGTCCGTCGCATTCCAATCCGTACATAAATAAAAAATTATGAATTAATTGATGTACATATGTATTTCTAATTCACAAAACGAGAAAAAGCTAGTCCTAGAACAATATGGGTGCTATTTCTAATATGATTTAAAATTAAAATGCTGAAGTGACGCTACGCATGCATTACCGACTCATGATCTAGTGCATATTGATCACAATATATCCAATTGCATTTTTGCGGTTCACGAAATCACGTTCTCTACATTAAGATGGAGAGTGAGCATGACAGGTAATTCTCGAGTACCCCGAAACGAAAAGTTCAACTTCATGGTGTTTCATTCATCCTAAGATGAATGAGTGAGTCATCAAGCGATCTGAGTCAGTGATTCTGAAAGGTACCGGACATAGTATATCCGTTCTTTGAATAATACGGGCTATGTCAGCGGGAATACCTGTAACCGAACTCTGAAACCTCTTGAATTATTTTTGAACATAAGGTACATCGACTGCACTAACCAGTTCAAACTTTTGTTTATATTTTTCATAGATCTTTATAGTCTTTGGTTCGTTGGTACAGGAGATGCAGATGTATAGCGGATGCACACCGGTGGGTACATGTGAGCCCGGAATCTTCCCGTGTGTACTAGTTGGCTGCTTATAGGGTATTTGTGATCCAACTTAACCTTTTATTGCTGATAGAAGCATGTTATCTTATCTTCAATAAAATATGTACTTAGAGAGAATAGTAAAATTATATTATAGTGAATAAAAATAAGCCAATGAATGGAACAAATATGAAAGATTGAAATAAGAAAAAAGACAGCCACGTACAAATATATTAAATTGTGTTCAAAAGCAAATTAAAATCTTTTATAACTGTGATATATTCTCATTTATGTTTTGTTTATTTTCGTTTTTTTTATCGTAGTCGGCAAACAGATTATACAATCTATCTATACATATAATAAAATTGTAACTGAGCACTTTCTGTACATTAAGGATTTATGAGAATTTTTTTTATTAGAAGCCTTTATTAACGCAGTAGAACCCAAAAAATAGTCGTTAGAATTTTTGTCTGTTTGTCTGTGCGTTTGATCGCGCTAATCTCAGAAATGGCTTAACCGATTTCGTTCTGGTTTCTACTAATGTACTGAAGTAAGTGTCACTTAATACTTACTTAAATTAAAATACTTAAGTTTGTTCCATTGCAATCCGTTCATAAATAAAAAAAACATTAATTAATTTAAAATAATGTAGGTACTAATTCTTAGCGTAAGGCGTTGTTTTTCCGAAGCGAAGCCAGAGCAGTTTACTAGTGTACTAATAAATTTCACCATGATGCCATATTTGTATTTCGCACCTTTAGAATGAAAGTGACTTAACTCAAAATTCCTGAAATTCCAGATTTTACTATAAATTTACTTAAAAAAGCCTACTCTAAAACCCCATGGTGAAAAAGAGCCCGAATTATGGGTGAGAAAGGGAAAAAGGGGAAACCTCATACATCAGTCTCTTTAAATTTACTCAAGACCATACATTTTTGAAAACTTTCTTCGTCATTTCCAATAAATTGCAATTTTTGAGTTAAGTCCCTTTCGTTCTAAGGGTACGAATTTTGTATTTGTCTCAACCTATAGCTACGTAAATTATAATATTTATGCATTTCGAAAGATGGTACTTCCTTATTAATAAAGGTAATTCGCTTTTCCGACGTAATATTGTTAGTGACCACAGTCATCATACTTAAGTTAGGTTTGGACAATATAAATCTGAGTTAATAAACATAAATTAATTTAGTATAACATTAGGTACAATAATGTTATAATTTTTGGTGTCCACCGGTAACCGCGTAAAATGCTACATTAAATTTTTCATTATTTTTTTTTATGTTAATAGCCGACAAACGAGCAGACGAGCCACCTGATGGTAAGTGGTCACCGTCGCCCATGGACATCAGCAAGACCAAAGGTATCACTGATGCGTTGTCTGCCAGGAAATTAGAAGAAGATAAGAAAGAATGTACTGGCACTCAAGCCCCCAAGCCGGAACACGATGAGTCGTTTGGCGGCTGACTCAAGCAGGAGGGTGGTAGCTAGCCAGGCAGGCTTCACGGAAAGATAATAATACCAGTAATAATATGAATGACTTAATAATAATACTGATAATATAATACTTACGCGAAGCCCTACCACCAAGCAGGCTGGCTTCTGTCGCCTCTTACGACACCCTGTTCTGCCAGCATGGGATTGGGGGGAGTATTCTAAGCCGCCCCAAAACGGCTAAAATTAATTAATTAATAAGTATATCCTTTACTCAAAGTTTGCCTGGAAGATATTGCTTCTAAGCGATAAGGCTGCCTATTGTACCATTACTTTAGACTGTTATATAAGTAACTTATGTTGGTGTACAATACAAAATAATATAATGATAGTGAGTTGTTGTTGTTGTCGTTATATTATTACTTTATTATTTTTTAAGATAATTATTTACTTACTTCTCCAAAACATAAATTCACTGAATAAGTTAATAAGTAAAATTGTATACTATTACGTTTAAATTAATTGATTCTTATGTTTATGATGATACTTTAATGTTCTATATTTAATTTTTGTGTAATATATTAAGTTTCTTAATCATTAAGAAATGTTTTTTGCTTATATTACAACTAAAGCGTTGTATAAAACATTAAGTATACCAATTAACATTTTCCTCTCGAGATTTATTATTCGTATCGGAATACGGAGATAATTACAAGCGGGTCTCGTGCGTAACAGTGGAAAGGTAGCTGATGCATTTATAACATCACGAACTGTTCCATGTATCTTAACTTTTCCATTTATGAAACGTCATTACTTCAAGAACCTTAGTGAGTAATAAATAGCATCTCGTAACGTTCGTGTTATATTTCCATTAGTATGGAAATGTTTGGTGTCGACGAAAGTGCTCATCGGAAAAACCGAATATCAATCAGAACACTTCATTGTATGCATATGCATTCGTAAGTCATTAAAGTGCATAAAATACCATTACGGCCTTATTCAGTTTTACATCCTGTATCCGAGGGTATGTACCGTTGTGTTATTTAATGATACAGTAATCGAATTACATTTTTGAATGTCATTCTTGTAGTCATAGTTGAATCATTTTTTGCTCCTAGTAATAAAATGCGATTATGGTTCGTCATCCTATGACCTATGCGGATCTTATCTAAACTTTTTTGATCAATAATAATATAATTTCATGAAATAATGATGCATTTTATAATAAAATTATTACGTATCAAAATTTTATTGTTCGATTTCATAAATTTAACGGATGACCGCTTATGATAGAATTTTATAATCGTTTCGTTTGATTGAAACGTCGAGCTAATCAAGTCTGTCGTTAGATAGATGTATCTCAGTTTGATAATGTGTCTCCAGGTAACGTTAGTATTACTACACTTGAATTACTTTACCCCTCACCATACTGAGACAACCATACAGTCCAGTCATCGGCCCTCGTAGAAACGGCTCGTGATGATAAAACTTCGCAGTCATCAAATCTACCAATGTTTAAAATGCAAGTGCCCGCCGTTAGATTCCACTACCATTTTCTCTTTTACTACTACTGTTATAATCGGATGACATTAACGCCATATAAGATGTTTACGGAAAGAAACTCCAGTAGCGGACGAAAGGAAAACCAACAACTCTATTTATAGTCACCATTTATCCTCCCAGTACATCAATAGGAGCGTTGACTCTCTCGATGCATATTCAATACAATGTTAGGAAAATTAACTTTTCAGTTGTGATTTTAAACTTATTGCGGATACTATAAATTTAAACTGTAACGGGTTCTCGCGATTTTTAGTATTTTTTCCGATATCGTGAAATTTCGACTAATATCCATGTTGTCCATGATCAATGTAATTGGGTCGAAATGTTGATACAAAATAATCGTGAGTACCTGTCACAGTTAAAGGTTGGATTAGCGTTGCCTATATATTTACTCTAAGGATGACGATCGTTTTGTCTTTTTTTTAGGTCGTCCTTCTGTCGTTTTTAAACAACTACTACTTAAGCTACTTTCATCGATATTCTGAATTTCAAGTTTCCAAAATAACGCACGTTACACGAATTTTATTCGACATCAATGGAAGAATGAATAAAAAGATTTAAATCATGACATCCGTGATTGAGAATGACCACAGATTCAATTTTAGATTGGGATTTTACTCTTACTTGTTCAAGTAACGTCATGAATGATGTCATTAATAAAGAAAACAACCGTTTGAAATGGACATTTACATCCGCGTTTGATACCCTATTCTTGATGAGCAATTAGTTAATCTATGGATATAAATATAATGATAGAGGTCTGCCGTTGTGCGCGCATCACTGAAAAACTACTGGATAGATTAAAATTAACTTCTCCGAGTTTTATTTTGTCAGACACTTGGCCCCTATCAAAAAAAAAAACAATATTGCGATAATCTTTATTTAATATAAAATTATTAGAGTTCTATGAAACGACGATTTTTATAAGCACCAAGTGTTCAGTGATGTGTGTGTTAAAATACTTTGTTAATATATTAAGCGACGCTGACGATCTGCCACTAGACAATAAAATTGACGATAAAAGACAAGTATGTCGATCAAGTCTTCAAAGGTTAAAATTAAACACGTGTTTATTATGTAATGAGACTATTTTATAATACGTTCCGTTTCTCCGATGTGCGACCTTGACGCGTCGACGCATACGCGTCACAAAACGTTACCCAACAAGGGTGTCCAAACGAACGGTTTTATTTGGACATTTAGAATTTTACAGTCGTTTCAAGCCGAATATTTACGTGTCCATTCTGTCCGGCTTTATTTGACTTTTAATTTTGACAATACGGTGCGCCTGACGGAATCATTGGAACGTAAGGTATAAATAAGACTAATTGTTGAATTGTTGTAGTTAATTTTATAATAAAACTGACATTTAGAAATAAATTATAGTGAATAAACAACTTCAATATGAACTCATTCGATTTTTTATTAAAATTATTTTAAATCTTTCTTTAAAAATATGTATATTAAAAAGATACATGAGGTTTTTAGAGACAGTTTTCATGCTTAACGCCGCGGCACGTCCGGTTTACATATATCAGGTCGTGGCCGCTCTATACCAACGTAACAATCGGTCGCATACGTCACTATCAGCAGAAACGTGACGCCGTCCACGTCAGCGCGCGGCGCTAATCCGAGCGGGGTTTTGGTACAATCTTATAAATCGATCTCGCAACATTGGTGACGGTGTTTCTGAGAAACTGTAAGGACTTTTCAGTGAGACGGAATCATTAAGACGTCATTGGTTAGTGAATGGTTCCCCTTAGGAAAATTTTATTTATTGAACTGAATCATCCACTTAATGTATAAACTTTATTTTAAGGTCTGTAAAAAAATAAAATAAATTAAATTAAAAATATGCATGAAAATACTATGCAAGTTTATGTAACGAGTACTCAAATAATTTAAAAGACTGTATTAATTTCTAATAAACTATTTTTATAAAGGGATTAGGTATAATTTGTATATAATATGCATTATTAGTATAGACTATTAAAAACACAAAAAACGGTATCGAAATAAACGTAGTTCGTCTAATGATAAAAGGTGTAAAAGAAATGAAAGAGATTAATTAAATATACTTTTTTTACTATACAATTAATCACCTTAAAACTCTTTTTATAAATCATTAAAAGAATCTTAGTGCCGCCTATCGTAACAATTTGTGATTGCTAGCGACATCTATTGTAGAGTAGCAGTACAATAAAAATAGAACCAAATTATCTAAATTTTAAATAAATATACGTTTATAAATTTTTACTTATACTATTATTAACTCTACCATACTTTGTAAAATATTTGTACCTAGTGTACTTTGCTCGTTACAACAATAGTCACATCGCCATCTATCGTCAATTAGAAGTACTAATTAAATTTAATTCTTGTACCCCACAACAATACATAAAACCTAAAATACGTAGGCTATCCGACAACTGCCATAGCTAACCATAGCCATAGATAACTTATTACCGATAGAGGGCTTTGTGGTTAACCGGAGAGTTATGCGTGTAATTTTTAGGACGTCAAAATCTCGAAGAGTGCCAATAAATACTTCATATTTTTTTCGTAATGTAAGGGACTCCACAAATTTTTAATTAAGACAGCCTCTCTTGCTCGTAGCGCATCTGGCTGACCAATGGAGTTAAATACTATCGGTATTCGTAACTAGTGGAAAGATTCTTTGACTGCCTACCCCTGAACTCAGCCGCGAAATCTTTTGTTTTTTTTTTTTGCAATGATGTAAAACCATTTAACAACTTGGTTCGCCTTTTCTTCTTGGTCGACAATGCATCGTTACCTTTCTGATGTAACAGAGGCACCGTATGGAAACTCATTTTACCGTAAGATGGCCCGTTTGATCGTTTGCCGTGTATTAAATATAAAAAAGCTATTTTCATCGAATCGAAAACGGTTCTGCCTCGTACTGAAACTAGCATGTGGTTGTTGGAAACTGGTCTACATCGATTGTCGGGAAGAGTAATAGTTTATTTATCATGAACTATTTGTGGAAAAGATTATGCTCCAGCTGACCTATTTCAGAAACAGGTCTGTCTGAATAAGCCTATCATGTTACAACTGTTCAAATAGAGCTCAAGGCTATATCGATGTGTTGCATGAGGCGCCCAACCGCTTAATTAACGTCACTAGATACAGTTCACACGAATATGTAACATATTTGAGAGGAAAAAATAATGATAGTTTGTGCTGGTCGTTGTATTATAAAAAATAAATCGTCTATACTAGATAAATATGGAAGATAAAATAGTACAATGGAAAGGAAAGAGGAAAAAAATATTCATGCGTAGTTAAATACAAGATAACGTAAACTTTATAAAATAAAAATTCCTAAAAATAAGTAAAGGCCTCTGTTTATTAACAAAATCAATCTATATTAAAATTTCCAAAAAATATTCGACATCTATAGATTCGGGCCCGTCAAAAAATATCATAAGTATTATAGACTATAGATTTGTGCCACAACGTTGCCAAATAAGCTCTCAATTAGTATTAATAATTAATATCGGGTCAGTGCCAGCTACGACACCGATAGAGAACCCCGAAGAGAATATTTCTGTGATAGCTGTGCTAGTTTCACTTTTAAATATATGGTCAACAAATAAATATTATAATTTATTTTCGCTCATGGCATTTTAATACGCGACATATTCACGTTCCCTGTATATGAATCAACCAAATGAAAATAACTGTATTTAGGTATTTAGTTAATATTTTAGGTAATACATATTATTATGATTTGAAAATATAAAAATATGTATACTGTTAGTAGAAAAGTGACGCCGCATCCGTTAAGAGGAGAAGATGGCGGAGTGCCACCGCCAAGCACCTATATAAGACGATGAGCGCTCGTGTGGAACACTTAGCGCACCTCTTCCTAGCGCCCCTCTTCCCTAAGGGGGGTGACCTCAGTTGAAGGCTTAGAGGCCATTAGGCCAAAGCCAGCCTCAGGTGGTATTTAGTGGGTAGGCCCCTACGGTTTTCGGGAGTTCCACATAACTAGCGCAGCCGGCTGCGCTGGTATGCTATGAGTATTCACCGCCTACCTCCCGCGCATCTCCGGAGGGTAGCCCTTTCTCCAATTGTCTGGGCGAACGTCTGGGTGAACGTATTAAGGGGAAACTCTGCCCGTTCGAATAGCCAATTCTATGTCGTCCTAATTTTGTTTTGAATTGTTTTAAAAAGTCTGCTTGATTTTTCATTTTGTAATTTATAAATTTCATCACTAAAAAATAATTGTGATCTTAGTGAAGTTCTTTTTTAATTTATTTAGTCCCGTTTTGATAAGAATACCTAATAATAAAAATAAATATCATTACAAGATTGTGGGGATATCTTAAAAGGTATCGGATCTCTGTGACGAAAGTATTTAGTTGTTCTGGGGATATGTGAGATTCCACCATCGAAAAACCTCGGTCGCCATCCCGCTCTTATGAATAAGGCTCAGAATCTCGTGTGGACACCCCGGTACTTATTCGTTAATTCCCCTGTGCTAAGGCTCCTGTCTCTTTTTAAAATAATAATGGTTGTTATTGTAAATAGGTCATCACTCCATTATTTTTTAGTGCAAGTTGGTAGACCTGATAATTAAATTAATTAACACCTGAACTGAACTGCACTATGTGATTAGTGTCTCAATTTTTATGTTATTACTGGTAAATATTTATTTATCAATACAGAAAACGCCGTCAAAGAGAAAATTTAAGAAGTAAGGTACCTGCTATAGAACTATTTCGTATCGAATTATCTCGTGATAGCCCCAATGTTAATGTAAGTTATGTTTTCATGACAACACAATGACCAGGAAAAGGTTAACTTCTCCTGCTGTTAGTTTACTAGCTCTGACCGTCCTTGAGTCAAAGCAGTTGATTATAATATAAAAAAAGGGATTTTGACATTATATAAAATACGTTTATGTATTGTTAATTCAAAACATTAACATTTGTACCGTATGATATTGGTAGGTATTCTAACTAATATAATATAATTCACTCAACTCAACATAACTTCAAGCTGAATTCGAATATATTTATAAAGAACAAAAGCAATAATTTTTTCTGTAATTTCTGTATAACGTACCAAATGGTATTTAAAGGAACGTATCAACTAACTTCTAATCTATCGTTAGAAAGGTTCGCGAAGGTTCGACGAAAAACAATAGTAACCATAATAATAATTAGGTACTGTAAGTCCCACCTCGAACACATTAGGCGATTCTCCGTTGTATCTAGTGCAAAAGGGCCGAATATCACGTACACAGTCGTCTTCACCTAAGTCTCTATTGTTCTATCGATTTCCGGGTATTATTATTGACGCGAAAGACGTAGAAAGTTCTGGAAGTCCTCGAAAATGATGTAAACAGCGGACATAGCTGCCCGCAGGTCATTCGGATATCGAATACGCAAGGTAAATTTTTCTGCGACAAACAAGTGAGACAGCGACTGTTTAGGGGTGCTAAAGTGAATTGTTTTCTGCGTAACAACATTGGCATTTTTCGAAACTGTGTTATTTTGTCACCTAACACTATAACAGAAGTTCTCGTATTATCGCTCATTTTATGTATAGCAGAAAAAAGATAAATAATAAATATTTTTATTACAATTTGCACAACTGAATATTTAATATTATGTACCTAATATATTCTTTCTAGTTCATGTTACCTGGGTAATGCACCATCTATATTATGACAAGGTTCCCTGAGGTTATCATTTTTGTTGCTATGACAACGTGCCAAATCGGATTTTAATGTGTGCGAGTAGACAAAGGTCTCGTTTTATTTTAATAGAAAAAAAATGTGTTCTGTTGTTCCACCCGTTATTTATGAAATGTTATCTTTACTTCATGTAATCCTGGCACTTGAAAATCCACTAAACGGTGGTTTACAAATAAATTTTTAACACCTCTTTTGTTTTTTATTTAATTTTTTTATGACCTTGTGTGATTTGTAAGTCAATCGAACCTACGAGGAATTATAAAAAGTAAATATTTTAACAAAAAAAAACCTACTTCAATTTGAAGAATGTGAATTTCTCAGTTTCATCTCCTATTTTTCTTCTTTAGGTGTTGTATTTTTTTTTTAAATCAGTTAATTATTTATGGAGTTTTGTTGTAACAAACCTCTCCTCCTTTTTTAATTCAGTTAAAAATATGAAGTAAGCGGCAACTAATCACTATTCAGTCCGATTACTTCAAAACTCACAATAACCTGTTATAATTCGCAACTTAAAATTACCTCATAAGGAGTTTTTCTTTTTTCACTTTCCTTGCATTTTAAGAATATTTGATATTTTTTCCATAATGCGCTATGAAAATTAAAACTTAACAAAAACATTCTCTCAAGCTATTCGATAATTCTGTATATCCATACTATTATAAATGCGGAAGTTATTCTGTCTGTTGCGCTTTCACGGCCAAACCGCTGTATCGATTACGATGAAATTTGATACAGAGACATTTTATGGCCTGAGAAAGGATTTAGGCAATTTTTTTTTCAAAATTTCCTATTAATTTTGTGAATTTTCTAAGTTTGATAAAAGTTTTCAAAAATATTTAAAAAATAATGATTTTTTGAGGCATTCATCGAATCAGTAATACGGTTTTAATTCACGTGGAGAACGTCTCAATAAAAACACATTATTAATTCCATGTAGTGGATGAAATACCGACATAAGTTATATTCATATCTCTCTAAAAGAAAACATCGAATTTGAGTCTATGTACAGGCTAACGACCGATCATATAGCAACGAGCAAGGCTGACTAATATAACAATAAGGTAATTGTACCAATGATGGACACTGGTGGACAATGTTCGAGAATATAATTGTATTACATATCAATATTTTATTTTTAATATTCTATCTAATTCTATCTATTTTTGCAGGTAACATGAGAAATTGGTAAATTGGTTTGATAGCTAAAATAATAAAAGTTTACAGGTTTACCTGAAAATCTATCAAAGAACGATAATAAAACTAAAAATTAGAATTATGCGGATTCCATGAATATATACTATTCATCAATTTATCGCCGAGTCGCACAACAGGCTAATAGGAATAGTGATAAATAGGATCATCGTTTCGAACCTTGCAACTCGTCGGTTATAACTGTGGTATTACAGATGTCAAAAGGCAGCGGTGACCACTTATCAGGTAGCCCTGTTGTTTCTTTATCAGTTACTTATATAAAGAGTCATAGATTTAAATGAATGAAACAGTTCCTGTATATAAATTAATATTATTTGATTAACCTTTATACTGGCCGTCTACCTGAGTCACAAATATGGGTACCCTCTGCGATTTGGTAATTAGGAAAATAAGTTGCAAAAGGTAAATGATTTATAATCGCTTCACTGAATTTATATAGCTGTTACCGCATGTTAACATACATATACGCAATACGACTCGCGCATAAATCGCCTCATCTGAAGAAGCTCTTTGGTTTAGTTGTCTTATCGTTCGTTTGTCGATTGTCAGCCTATTTTGTGACTTCAATTTATGATTTTAACCTGCGAGGGGTCGCCAATGCATCGTCGACCCTGAAGGAGAGCTCTTTATACGCCTTTCTTGAAGAACGCTAGGTTGGGGCTCAGGAGAGTCCTCCGAAGGAAGATCATTGCACAATTCACCCGTACGCAGTAGATAAGATCGCGAATATGCTTGCCTATATTGCTTCCCAACCATATAGATAGAGGATATTAAGACATCCACGATATAGTGAAGTGTAGATATGGTTTTTCTATGTTTCTACGCTTCAACTTCTATGGCTATAACGCCACTTGCTGATGGGATTGTAGCCAAGCATTAACTTATAGCAGCAAAAAAAATATTGATAAAAACGAATCGATACTGCAATAAGATCACTTAACACTCAAGACGTCGACAATAGTGTTCATAAAATAGGAAGTATAGTTTTGAATTTTCTTAGTTTAGGATAGCTTACATCGAATACTAATGTTGTTGTCCATCACTGGGGCATACGCCTTATACCATAATGGACTTGTTACATAACCTTATAGATTACAAAACAGTCTTATGGGTTTGATAATAATGTGATGCCTTATACCTTATGCCTATATACATTAAATAAACATTGATTGTCAAACATTTTTTGTCCATTAAAGCATTTGAAGCACTTGAGTTCCATTTGGTCCAATTCAAATATCTTCTAATATAGATTGATAAGGTGTTGTAGAGGAATGTGAATTAGATTTTAAAGCATCCGTGAAATGTTTGCTACTCGTAGCCAATATTTACTATTAATTGCAATATAATACAATTTGTATAGGCATTTATTACACGCCATAGTATATGAGCTTTTGATTACTGAGATTACAGAATTATTATTGGACGAATGATTGACACTTTTTATAAAATTTAAAAAGTGAACCGGATTAATGTTTCTACGGGTTTTTTTATTAAATTTTAATTTGCATACAAAAATGTGTATTTACAAACAAATAGCGATATATAATAAGCAAACGAAAAATATGCATACTCGGTTAGTTCCTTAAAAGAATTGAATAGAATTAAATTGGAAATTTTCCGATCATTGATTTATCATTTTGTAGAAAGAACGTCAAATGTTTCCTAGATCGGATGTAGGATATCAGATAAATTGCAAAGCGGAGATTGCGCCTTATACCATATTGTCAAGCTCTTGTTAAGTAATCGATTAAAATTCAGCAATATTTTCTTTATTGATTTATTATTCTAAAATTTTTGTCGATTGTTTCCTATGTCGGATATGGAATATCCTATAAAGGAGATTAGAGATCGGAGATTTGCTTTTATACAACTTGCGTATCAAAAGATCCATTGTGGGATTCGGTGGACATATTTATAAAAATAAACAGCATTGCAACTGATTCTGTTCAAGTTTTTAAAATAATGTCGTACATAAATGATCAATACCCACATAAATTTAATGACTGAGTTTGAGTTGCATGGCAGTTATGGTATTTTTGATCATATTACAAAATAAGTATTATTACCTGACTTACTATAGTGAGGTTGTGGTTATATTATACATGATAATGAATTATACATAGGTTGTGTCAACGCAAGTCAGAACGCGAACCGATTGCCGAGGTTGCGGTTGGTTAGGTACATGCGGCTATAGGTAGCGAATACAATTATTAAACTTGTACTTCGTTTTTTTATAGATATTTTTATTTGTTTAAAGAACCTTAAATTTTAATTGTATGGTCTGCACATTGAAAAAGAAAAATCCAGATTAACCATTTTGATGTTGAAGCAATTGACACTTAATTGAATTTCCAAATGGCGTTCTATGTCAGTCCACAGTAGTTTAAAATTTATCTATCACCTAAAATCACCATATTCGACCGTGGTTCTCAATTAAATGTACAGAACGCTTAACAGCTGAGTAGATGGCTAAAGTGATTGAATAAGTTTTTAAATTAGTTCAAAAGAAGATTTCTATTAACTAACATTTGTTCATATGTCTATGTCATAAACAAATGGTAAAAACGAGAGGTTTTATTCTGTCTCTCTGTTCGTCATTTACATGTACATACGTAATCTATGTAACATTACAAAAGTCTGGCCCGTTAACCTCAAAAACTACTCTATTATGGTATGTATGTATGTATGTATGTATCTACTTAGCTGTATGGAGTTAATACGAAAAACTTAAAAAAAAAAATCATCCGTTATAAACAAATAAAAAATGTCTCCGATGCTTTGACATAGTATTCATAAGGATCATAGTTATTATATAATGTACTTGCTTATGGTACCTAATTATCAAAAATTTTGGATATCGGCATCCCGATTAAGGAGGACCGGGATGTGTCCGCAATCACGGCTAAATCGGGACATCCCGCACAAATCTGTACACTTGGCAATGCTAGTTTAAAGGGTCACTTATCACCGGCTCTGTTCATACGTTTTAAGTCACGTAGGACTTCTTAATCATGTCAAACATATTACACAGGACCGACGAACATAGTTTCCACATCATAAACATCTAAGACACCCATATAACACATAAGTGTGAGTTTTTCGACATATATACCGTAGGTACCCGAGTACATATAGGTATATTTATGTAGATATTTATTTAAGTACATGTTCCTAATAGTCCAGTTAGTGATTACTCTGTCTGCCGAGCGAAGGATCCCGTTTTCGATTCTCGGGGTAGATATTTATGTGACAGATAAAAATATCGACTCGGGTCGTGAGTGTTTGTGATGTCATATTTGTATGTCCATGTCACATGTTCATGTCTCGCAACACAGGGAATTTTATAGGATGTGAGTAAGAATGTGGACGAAAATAATAAGCCTAATAATAAATATTCCTCAATTTTTCTGTTACCAAAATCATAATAAAACCTAGCGCTTATTTGTTTGTAGATTTAATTATAATTTGCTGCATTTTAGGTCAAGGAAGTATCTTGTTAACAATTATAATGATAAGAGGATAATGATTCATATCAGTAAACCTTTGTAGTATTATCTAATGCTTTGAAAACAATGCTGGGCGTGGTAATGTCCTTCCTTAACCAAATATTCATAGTTAAGCACGTCATGAGTAACTGATATCGATTACGGTATTAGTACTTGGTACTCGAACAATCGAAGGTATTAGTAGCTCGGTGCATCTCAATTTAAATACTTATTCCGTGTTGTTATAGATGATTATTGCGTGCTATCGCACTGCACGTTATATTTGATAAACGTACCGGTAACGCCCGCTTTCACCGGAGGATGCCTCGACGCACACCTAGATACTGTTATCAATGTTGCGTATCTGATAATACGATTACACGTCTTATTTGTTATCCAAGTACAACAAGCCTATGTTGGTATACTGTAATGAATACAAAAAGATTTATTCCACTATCACAGTTTCACCGATGGTATCTCACTAAAAATTTTTTTTAATCACAGTCGTACCAATCAGAATTCGAACACTCGAATCAAAGCGTACGTCGTGTCCAAATCGTTATCGCACATACACTAACACGCACGGAGGAATAATTTTACACTCACACGTCTTAATAACCTGGTACATAATAGCGGACGGGAAAAAATATCACCGCCTAAACCGGTCTATTGTCAGTCTCAATACAACAGATGTTTTGTGTATATTGCGGTTACATAATGAATGAGAACCGTCAGTTGCTTTCGCCGGCGTACTACCGGCAAGCGCCCACGTACTCCACTCGTTCGATTTATTTTGGTCTAGTCCAATACGTGTCAAGCTCGACCGACCGAGCTTGACACTAGCTTAATTTTCGATTTTCCGCTGCTCATAACGGTCGTGCACGTCGCGGTTTTAAAGTTATTTTCATTCATTTCAAAGTCCAACAGAATTCTAAAAAATAAAAGTTCAAACAATGTTAGTCTTGTATGACGTTATTTATGTCGAATTATGATTTCAGTGCAGATTGATATGAGCGTAAGTTTTGTTTCATTTCCGTATTCCAAGGCTATGAAATCACGGAGCAATCGCACCTGTCGCATTAGCTACATTTAGAAAGACGATTTTCAAGCCAGAAATAAACTTTATTAGTAATTTATGATGTTCGCTAAACTCGCTGCGCTAAAGAATGATAACTAGTGGAACTGTAAAGTCCAAACCACGCGAGCATGCGGTCCAAAGGCTTACATCTACCAGCCAGCTAGCCAGCAGCGTATTATAATGTTACAAAACTACAATCTCGTGACATTGAAAAAAGCAACACTCCCACTATGTGGCGCATGTAAAATCGTTCCGTGAGTTTTTATCTTTAGCCCAGTATCTTTCCATTAAATATTTTTAGACATCAATTATATTGGCATTTAGAATTTGATTTTATAAGTTTTAGAATCGAGCGCATTCGAGGCTATAGTTATGGCTGAACTCAGTTGTCCTATCAGAATGAAAATTAAAGCAAAGTTCACAAAGTAGGCCAATTGTGGCCAAGTAGACTTCACATAAAACATCTCAACAGTAAAACAAATTGAGCTTTACTCTAGATCGCTTTCACTAAAACAAGTGCCAGTTGATGCTATGTATATCATAAAATTATTTTAATATTAATTTTATGCAGCTAATCTTTCTGAATATTTGCCAATAATCGTTCGTGTTAAATAAATTCGTGTCACCTATAAGCTGGCAGGTTTAATTAACGTAAGATTGCTATAAATAATTATAATTTTAACCGTCATGTATCTTATTTGTCGTATGATGTCAACACGGTACACAAATACAATAAGGTAAATGTTGCTCTGGAAACTAGAAAGAAATATATGTTATTGGAAGGGTTAAACTACCGTAAAAGAAACAAGATAACCAAAGGACAACAACTCAATAACTGTAAATATTTGCAAACGTTATGTTTCGAGCATAAAAATAATATTGAACTTTATTTACCAAATTAGAAATCCACTACCTAACTAACGTAGGAGATAGTTACAATAAATTATAATAGGTAAAACTCATCTTTACACATACTCACATTTACATAATAGAATATAGTTTCTTATCACCAATAAAGTAATTGTGAGGTGGTAATTTTTTTATATATATATAACTAGTTTTTATCCATGGCTATGTCCGCTTGGTTTCAGATTGTATTATTGATTCGATTAATTAAATAGCTGAATCGTAATAGAGAGAGTTACTTTCGCATTTAAAATCTTACTATGGATAGTTCTGCTTTTATTATTGATAATGATATGTATGTAGCATAAACCCTTTAACTAGCATTTTCTTATGTATTTTAATATGTTTTACATTAATTCTCAGTAGGTACTGAATGCAGGTATGAACGGACGATAGCCGCATCAATTGTGATAACGGCAAAACAGACGCCTTACAAGGCTGCATGCAAGGTTACTACTATACACACATTAAAGTCTAACACACACAACGACGTACCTTCACTCCAGTACCTTATTTGTTTACTCTGTTATCGCTAATAACGCTATCCCGTTATATACATAAATAGCCCGCATTATTTTGCTTTCTTTGTCAACTAATTAGTAAAACAATATTATCAAACACACCAATGAATTAACATGGTGATTTGAGTTTTAATGTACCATAACATTTAATATGTTTCCGATCGGTTAATGTTAATGAAAAATTTTATCAAGGCCATTAATTTCTCTTGCAACGTTTTTAGACAAACGCATATCTGGCATGCTGCTAGATAGAAATTCTACTTAAGTGCTATAAACTTTTAAAAATTAATTGGCATGTATTGACGTAATAATTACTATATAAGAGGCTTCATTTACCTTTGAGTCCAAGCCATCCTCTCTACTTGTGGTGTATCCTGCATAACAACTAAAAAGGCGATGGTGCCACATTCCTCCTGTTGGTGGTCGCTGAGCTCTCGTCCTATCCGTTTAATTCCGATGGTACTTATGTCGTGTACTTGTTGAGTATTCTATGCCTCGCTGGCGAGCTACCTTCTTCCTAGGATTGAAGGATTTATAAAATTAATAAACATTACATATATCAATATTAAAATTATCAAGACTTTTCGCTCGAGGTATATTATTATGACGCAAACCGTTACATAATCATTGATAAGTATTAATCTTTGCATAATTTATACATACATATATTAATACATATATGTAGAAAAAAATACTATTAAATTGTATAAATAATAATAATTTAAATTCTTTATAATGAATGCAAGTCATATTATGTTTATATAAATATTTTATTGTACTTAATTTGTTTTTCATAATAATAATCTATATTATATATGTCTTTGACATAATGGAAAGAATAAGTAGAAGAAAGCGAGTGTGCTCGTCTGTACAGAAGTAATATTACAGTTTACACAGAAAGCATTTACAATTTATTATCGACAAATACGCGCAAAGGTTTGGAAAAGATCCACTTGTTCTTTTAAAATATTGCTTAAATTTTTAACGCTTTAAATCATAGTCTAAATCGATATATTTTTTATTCAGCCCGGGTTGTCGTTTCAGGTGAATTTGCTGCGTCTGTTTGACTTAACTATTGATGTTAAGTTTAAAACATTTTCAGTATTGATATGATATGAATCGATTAAGATATATATGTCCTTCCATCCTGGTAACCAATGGCCAGCATAGTGGACTATGTCCTTTAGATTATGAGAGAAGACCTGAGCACAGTGAAGTAATTACACGTTCTGATACTATGACTATGAGTCAGTGATAATTAATATAATTATATGGAAAGTAAAATCGCTGATCATTTAAGTTGCAAAAATAAGTTGCTCCTATTATATTAATGTCTGTTACCTATCTGTAATTTCGTGTTTTGACCATTGTATGTGCCGAGAAACTTTAATAATATAGTCGCGTTTTAATAGTATAACGGACGAAACTAGCGAAATGTCGTGAATCACATAAGGGCAGGTCGGTCGATACGAGGCCGCAGTGTAATGAGCGCGATTCTAATCGCACGAAACCTCTACCAATTACCTGGAAAACTATTGCACTTCACCATTTCCTACTTTTATTGCTGTGTATTGGAGCTGTAGGGCAGTACAAGGGTAGATATAAATCCTCCTTCTCAGTCGCTCGCTCTTGACAGAGCGGTCATTGTTTCATGATGCTAAATCTACTTTGGATAACGCAGCCCTCGCGTTGCACCGCAATTTGTTATTGCGATCATCACTACGTAAACGTTGGATAATGAATGTTTGTGTTGCAGCTTTTATCATGTCTCTCCAGTACGTAGAAGATCGGCCATTGAACATTGAGTCGCTCCACGGAGTGTTGATTGCGAACAATGTGTCCGAAATATTTGGGAATGATTATTTACACAGTCGCACATACATCGGTGTCCTAAATACAAAGTATTTAATTTTTTTGTATTAAACAAGGACGAGAGTAATTTTTTCATAACGGGCATGTTGTAAATTGTACGCGATCGACGAAGTCGAGCAACTTCGAGCACGTTCAATAGATTGATGACTAATAAAGGCAACATTTTGTTTAGCGGTTCCGAGCTTCAGAGGACACATTAAGCTGTAGAGCGTGGTTATTATAGTTCAATAATTATTTTGAAATCATGTTGGGCACTTATACGCGGCATAAGGCTTTTGACACTTGGGTTGGGCACTAAAAAGTTCACTAATCTGCAGTAGTACTGCTTAGTAGACTACGTTCCAGGATTTTTCAATAACAGGTGAGACCCATACCGAACGGGGGGAGAGGCAATATTTTAACTCAATAGCTAAGGGCTCCTTTCAACCGTAAGACCAAATCTCTCCTCCTCATGAAGTAGTTCACTTTGCTGATTAATGGAACAAGGCAATGACATCAGCTCTGGAGGTCGTTGAGCTCTCTATACCATCCAAATTCATCCCGATTATCGTGAATGGTGGAAGTTTTTATATGGCTGGGTAACACCCTCCTTCTAATAATTAATCGTGATATTATCTCTTCTTCTTTCTTGTTGCCAGTAATATCAGAAACTTTTCTAGTATTACAGTTGTTCATGGTGATCATAGAACAGGTTACTTCCCATGCGAGGTCCGTGAGTTAATTTGACAGCTGTTGCTATAAAAAATACTTCAGAAATAACCTAAAAACATTTACGATCATACAAATATCGATCCCGCTCGTTAGTTAAGGACACTTTCGGTTGGTATATATCAAACGAATACTTTGTAAAAACGGAAAAAAGTTTAAAATCACTATACCTACGATTATCATTTCTCGTATTTAATGTTCCAACGGCGCCATAGTTGCTGTAGATCCGCCTCCGAGCTCCCGCCAATGCGCATGCGCAGAAAACTGCATAATGAGAAGCGAAATTATCCCTCGCAGCGACCACTGCTAAATTATACCCTCCTTATTTACCGATCTCCTCATCAGTTATAATGTACATACGTGTTCAAACGTCGGGCAGTGCTTTATATATCAAACATTGAAATCACTATGGGTACCTAGAGTTAATGTATTTTGTATAATATGAAGGGACATTACATAATTTCTTAAATATGTTACAATGCTTATAACCTTATAGTTATGTGAGCGTTCGTCTTGTAAATTTGTCTGTATCGTTCGAGAATATTCAGAATATTTCTACAAGAGTAGTTATAAATATGAAGGATGGGAAAATTTAAAACATTATCATATGTTGGTTTAAAAACGTTGGTAAATTTATTTTGTCGTTTTTTCTCCTCAATATTAAAACACCTTTTCGAAATCAAATACATAAATCTATGCTACGATATAAAACTGTTGAGATTTTCTTGTATGTCTCGAGATAACTCAAAAACGGCTTGACCGATCTTAATGAAAATTGGTATGTACTGAGAACACGTGATTGCGTAGATGATAGGCTATATAAAATGTGAATTAACCAAATAATGCCTAATCAAGGGAAGAAATATAAAATTTCTAATAACCCGAGGGGCCGATAGTTATTAAATGACTTTATATGCTAAAATATAATATGCCAAATGATAAAAATATTTGCAAATAGTTCGCTGATTAAATTTAATTGTGATTAAATAATTAGTTAGTGTTTCATTGTTGAAAGGAGTATCTTTGGATTTCAAATATCCAGCTAACGTAACATGTGGTATATCGTTTTTGCAAAGTCCTCCTTTATGTTGTCTCATTGACAGCGGTATCAACACAGTCACAAAGAAACTATACATATAATATAAGTAGACCCACATATGTCCACTCATTACTTCTCTTCTCTAGCGTCCCAAGTAAAAACCAACACCGCCAGCGGCAAATTACATCGTTATTTTGTTCACAAATGACATTAATGATATGTATCGAGAGTCGGAATGTCATTTGGTAAATTGCTGCGTCTTATTACAAGACTAATAATTGGTTGGGTCACGCAGAGATAGGAATGTCGGTTAGGCCTGCCGCGGTCGTTAGAATGAACGGTCTTGACGCCTCAGTGACGCCTGGGATATGTTGGTTGGCTTAGCAAAATGCTGCAGGTAACATTAGTAACATAAGCAATATAATGACGACCCCGTAGCCCAGTTGATAGTGACCCTGCCTGCCGAGCGTGGGGTCCCGGGTTCGATTCCCGGCCGGGGCAGACATTCATGTGACAGATAAATGTTTGTTCTCGGGTCATGGGTGTTTGTGATGTGATAATTGTGTATGTCCATGCCACCCGCAACACAGGGAATCCTAGTGCGGGGGTGTGAGTGTGTAAACGTTTATTTATTTATTTATAATACAAATTATCTTTATTGTAAAAGTACCTAAGTAAGTTGTATTTAATTAGCGTTTTCATTCAAACTATAGTATAATTTTTTTCTCCGTGCGGTTTGGGTCATAATAGATAAGCCGGCTAGGGCGGTGAGCATGTTGTGCGGGCACAACGCCATTATCGATAAAAACAAATGAGTCATCGAAGGCAGGTGCACGGCGGCGGTGCTCTTTTAAAATTGCAGACGTTGAAGTGTTACTGCATGAAGCAATTTCAAACATTTCGCAAAAGAACTGGGAAGATTGTGTGAAGCATGCAGAAAAACTCCAAGATGAAAACTTGAATAAATCTCATCTGGCAGAAGAATTCGTAATTCATGTGGATGACGATGACCTGATGTAGAAATTTAATGTAAATACGTTTAGATTTAATTTTAGATATAATTTATTATCATTATTATCATTTTTGCTGCTCAATTTAAATTTAGATATAAGTATTTATATTTATTTTTAATATATCTTGTTACATTCTAAACTTTCGTACTTATAGTTTTTTAATACATACATACCCAATTAATAATTAATTTTAAATCATCATTATTCTTATTATACGTTGTTTTATATATTTTTCTTTCATTTTTATCACAGTCCCACATAATGACAAAACTAAATACACTATCGATAACGCTTATCGACAAAAATAATGCGCATCACTATGCCCGCCCATAAGGCCCGTGAGTGGGAGAGAGAGCAAAATACTCCCTTTATCTCTCCGATGTTTTATGACGCAAACTGCACGGAGAAAAAAATTATACTATAGCTAGAAAATTATTGAAACGTTCAAAAGATAATGTAGAAGTGAAATAAGGGCGTACTAATGCCGATTAGTAGAAAAGTGCAAGAGCAGCAATTTCGAAAATATAATTGGGTATATTAGAAGTATTGTAAAAGTAAAGTAAGTGTGTAAAGTAAAAGATTATCTTTCAAAGCATTTGATTATATAAATAACTATTAAATTAGTAAACTGTACTCACATTGATAGATAGGAAATGGTTCCTGTTTCTGCAAGATATCCAGTAACGGGTGACGCCGAACTAAATCCAATATTGACTAACAAAGAAGAATTACGAGTACGATGGAATTATAGATTTGCTGGAAGCACAGATACATTAAACAGAGAGGAAGGAAGGAGGAGAAGATGAGTTTAGGATTTCGTTTTGTAGAACGGCAGTCATTTTGGATAACAGAATATATGTAGTTTATAAGTTGTTTTCATTTCGAATGTAATTCCCAAATAAAATAGCAAATTAAATGCAGGTAGATATCTCAGGTTGATCACTAAAGTAGGATAAGAAGTCTAAAATAAGCCAGATAACATTTTAAAATATTTTTATACAGGTGTACCAGGACATTTAGATTTTATTACACTACTACATTGTCGTACTTAACGTTGGAATGTTTCTTGAAGTACATGTCTTTATAATCATTTATTTGTTTTGTGATTTTACAATTGTACCAATACATAATGAAAGTTTGCCATTCTCACCAATTCTGAAATCAATATAATTACTGATGTTCTAATCACATATCCTTAAACAATTATTGTAAAAATGAGTGAGTTTGATGATTATGTTTTCTCTGTCTGTTAAGTAATCGTAAAATAAAAGTCTATACTAAATTTAAATACGGTAAAGTATGTGTAAGGGGCTATTTTTCTATTCTTCTATTATTCTATTTTTCTAGTTATTATTATTAAAATACCATACATTCCTACAAGATACGGCTACTAAAATAAAAAAAATCCTCCGTTCATTATGTTGTAATTGTTCCATAAATAATGCGTCCATCCATCAAGAAATACGTGACCCCGAAACCCATTCACTTTCACTAATAGATAAGACGTTGTACTATAACAATGTGTTCCACAGACGGCGCGACGCCAACAAACGAAAGTGAATCTACTTTTCTGAGAAAATCTTCGAAGGTGCATGCAACTGCTTGTGAACTACAACGTCTCTTTTGATAGTCATTCTCGTCTACTATCTTATAAATTTTGTTCCCGAATAGAACTTCTTATTAAAATCAATTTATGCTGCGGTATTTTGTTGGGAAAAAAAAGTTAATTATTTTTAGATTTCCGTTCATCCGATGAAAAAATTAAAGTCCAATAGAATTGCTTGTATGTTTATTTTTTTTCGGTTTCTTTGTCTAGCACCGTCTATTTTCCTTGAGGCTTTCGGAGGGAAAATACTAAAATTTGGATGTTTGGTAATTGACGTCTGGGAATATTTTCTTATGAGTTATGATAAATGAAAAGGTTCATTATAAAAGTCATCATCAGTTTATCATCAGTTTATAGTTATTCATTGGTTAACATACATAAAACAATTTATTCGATAATTAACTGAGTGAATCCCACGTTACATTCGAAACTCATAACTCCAAAATAAAATACAAAACACCACATCCTTCTAACTCATAATTAATAAAAAAAACTCGCATGAAAATCCTACATTAAAGTTTCCTCAGAAATCGGAATATACTACTATATACATACTTTTACAGTATGGTAAATAGGTTCGCGGAAGCTTGAAATATAATTCACTGATATAGTAATTTAGTAAAAATTTGTGCTTTAGTAAATTTGGGAAGAAATTTATTTGCCTTTACTATTTTATTTAAATATACGGTATACGATTTATCTTTGCATTTGTATTATCATTTTATATACAGGTCTAAACGTTAAGTTTTGCCGTTAAGACTTCACAAAAAGTTTCCAAAAAAATTATTTGGTATCCGAACTATGTTCTTTTAAATCTAAATAACATGCATTGGCTTAAAAAAAGTTTAGTGTAACCCAAATTTTTATTTTAATCACTCCCATACTTTTCACCAGGTGTCTATTGATTATAATCCTTTCCCGTATTATCGTAACAATTACAGAAACTTGTTTTCGTATGTTTTATCTTTATGGTTACTCATGTTGATAAAACTGTTTCCAGAGTAATTAAATATATTCACCGCTCGCTAACCGGGCGGGATTGTTCGAAAACGACCACGGGAGTAAATTTATTTTACATCACAACCCAATATGGTAAAACAGGAAATTCCAACCACCCGAGCAACTTTATGTATTACAGTGCCATCTAGTGACGAGTAGTATAAAATGTATAATGTGAAATTTACTATACAATTTGAAATAATAATTTGTTATTTTTCTTTCCTTCTTTTTCCTAGTAAATAAAATGTATACTTAGATATTACAAATTTTATCTACTATGCATTATTTTTTCTTAAAAAAATGTATTTATATTTTCGTATTACACTGTAATCAGTACCATCTATTATAATGATTCGGAACTAAATTTACTGACACCTGAGAATAGTAGTTTTACATATATAAAGTAGATGTCACTTCATACACGGTTCTTATTAAAAATATTAAAATTATTATTAAAAATATACGACCCCATAGCCCAGTTGGTATTGAACCTACCTGCCGAGCGAGGGGTCCCGGGTTTGATCCCGGCCGGGGCAGACATTTATATGACAGATAAATGTTTGTTCTCGGGTCATGGGTGTTTGTAATGTCATATTTGTGTATGTCCATGCCACCCGCTACACAGGGAATCCTAGCGCGGGGGTGTGAGTGTATAAACGTTTATTTATTTATACAAAAACAATTTCCGAGGCTATTTAGCACTGCACTGACTAAAGGAAGCTGATGTTTAATTATGAACCTCCAGAAGTTCAACGATACAGTAATTACCTATTTTATGAAAAAAAAAAATTTAAAAGCCATTTAAGCCATTTAATATAGCCATACTGTAAGCATAATTCTTATATAGTACTTAAAACATACGCAAGTGTGCAAGTCCTAATAAATGTATAGCAAATAAAAAATATGGAATTATTTATGTACTTTGATCTAACTTAGGAACTTTAATAATATTTGTACTCGAAGCGAACTCGCTACCGCTACCTTCACCAACACGCGTTTCGCTCTGAACAAAGTAACACACAGTATGTGTGCTGGTATATAATTTTATGTATCATAAATGCATGTTTTCCTTTGTGGGAGGGAGGGAGGTTCTATGCATGTACTATAGAAGTATATACCATCATACATTGTGCTTGCGGATGGTTGCAAAGTAAATTAATACTAATTTAATAAAATAACAGCTAACAATGGGTGGATACAATTACAACCAACGCTCACACGTGAACTTGAGATATGAACTTATAATGAGAACAAATTAAGAATGACATAATGAAATAAAATAAATCTTATTTCAATTAATAATTATAAATTTAATTTCAAATAAAATGAGAATAAATTTAAAATTACGAAAAAAACCTCCAGACCCTATCCTTCCGAAAGCTCCAACACGTCGGCAGCTCCACTACGTCGTGGTAATCAAGTCTGAAACTCAAAACGATGTTTTTATGCAAAACTATTTTGATTCGAATATATTTGGTAGTGGTAGTAATACTGCCTGCCGTGATAGACAAATAAGAAGTAAAAAAGCTTTAATCAATGGTAACAAATCTACAATAAACGAACGTTAAGCCAGTTGTTCGAAACATTGTTGTCTTTTAAAACAAAAACGCACATGTTTCAAAATCTGTCGGAATTTTTAGAGTTGTTTGAACACCTTCAGATAAACTACCCCTTACGCTTAGAAATATTATTTGCATTGTTTTAAATTAATCTATAACTGTTTTATTCATGGACAAATTGTAATAACCAAACCAAAAATAAATCGGTTGAGCCGTTCTCTGAAATTAGCTCACACAAATGTGTTAATTAAGTAAATAAGCTTACTCGTCAATACTACGAGGCCCTAGTCGCTCCTGGCGGCCATAGCGCGATCTACATGCGATCGGCCACGCCCATTAGGACAATCACGAAGCTGTCAGTTCCCAATCGGTGATGGTACCAGTTCACTTGGACCAGCTCGTCCACGTTGTACTTGCACTGCCTGACCACGTCAACCATCGTGCATACGAGGGCGTGTTATCTTACTAAAAAATGGAAATAAAACATGCAAGGTTTCACAAAAGTTGTAAGTAATACGCAAGTAAATAGAAACGAAAAACCTTTGATGTTCAAAAATATACAAATAAATAATAATAAATGTTAGAAATATAATTAAATTAGAATGCAGAGGAGTGAACTCTTTAATTTTCGACTCAGTCAACACATATTTAATTGTATTTCTTGTATTCTAATTGTAGCATGACGAACTTGGAAAATTTTAATATAGGTAGGCTTTCTTATTACCGGGACGATGCACAGCACACGCTCGCGGAGTGTCCTGCGTGGGCGTCCGAGCGGCGCGTCCTGGTAGATAGGATTGGGAGAGACCTGTCCCCGCCAGCAGTAGTAGCGGCTATGCTAGCGGAGAACACTGCGTGGAAAGCCATGGTCTCCTTCTGTGAGACCGTAATGGTAAAGAAGGAGACCGCCGAGCGGGATCGGGAGAGGGCCGATTCTTCTCGGAGACGACAACGACTGGGCGGAAAATAATCCGTCCCGGTTCAAATATCAAACCCCGAAAGCCACGAACCCCGAGATGATTCAAAACACGCAGGGGAGGCTCCGGTGCGTTCACATGAGATCCCGGGGTCTTCTCATATGCGACGGATGTCTGCTGAGGGGGTTTTAGTGGGTAAGAATCTCACATCATCCGGTTCCTCCGTACTAGGCCAGATATCTTAGGAAGATTTCCCCCCCGTTAAAAAAAAAGGCTTTCTTATTGACATACTCCTACTATCGAGGCCTGAATATATGTTTTGAAATTGTTGCCAGTGAGTGCACGTGTAAAGTTTACACTAGAAACAGATTTAGAATTATCGCATATTTATAACTTATTTTATGAGTAATTTTTTTAATTTGATACTAATCATTTTAAAAAATCATCTTTGTCACGGAAAAGCCCAAATTAACTTTTTATGAATATTTATTTTATTGGGTTGTAAAAACCTAAAAATATTGCTCAGCTATTGCAATAAATGGATATGTTTCTTATTTGTAAAATTAAGGAAATATGAGTTTTATTTTAAGAATCCATTATTATTTATTATTTCAATCATATTAAGATTCGTGTAATCCCTGATAAAAATGAGAAACTTATGTTTTTTAATGTGTAGATGCTATTTATAACTTAAGGCGTAAGTTTTCTAAGGCATACCGACGGCAGGTTAGTAATAAATAAAATAAGAAAATGAAATTGTATCAAGAGGAATATTTAACATAAAGCACAGGAAACGGTTATAGACTCAATGCAAGATATTCGAAACGTTATTTTAAGTCAGAAAGAATACGTGGGTTGAATAAAAATACAAAACGATAAATAATATTATAGAAGCTTAAGCTGAGCCGTATTTGAGCTGCTAGAGCAACATACAGTACTCAGGAAGATACGATTTATGAAAACAATATCTATTGTATGTAATAAGGAAACTGTAACGATGCCGTATTTATATATCGAATAATTTTATTTTTATTTTTAATATAGGTAAATTTTGTTCTATAGCCTTTTTGCATATAGATACATTTTTGGATTTTTTGTCTTTTTCTCTGTACCCGTGTAACACCAAAACAATTAAATATTGACTGATCTAGGCTTTTATTACGAGAAGAAACGAGTGCAAAATCGCTAATGAGTTAAAATCATTTTGAATTCTAGATTATGACTCATAATACATATTAGATAGTTTCAAATATGCCAATCATCGGCAGTCAATATTCAGTTGGCATATTTGGAACTATCTAATACATATAATAATGACGACGACGACGACGACGACGACAACGACGACGACGAAGAGATCAGTGATGTCAACATCCAAGATTAACGTGGTAGCACAGTTTGTAGATTTAAATATAACGTGATCAATACAGTTATTAACCCGAGTTGGAAGGAAATGAGCAGAAAGCATGCCGTGAGAAGCAAGGAGATCTAGGTAAGCATCGCCATTGGAGTCTAAATTATCAGGGATTATGCTTATATTAATATCTCCAACCATAATTATATTTTTAAACGTACCAAGGTGGCCAAGAGTATGATCAAGACTGTTAAGGAAGGTATTAATATTTTTATAAGATGGGGATCTGTATAAGGCTAACAGTACAACATCATTCGTAAATTTTAGAATAAGACTATTCGAATCCTCGATTTTTATATTTTCATTTGTGCAATTTAGATTGTTACTAACATAGACTATAACACCTTCATTTTGGTTAGAGAAATCAGAAACAAAAGAAACAAATCCAGGTAAATACGGTATGGTTGGTGAATAACTTAACCAGCATTCCGACAGTACAATAATGTCAAGATTAAACTTTATTCTGTGTAGTAAAACCAAGAGGCTATTGAAGTTGCGATTAATGCTTCGTATATTTAAGTGAAGAATTTTAAAGGATATTTTATCATTTTCAACATTTAATTGATTCTTCAGGAGTACACGTATATGACTTGGACACCGAAAATTTCTCAATATCGTTATTTATAGATAAGATGTCATCCATTATTGGAATAATGTAAAGTTAACTTGGGATCATTAAATAATTGCAAAACGGTATGGCTTAAATGAATTATACCCATATTTATAACAACAGCATACTTGCAGTAATAATAATTTTGAAGAATACTGATTAATTCATTAAATTTAGAGAACTTATAATATCTATGTAAGTAATTTGTTAGAATGAGTAGTAAATGTATTATCTTTGTGTATGTATAATGTGTAAGTTTTGTATGTGTAAGTAAGTTAAGTAAATAAGAGTTTAAATGTAAAACCAAACATAAAAATATTAGGTTGATAAGTACAAATTTGACAATTTTGAATGTTAGCCAGCAGGTTAAGTTGAAGTTAAACACAATATATAGTCATATTATCATTCTCAGATTCTCCAGGTCCAATTCAGAATTTATTCGAATCAAAGAATCCCCTTCCTTTTTTCTAAGAAGAATCTTACCATGGGATAGCCAGCAATATCTGAAACCATTGGTTTTTGCAAAGTCTCTTGTAAGAAAGTAGACACGTTTCATTTTACTGGTGAGATTTTCAGAAATAATAATAATTAATTAATTAAATAAAATAATAATAATTAGAAATCTCTGGTTTAGAAGGTCCTGGAATTTTCAAGTGTTCTGTAGATAGTTTATTTGATCCTTATAATAACCTTTGCTTTTGCTTTTTTGCTTTATAATAACCTTTGCTTACCAAAAATGGTAAGGGTGAATAAGTTTATACAGAAAAGGAACATTATTAACAAGCAGTAAGGGTTAGATAAATAATATGGAGCAGCGGTTAGCAAAATGTGTCAGGCCCAAAGGTATTTTTAGGCTGATTTAAAATCATTCTGCGTATTGTACTAAGTTATACCTGTAGATCGTAGAAAAGTTTGGTGACCTACCTTTCACCCTGTTAGGTATTGGTACATACATCTATCAGGGTTATGTTGACTGGGCCAATAGGGGACGGCCGCAATGTTCAAAAGGCTGATAACCGATGGGAAAGGAATATCTTCGAAAGGCGATCGGGATTCAAGGGTGGTAAGTGGAATGAGCGAGGGGGTTGGATTGTTCCGACATAAACTTTGGAGGTAGAATGAAATTTAGGTCATACGTCAATGTATATACCATTACTTCCAAAAACCCCTATTTCCTTTGAATTTTTAATTGTTACAATCGATTAACAAGAGTTAAACATTTAATGATGTTAATAATGATTATGCTTGGCCCTACAGTTATGCGTCGATTATACAAATCAAGCTTTAGTAAAATTGCTTCATCTAAACTTAAAAATACAGTTTTAAGTAAATTGTGGATTATTTACTTTTTAGGCCAATGTTTAATACTGAATTTGTATTGTGAAGTAATTCAAGGTTACAAAAGTTACCTGCAGTCCGTGGTAGTTTATAAGTATTTCAAGAGAAAACGCCGATTTGGTAGCTAAACAATAAAAAATTTGGTCACACGGCCATATCTTTTCATTGACATCGACGTGCAGTCATTATAGTGTGAAATTCTCACATTACGGAGAGACGTAATTAGGTCGTATTTGTAATTGTCGTCATAGAAGGAGCGATGGCATGCATACATCTGTACATATGAAGCAGGGATGTTGTGAAGCTCCGAAACCTTAACCGCAAGTATCGGATATGCGCAATAAAATATATCCAAAACCGTAACCGAATCCGATAAAAAGTTTTGAATAATTTCGGATAGGGACAGAGTCTAAGTGAAACACGTTGTGACAGGTTTTGCCGTCTGCGCCGAGACAGAAAACCAAAATGTTACCTTATAAATGTATTATATTTTTTTACAAGTCCAAAATCATCTACTATCCGTTACCGAAATTGTCCGAAACAATCGGATAATCCGAAATAATTTTATACCAGTAACCGTAGCTGGAAGTGGTAAAATATTATTCGTATATCCGTATCCAGCTCCGAAATTTCATATTCATAACATCCCTAATATGAAGCCCAGATATAAGTTAAAACACGAAATACTTGTTGAGGTGGTTATGATACCTATGTATTATTCAAATTAAAATCATTTAGGTATTTCATAAATATACTTATGCACGGCACGTTTTGCTTTTACTCGCATTTCAAAAGTGTGCTTTAACATTGAGGAAATGGTGAAAGAAATCCCTCAGCACATGATTTAGTAAAATCGAAAAATTAACTGAGTGTTGATAGATTAACTGGCCTGTAATTATTATGATCTGGAATTGGAGAGATTATTGGGTGCTGATTAATATACAGGTACATTAAATTCTCATGTTACAGAAAGCGACTCACATTAGGATCATTCAAACAACGCTTTCTCTATTTAAATATATAACATTAATATCACCTTATATGTTAACAAATATCAAAGTTTAAGTTCCATTCATTGTGTCTGTTCAACGGTTGCCAGTTTACGTTCCTTAGATTTATTTATACTTCCGCCAAATTCACGGTTCGTTTACATCATCGCCTATATTTGCGCCGCATAAAGGTTTTATGAATTATTCAAAGAACCCTGTATGACCTTTTTTGCTTAGTGACAATTGGCATAATGCTGTGTCGGTACAATGAGGCAGGATTCCTTCTTAATACAACATTATAGTAATTTTTAATGCAGAATTTTTGACGTAGTGAATTTCTGTTAGTTAAGCTAACCGTGAATCGACGTGCAACGGTGTTTATTGTTTTTCTATATTTCCCTCGGGAAATCTATTCATTTTAGTTCCAACTTTATTGAATGGCTATGCTACAAACACAATCCAATAGTAGGACAATTGAACACGGAAAAATATTCAATCGCTTTTTTTATTAAATAACTTTTTAACAAAAACTTGTTAACAAGTGTTGGCAAACCGCGAATTAATTTGAATTTTATACCCATATGTAATTAAATTTGTGGAAATTAAAATGATCACTTGTTTCCGTAAATTAACATAGCGTGAGAGAAATCTGTATATGTGACTTCGCCAAAAAGTTCTCAAAGCTGTGAAGTATCCAATCCACTCTTGGCCGCCGTGGAGGACTACTGCATTTTCCTCTGACATGGTAAGAGGAGTACCGATCCAAAGATAAAGTAACGAATTATAATGGCAATGATGAATGTACCTATGTATGCAATAAACACATCTAATAAGTAAGTTTACACACTCACACCCCCGCACTGGGATTCCCTGTGTTGCGGGTGGCATGGACATACACAAATATGACATTACAAACACCCATGACCCGGGAACGAACATTTGTGTGTCACATAAATGTCTGCCCCGATCGGGTAAACGTACCCGGGACCCCTCGCTCGGCAGGCACGGTCACTACCAACTGCGCTATAGGATCGTCAAAAACATATCGTGAAATATATAAATTTAACATTATTTATCTGTAATGTCTCTTATTCTGTATTTATTAATTTTGTGTATTATTTACAACAGATTTCCCCTTAGAAATCACTGTACACACTATTTACAGTTCAGAAATGTTTATGTGCTAGAGAAATGAGTGTTGGGATACGATCCAGTGGCAATTTGCGGTCACAAGTGTTGGTACGTTAAAGTGAAAATATACGGGAAAGTATTATGTAAGCCAGCGGTGAGAGATTATAGATACGTTTTCCTAAATATTTGTTTTAAGAACCAAGGTTAATATTTTCATAAATAACTAGACGGTCCGGAAAACATTATTCCAAAACATATGTTAGAGCGAGTTAATAAAACTGGAGAACTTTGTCACAGACAATAGTCCTGGATCGTCTGTGGTAATTGGCAATGTCGTCCTGCGTCGGAAGTGCGTACTGTTTGAAAATAAAACAAAATGGCGGATACACAACGACGTGTCTACGGAGTGCCTCCGCCTGAATCTCCGACATACATTTCAATGTCATTTCCGTGTTGTAATGTAAATAGAATATTGCCCGCATATTGGTCAGAGGTGCTAATTCCAGTATGATAACGAGCTATCATCTTGACAAAAATTATTCATCTTCAATCACTTAAGTTGTTAAGAAGTTAATCACTATCAGACGTATGAACTATTGCAATGATGATGTTGGCTATGCACTCTCCATGCCGCAGATGGCATAATGTAGACTTCCAAGTAAGTAGGTTTCTTTACAACTTGTTCCTTCACAGAAGCGAGTTAATTTAAAAGACGCACGTAATTGTAATGGTAAAAAAGTGCCTGCAACATTCGAATTCAAGACCCGATTTTTATTAGAAAACACTAAGGTTTAAATCCATTAACATTTTTAAATATTGAATGATAAAATTAATTATTATTAATTAATTATTATTTGTTCTAACATCATACGATTTGAAATTTAAACTTACAGAATTGCCATTAAAACAACAGTGTCCGTACATAATAGTCGGGAGACTGTTATTTTAATGTTCAGTTCGAATTAGTGGGGTCAGTACTCAATCCAAGTGTCGTAATTATGCCACCTGAAGGCTCTCTACACAGTTTACTTATTGCTATCTTACGATGCAAACCGATACTGACAGCTTAGCATGCTCCACCGCAACCCGACTTCCGACGGCAAAGTTGCTTATCTTAGACTGTCATTTACGATTTATATTTTTAAGCTATCGCACTATGACATTATATTATTATGACATTATCGTATGTGACATTATTGCAAGGTAGAATTTAAAAAGTTGAATTCGTGTTAATTTTTCACTCCGTGTGTTTTTCTCTACTGCAAGTTCGCAGTGTAAACATTTGCTCGGCTGACGTACGGCATGAAAACAGGGGGTAAAGGGTAACCCGCAAAGAGGTTTTATTTAAACCACTACAAATTGTTCTTAAATTAAAAAAATTGAACATTCAAAAATAAAATGTATCATGTGGTTTAGGAGCACTACTTTTAGAACCGGTGTGTCGTCCTTTCCAATAGATTTAACAGCAGTAAAATTGTTATACGCGAGATCTCAACGCGTCTCGATACTAATGATAGTTAGAAATCTGGAATAACCCAAAAACCGGAATATTAAAATGTACACCGATTTCCGTTATTTTTGATTCAGCAGCTATACTTACGATATAGATTTCAACTCTATCATAAAATAAATAAATTCATTTTGATGGAACACAATGGATACAGCCCCCTAATTATCTAATCATTTAGGTATTCTGTAAATATACTTATGTAAATATATTTTGCTTCAAAAAGGTGCTTTAACATTGAGAATTTAGTCACGGCACCGTTTTTATGCGTATGTGTTTTAAATGTAATAAAATACTCTTAAATACAATCATCTACATTACGGAAATTCGTCCCACGCGAGTTTCATTCGGGCTTAATAAATATACTTAATTAGAAACCATATCGGTAAAGATATATGTCGAGCAAGGAGGCCTCCAAATGTTCACCACCACGTTTAGATGTTCGTAAAACCAAAGACATGCCTAAGGATGAAAATGGGGCTCCAATTATTAATTACCTTCTCCCAGACACTGCAGTCGATACGCATCAAAAATGTTAAACGGTTGATTTTAAATGGGAGTACAATGGTAAATAGGCAAATGGTAAAAAAAATACCATTATGTGCTAGCCAACGGCAACGTAAGTTATTCAGACCGAAACACGAGTAGTTGAATCCAACTGGAGGCAAATATTGATTGAATGCCGTACACTTTAAAATTTACCGGCATTGACGCCTTTCATATTGTTAATATAATGTACACTCAAAACTATTTCACTGATACGTGCGGAGTTGAAGAAAACTGTTTACATGATTTTACATATTTAATCTTTTAAAAGGAGCATAGGACGCCCCCCGACCAGGTGGACTGACGACCTGAAGAAGATAGCGGGCATCCGCTGGATTCAGAAGGCACAGGACCGGTCAGAGTGGCGCAAGTTAGGGGAGGCCTATGTCCAGCAGTGGACCTCCAAAGGCTGATGGATGGATGATGATGATGAATCTTTTAATAGTGACAAATAAGTTTTATGTACCAATGGACGGAAGCGCGCAGAGGACGAGAGTGTTGTCAATATAAAATGTACATAATACCAACAAATCTCATATATAGCTTATAATAAATTTTAAAGAATTTCAAAAGAATAATGTATATAACATACATACATTTACTTGATATTACACAGTCAAATTTCAAACATACTGTCACTCATATAATTATGCGTTTGATTGTATTTCGACGCAGTTACATAATTCAGTTTTAGACCTGCATAACAACAACAATAATCGCAAATTAGTCATGTCAGGAATGTAATAGACCTGAAATCGTAATGGGCTGCAGGGAAGGCAACCAATAACGTTAAAGCATTTTCGTAGAGATTCCATGAATGATTAGTATGAAATAAGTTGTTACAAATGGTGAGAGACAGTGTACAGAGGGAGTGTAGCTGGTTATTGGCAGACAACTTGAGGTCGCTCTGCTCGCTCGAGTTCGATAACCTGGGGGGGTTGATTGATAGAGTTCAGTGAGGTCTGATGCGCGTATGTCTTTTGTCCGTGGAAATAAAATAAATATATTTTAAAAACCGACTTCAAAATGCCATTACAATACACAAAAAGAAATTAAAATTCCTCAATTAATAATTGATTATCTTCTCGATTGAAGTTAAAATAATTAGTCAATAAAAGTGTGTAGCTAGTGCCGAAATTGAGGAAGATCTTTAGAAGAAATTTCGCTTAGAATACGTCAAACTATCAACTAGGGATGTTATGGATATGAAATTTCGGATCCGGATACGGATATGGATATATGAATAATATTTAACCGGTTTTAGGTTACGGTTATGGCTATGAAATTATATCGGATATCTGATAGCTTCGGTTAGTTACGGAGCTCCATAACATCCCTGCTATCAACGCCAGCTACAAGACAGGACAATACAGGGTATGTAGTAAATAAATAATAAATAAACGTTCACACACACATCCCTACAGTAGGTTTTTCCGTATTGCGGGTGGCATGGATATAAATAAGACATCACAGACATCCAATACACGAGGACAAAAATATTTCACATAAATGTCTGCCCTGGCCGGAACGAACCCAGAATTCCTCGCTCGGAAAGCAGGTCATTACTAACTTAGCTACGGGGTCGTCAACAACAAACAATTATATAAGTACATTAAACGGGCATAAAACTATTCGTAGAAGTAAAGTATGTAACTAATCGACTTGAATATTATTTTCATGTTAATATTTTTATATTAGAATTTATATTTATACGTTCACGATTTGTTACATTTTAAACATTATTTTAGAATTGAATTGAGATAAAAATTTGTAGAATGATCGAAGCTTTAACATCTGTTAAAAACTTAAGAAGCTTCCAGCACTTTATTATGCAATCATTCGTAATTCCCAAATACGGTTTTCGACTCGTTCCAAAATAATTCAATAAATATTTTAATTATTTATTTAATAAATATTTTATTTATTCTAATTAATAATTCAGAAAATTTGTTTTGCATATATTAAAAAAATATCGGTAATTATTTGTTATCAACACGTAACAAGAATGAAATTTGTATCTATTCTCATATTAAAATATTCAAAAGACTACTTCTATTACTACTAATACTATTTGAAGACAAAAACAGAATATTTAATGTAAAAAAAAAGAAAACCATTATTATTTTTCTTTTTTTGGCCCCTTTTTCTTCTTTTCATAAATTGTTGAACACCCATACTTTTCAACAAACAGATGAGACAAAGGTACTAACCTATTTTGTCTTTGTCTATATATAAATACACAACTTTTTACCTTTTTTGTTCAGCAGGCTCAAAAAAGATAACGAACAAACAGACGTAAGCGTACATGATCATATAAGGATCCCGTTTTGATGGGATACACATGCCTTTAATGCATTTTATAAACTCAATTAGGCGTGTTG
>PDGT01000073.1:1539026-1557301 GCA_003671415.1 Megathymus violae
ATGATCATATAAGGATCCCGTTTTGATGGGATACACAATGCCTTTAATGCATTTTATAAACTCAATTAGGCGTGTTGTCTTTGATATTTATGTGTATTAAAATTTTATAAATAATATTTTATAATAATTATTAATATTAATATTATAATAATTAACAATTAATTTTATAATTATTATATATAATTGTAATTAAAATTAATATTGAAATTTTAACGTTTTCATGAATTGTAAAAGTACATAATATATTATTTTATTAATCGCAGTCTTATTATAAAATGAAATTACTATATTTATATTGTAACCATAATAAAGGTCGAGAAATTTTGTGAAGCAATCTCCTAAGATAACAAGAATAGCTTTGAACAAAAAGTGATGGTTGCCTTTAAATACAATGAAATGACAGAGAGTATTGGAAGTGTTGGTAATATAATTTTTTTAGTGATGCATACCTTATAACTGGAACTACTTAGTACATACATAAATAAACGTTCACTTACCCAACGTAAGTACAAGGATTCTTTGTACAGTGCGTGATATGCAACGTGTCATAACGAAACATCACAATCATCCATCGAAAATGTACATTTACCTGTTTAATTAATGTACGTTACGGAAACCGAAACATCAACTCCAAGCCCAGCAAGTGAATTCACTATCGCCTGTGCTACAGGATCGTCAATTAAAATAAAAAATTATTTATTGAGTCCATATACCGTATATAGGTACTACCAGAAATTGTTGTACCTATAACTTAGCATAAATCAATCCAAAGGTTCATAGTTATAAAAGCAAGAACGTTAAACTAAATATTATTTAATATTCTTCGCTCCCGTTAGCTTCAGCAAACATAAAACTGCTTTGTAAAGATTCACCAGAAAGAAAAATATCTCTATTTTAACGTTTAAACACAATTTCTTTCAGTTTGCGGTGATTTCTTGTTTTTTAATTATGGTAAGTGATCACTGCCGCCCATGGGCCTGTGCAGCACCAAACGCCACCAACGATTTGCAGGCCAATAAGTAAGCGAGCAACCGCTCGTCAATTGGCTCTCCAAATACTCTAACCTGACGTGGTTCCAAACCAAAATGCATTCAACACATTCACGATTGAATTTAGGAGGGCGGTAGCTAATCATATAGGTAAACATTCCTATCAGAAGCACGACTACCGTCGAGATTAAACTGAATTATATAGTCCAGCGATCTCCAAGGGGCGATATTGAATTGTCTGTATATCAGCAATCATACTTCAGACTTCATATTACTTTTTACATCTCAAAGTTATAAACTGTGTAAGTCCGATGCTCCAAGATAGCAAAAGATGCTCAAAGATAAAAACTATCATGCTGGTTCATAAGGAAATGTTTGAGACTGCTTAAGATTTGAATTCTGAATTTTCTCTATTGATATCTTCAGTAAATTTTATATAAATTATAAATCTATTAAACAATGCAGTCATATTTCTGTTTTTCGTATTGTATATCGTGCTCGCGGATTGCTATAAAGTATTATGAAATTCATATTAATATTCAAATACAAAATCATTTATGAATTAAGGTATTTTAACAATACACTTATGCATATTTTTTTGATTGTACTACGGTTTCGAAAAAGTGCCTTTACATCGAGGAGAAGAAACGGCGGAAGAAACACCTCAGCGCGTCTTTTAAATCGGATCGATGCGACACTTTTATTACCAAGTAATTATTTTAAGATATTATTTTGTTTTTATACCAAAAAAAGATGATTCGATTTAGTGAGGTGGTGGAAGTGTAGTTTTAATTAGCTATACGTTCAAAATACATAAACCTGAAATGCCATGTTTTAAGGATTAATCAATGTTTTTTATAAAATTACTTCACATGTATCAAAAGAACTGTTAAGTTGTCTACATCTGTTGAAGGTTTACTAATAACGTTATTAGGGGAACCGCATAGTTAGTTATACATAATTTTGAGTGTGTAGACAAATCCTTTATAAATTAAGTTACCGTATGCCTAGACATTTTTTTCCGCAAAAGAGTTTGTTAATAGTTACAGCAAAATATAAGATTTAGTATTATTATGTAATGTTATTTTACCAAGCAAAAGTATTAGTCCCATGTGCTTCTCAGTACAACGGTGGTAATAACAAGGAAGATAAATCGTAAATAACAAGGAAGATAAATCGTAAACGGCGCTACAATCGTAAACAGCGCCACTTAAGTCCGTGTTCATGCAACGTAATTATTTATCCAACACTTATTACTTACTATGTGGAACTTTGTACGACAAATGTGAAGCTTTTGTTGACGCAACCGCCGGTGAACTGGTGTTGTTTTTTTATTATTATTCCCGAAAACAAATTTTCTCAATTTAAATTTACTTAGTTTTTTTTTTCCTTTACGTGTTTTGATTCCGATGTTTCTGATTACCGAAACGGTTGATGGCTTTTTACTTAGCGGTTAAGCTGCCCGTCTATAGAATCCAGGATTCAGTATTCGAATGCCTACATGTGTTAATGTTTTCTAGATTTCGTTGCCATTTTATTTGTGATATTATTCATAAATGTTTTACTCTGATTGTAACTGAACATATTCAAAATAAGATAAAGTAACTAACAGAAAAGTTAGCTTTAATATAAAGAAAGCGTAAGGTACTTTCAACACCTGATATCCACAACCTCTGGAAAAAAGGTTTAAAAAAGGTTCTGGATATCAGTTGTTGAAAGCACCTCACGCTTTTTTATGTTAAAGCTAACTTTTCTGTTTGTAACTTTATCTTATTTTGAACATGTTCAAAAAATTATAGTATACACAATTAAAGGAAATTCCTTCTCTCTTTTTCTTTCTCTTTCTCTTGATCACAAACTGTATATTTTAACATTATTTTCAATTTTTTAGTTCATTCGCCACGAAAGCGTATTTCTTTAGTTTTTTGGAACTGTAATTTATTTTTTATTTTGTAGTTCATATTTCTACGAAAGCGTGTTTTTTTAAACTATATTTTATTGTATTTTTTAGACTTCAAATTCAAGTTAATTTAAATAGTATAACTTTATATAAACGCTAAAAAGCGTGTAAAAATTATGTTCTTCACAGAAAAGTTATTACTAAAGAATACCCAACAATGTTTACAATGAGTCACTTTTCAGCCGTCATATAACCTATAACTTATGACTACAATTTTTTTTTGTGATGGATTAATGAGAAAATCATACTTTAAGTATGAAATTAAAGTGTTGTCATCGGTCATTAAACGATTTGGACGTTTTGAATTTGATGAAAATGTAATTCAAAGATTCCGTTACATTAATACATATGTAGATAGATACATACATACAAGTCAAGCTAATATAAAGCGTATAAAAAAATCCTATACTACCCAAAGTCTCCTATTAACTATAAGATCCATGACGGATCGAACGGACGGACAGAATGAAATCCATTTTATTAAACATCGATATTATTATTTTAAAACGTTTTAGTATGTGCTGCAAAATTTGAACTAAACGCGTTAGTGTTTGACCTAGTTTTACAGTTTTCAAGGATTATGTTCATTCAAAACTTAAATAGCTCTTTATTCTGCACTTTTCATTGAAAAATTTTTAGTCAATCATTAAATTTTCTAGAACTCTCTTTTATAACCTATTAGTATATTGCTGGCACTTATCTTTTTATTAAACAATCGTTGATGATTCTATACTGTCTGAAATATATAATAGGTATATACTAGTAGCCCCTTCCGACTTCATTCGACTTGATTAGACACCGAATATTTACTGATATTTTATATATCCTATCATCGCAATCACGTGTATATTAGTTTTTATTGAGATCGGTCAAAGCCTTTCTTCAGTCCTAACGGGACATACAGTTAAAAAAAAAATGGTGAGATTCATATCAGCGAGTCACAAAACGAATATTTATTATGAAATTTCACAAAACAACATATATTCATGTATACATTATATCTGAATACTTAATTTGTAATGGTTTATAGCTACACGATGATCCTATAGTTTGTGTTGTAGATAATTAAAGAATTGTTATTTATGATTTTAAATGCATATATCATTGCGAATAGCAAATGATATTTACGTTTTTTTTTTTATTTCGACGCACTTGGATATGGCGAGGAGAAAATCTTGACTGCTGAAACTTGATAGTTATTAATAATAGGTGAGCCTGTCAACGTCTAATTCGTATTACTACATCACAACAGGTGATGGCAAAATATTCACGTACTGAACTTGTCACTAATTTCAATTGATATAAAGTAACTAGTAGACTCTACTCTTGATCTAAAGTAACCCTATTTTCTCTTTCTCGTTCTAAAAATAAATACATAGCGGTAACCAGTACTATTAAAAGGACTAAATAACAGTTGGATTTGGATGTCATTGCAAAACTAACTTTCTGTGTTTCATTTGACGTGTCTCGCACCAAATATATATTGGGTAGACACAAAGGTTAGTATCTAGATATGAGCCACAGTAAATAGGTACTATTATAATATCTAGCCTCAATTAATAGAACAGGAAGCATCGATTAAGCTGAACTATTGTTAAACTCTTAATAGATAAGTTTGGTTCGGTCCAGATAGTTCCGAATTTTCCGCACCAACTCCCCGGTAGTTCTGAATAACGTTTAATGGTTTTTAATTAGTAATTTTATTGTTATCAACTAGTCGTCTGTTCCGATTTCGTTCGAGATCACATTCACTTGGTATATGTATAGCCTATGTCCAGCCGGCATAATCTACCTTTCACATGGTAAAATATTTTTTTCAAATTGGTGCCGTAAATCTGGAGTTGACCTATCGCATATACATAAACTCACAAATGTCACACTGTCTCTTTATAATATTCATATAGATATAAATAAATAAATTGTTGTTGTTGTTGTACAAGATTCTGGCTCGAAACTTGAATATGCATTGGTCTATTCTTGCTGTTATGCAATTTTATTGATAGTGGGTGAACTATTCGGAATCGTTGAGACTGTATTTTGTCACTATCTTAATATTTTGTCAGGTTTATATTGAGTCAATGGATTTACTTGTTGTTTTTTCATGCTTTTCCACCGATGCCGTTTCAACTTGTATGAAATATAAATATATTTAAATTTATCGCAAAAACTACAGAAAACTAATCAAAACTAACTCCGTAACAGATTTCAATATTAAAAAGTAAGTAATAATTTTTATTGCCTATTCGGCTGGAACATGTTAATTTTCCAGGATATGACGTAAAGTACCCTAATACCATAAAATAAATATACTAATAATCATTCTAAATCTGTTAAGTGGTTTCCGTGTATTATGCACACAGAGGCAGCTAGGTTGATACAAATTCCAAAAAAAAGTTTAGGCCTCACTATTCATAACAGTCTATATTAATATTTAATTCGCTAATAATATTGAATCCATAGTAGAGCATACCATTTATATATTATAACCTTATTTGAAATTAACCTGTTAAAGTCTGCCTTCAATATGTTTTGCCACCAAATCCGGGTTTTGTTTCATGATTATGCAAATTATTTTCCCTGGGACGTGCTACGGTTAATAATTATTTATTGTCATCAAGGATTATCTGTAACGTAATAGAAGTATATTATTCGGTCTGCAAATATAGGTGCGGTTTTATTGTTATTGTTATTTATAACACTTTGTACAGTAAATACGTTTTATGGTTTGAGTATTATTTTACTGTAGGGTTATTTTAAATTATTGTCCATGGACAGTGTTATATTGTGAAGGTTTATTTTTTTATTGTTATTGTGTTCTGTGTATTTTATATAGTTGTTAAAAATGATACTATACAAAAGTAAAGAAAAGCTCATAAAAATCCCCATAATTCATTTTTTACTCAAGTGTACAACCTCAGTTGGGGATTGAATACGTGACTTTTCGTTGGTAGACGGTTTTAAAGCAGTCAAAGTGCTTAATGCGCTTACAATCTAACGTCTTGTATTAATCGTAAGTTATGGAAATGAGTTAAGCACATGCGGGCGCGGTCAGGATTTGAATGGATGACGGCTAAAACAAAATTTCTTGAGCGCTTCCGTGCTTCGGTGGGCAAATTACTGTTGGTGGTGATTATTATGGTCATATAACTGTGGTTAAATCATGTTGAAAGTTTATTAATGACAAAAAATAATTCGACGTTTGGGTTACACCAAATTTTTGAATTGCTCCATATTAAAGCACTGTGTTAATGTCACTGAAATTATTTTGTTACACACATATTGCACGAATATCGGCAAGGAATCTCACTTAAATCTATTACAGCATTTCTTTGCAAACGTTCTAAAATCAAGTAATTCCTAGTCCAAATACATAGCCACCAAAAGTTAGTAATGTCTTCGATTTAAGGAGAAAGCCATATTCAGATTTTCATGATATTGTGGTATATAATCTGTTAACTATATTTCCAAATAAATCTGGTATATGAAAGCAATATAAACACTTTTTTGCTCTATTAAAACGTAGGATTTGCACGTGATATACAAACAAATATGGAATGGCACTCTCAATCATTTCTGAAGCATTATTCATACTTGTGTATGTGCGTTCATTTATTTCATTAAGAAATCGCAATATTGTATGATGAATTAGAAACACTGGTCTGAACGTTGGTCTCCTGTACGGGGGTCGTGGGGTCGATGTTGGGACGTATATCTATGCAAATTAAACGTATTATAAATCATTCTAATAGCTCCAGGAAGGTGGGTAAACCTGTATATATAAGAGGTCTTCATAGTATTATTAAAAAGGTTCGAAGTCAGCCTGCACTTGTATAACGTGCCCCTTACCTCCCCTCGCTTACCCCTTCCTCGTGAGTGAAGACCCGAGCTCAACAAAGAATTATGAGCGGTGATAATGAATGACGATACACTAGAAAGGGAAATTGCGATATGCAATCATTACTAATGTATGTTTAGTGTGCGTGATAATATTTTGAAATTAAATGCAATAAATGAAGTGAACTAATTTTCGACAAGTTTAATTTAATTAACTATAATCTGTAAATTTAATAACTATTTCACTATATAAAAATATAAAAATAATATAGTTTCGAGAATAATCTCACGACGCTAACGAATCTAAGGACATCACAAGCGATACAGGTCACAGCGCAATAATATAGGTGGTTATAAATATCTATTTTGAGCTGTCTATGAATATTTTAGGCTTGGGTGGACGGGACAACGCTAACATCTCACTTAGCGGGTCGTTAAGTGTTTGTGAAACTCGCCATTAGTGTGAAATATGAATTAATGGGTACACAGCGACTGTGCGACGTCATCGGATCGAGGAGAAGTTAGCGGTGACCGTGGACATAGACGTCTGTAGAGTGGCTGTCATTCATGCAGTATGTTGTAAAGCATGATAACCAAATAATTATTGGATTATCAATTTGGATTGGTAGGATAAGCGAAAATAAACACGCTCACTTTAATCCATGCAGAAGAAAGCATGATTAGATTTATGTAATTATGCATGATTACATTTATGTAATTATGCTAACGCGAATGACCACAACTCCAGAACAAAACTTCATCTCTGATGATGTTAATTGGTCATACCAGGATACGAATGTGGAACCCTAGACAAACAGGGACCTTACCTTAGCGATTACGGATTCGCTAATTATTTCTGTATGGTGTATGAGGCATGATATTTGCGAGTGATAAAAATTCATGAGAGCAACAATCTCTCATGAACTTTTATCATTAGCTCTCCATGAGTAATATATTATATATAGTCACTTAAATTTCTATAGTTGCTTTTCAACAATGTAGAACCGTGCCTATTGAGTCATTACAATATATATTAGAACCTTGCCTATTGAGTCATAAACATGTTATGGGCGGGTTCAAACAACATTCATTACTCTAGTCTTCTACTGAAATAGAATCAGATCTCTACTGCTGTAGATGGCTAAGCGCTGTTCCATTTAGTTTAATCCCAAGAGTACTGTATCCTGTATTTTGATAGGGCTTTTAATATACCTGAATAATTGCCACCTTCCTTTTAGGATAAATTGGTAAATGTTTATGTATTTGGTTGCAATGTCGGAGAGCCAGTTAACAAGCAGGGTCCACACTGCTTGGCCGGGAATGTGTTTGTTCGTGATGCCTTTAGTGTTACACATGTTCAACGACAGCAGTGATATCTTACCATTGGGTAAGTGATCTCTGACGGGTATTTGTCGATATTTTTTTAATAAATTATGTTTTTGTTCCATAAATCCACACTGCATTGTGGTGCATTATGTTGTGAAATCCGTGCCCTTCACTGAAACATTTTTTTTATGGTAATAGCCGATAAACGAGTAGACGAGCCACCTGATGGTAAGAGATCACCGTCGCCCATGGACATCAGCAAGACCAATGGTATCACCGATGCGTTTTCGGCCATGAAATGAGAAGAAGGTAAGAAAGAAAGTACTGGCTCTCAAGCCCCCAACCGGAACACGACGAGTCGTTTGGCGGCTGATTCAAGGAGGAGGGTGGTAGCTAGCCAGGCAGGCTTCACAGAGAGATAATAATACCATAAATAATATTAATGACTTAATAATAATACTGATAATATAATCTTTATGCGAAGCCCTGCCACCAAGCAGGCCGGCTTCTCTGACCTCTTACGACACCCTGTTCTGTCAGCGTGGGATTGGGGGGAATATTCTAGGCCGCCCCAATACGGCACAAAAATATATGGATTGTAGTTACAAAAAATTTGAAATCGATAAATATTGTAGTATTTTCGTTGTATGCTAATATTAGTGATTACTCGTAATGTCTCCCGTCGACTCCATTCCCGTCGATTGACAAACGCGCATAACGAAGTAAGCTAAGACGGGTGGGTTATGATTGATTACGTCATATTTTGTTACGCGAGCTTTATACGTCGTTCACTCAATCGACGCGCCCGTTGTCTGGAACCTTCCGTCCAAATTTACAAAGTGAATGCGAATGTAAAAACAATACTTCTACTATGGAGCGAAATAACAATGAATTTAGAATTTACAATACTGGAGTGAGGAAACACAATCTGATTAAGAATAATGAGGGTAATGTATCGAAAGATATTCAATAGTAATTACGACTTGATAGTAAATATGATTTAGCTCGAAAACGACTTTTCACGTTTCAGTATAATAATATGTTTTTAAAATGTATTTAGTTTAGTTCATTATAATATAATTATTTTGAAGTCGACTATTTTTTTAAGATTTTTTATTTTTTAACTTACAGTGTAAATATTCTTACGTAATAAGTATAGTATTACAGGATGTTAGTATACAACGTTATGAGCCAATCATGATTGATTACTACTTGATTATAAGCGCCACGTATGCTCAAAACACTATTAAGTAGTATCTGTCGACTAATCTCAGCCTTATCCCCTAAGTACCAATCATCAAGGGATACTGTTGCTTTAAAAATGTAATTTGGTGATGGTTTGCATTTTTTATTCCTATAACATCAGTCCCTGAGACAATCAATGACGATGGACTGGTTTTACAATGTCAATGTTATCACAGAAAATATCTTTCAATACTGCTTAAATATTGCTATCTGCTAAGAATTTCCATTCTTTACTCATCTCCGATATTTAAAGGGAACTTCTTTACCCTAAAAGAAGATACATAAACACGGATCGATTATTATTGGTATCCGTTTTCCACTCTTTATCTTCAGAACTCGTCGTCAGATCCACACCGTTTTTAAACTGGGTAATTTCCGAGGCAACCTCTGTATATAAAAAAAAACAATCATCAAAATTGGTTCACAAATAAAAGAGTTGATTACTTCATCGCTGGTGGATCTACGATCTATGGATTCAACGATTATTGAAAACCTTGGTTGAAAACACGACTTTTTGGCGACTCAGCAGTGCTTCGCTTAACCTGCTTTCGCGCAGCAGTTTTTTCTCTGTGAAGTTTGTTCACTAGTCGTTTGTAAGCCAATTTATGCAATAAAATTTGATCTTAGAACATGTTTTTCTGCATAGATAAAAGTTACACTAAAATGGTTGTTGAAAAATTCTGGGGATCTTTAGTAAAACTTGTTGTTTTAGTTGTGTTGTTATGAAGCTCAGCTGCTGATAAAGGATCAGTTTTTATATTAAGCAGAGCAATACGCGCCACTTACAACCTCAAATTTAGGTGCGCGCTTAAAGTTCACTTCAAAGAAAGCAATATATATACTGTTGTGTCATAATGCATTTCAGATAACATTATACCTTCAAAAAGTATTGTAATAGTTCTAGAATAGAAAAGAATAGAAATAATAGGAATAGAAAGTGATGTTCACAACATTAATACTAGGAATATGGCTAAACTTATTGTACCAATTGCAGACTTAGCAAATTAGTGGCTCTTTCATGGGTAGATGTGTAAAAACATTGTAATAAAATTATATTACAATTGTCTGTAAATTAAAGCTCGTGTTCAAAGCCTTCTTATAAAAAAGGTTATATTAAAGACAAGACAGTTTAAACACGAGATTAATATATAGCCATAAGTAGCATTAAGTGTTGTTTATAATTGTTAGTTGGAAAAAAGACCATGGGAGTTTTTTTCCGCTTCTTCTTTCGGGACGATTCACAATAGGCATTTGTTGAAGCAATAGCGTAGTTTAATTTACGAAAAGTGTTCGTAAAAAATCAACTTCGACTAAAAATTTCACCTCAAATTTCAAATTTAATTTTTTGAAATTCACTCACTTTAGAAAAAAAAACGGATAAAATTTTGGAACGAATATGTAAATAATCTATTATTAAATTTTTTTTTTTTGTATTCAACTAAATTTATACTTTAAAATCTATCTTAAGTATCTGTGTATTTTTAGATCATAATCCCCAAACAGTTGATGGTCCTGAAATAACAGATAAAGATGGCCCTCTTCTGGACAAACACGACAGTTTCTATATAACGACAAAGAGCTTATTGGTGCTTTTTCAAATTACGGGCGTGATGCCTATTACGCGAGTACCTAAAGGTAATACTTTTTAATGTATTAGACCATACCTACACTATAAAAAAACGTGGCCAAATCTGTAAACACACCTATATATATTTTAATCTGTAGATAGGCCTTTATATAGAAATAAAGATCAAAAATATATATTTGAATTTAATTCGTTTTGCGTTCTTGGGTATCATATCACGACACGCGATTCTAACAACATTTTTATACACTGAACATGATTCTGTTTTTACCTGACGCAAGCTATCAGTAGATTCCACGCTTGGGCTAATTTTAAACCCATCTTCTATATTCAAATTTGATAATAGATAATAAAACGTTAGTGTAATCTACGTAATTGGGTCGAAAATAGTATAAAACTCAGTAATCGTGAGTACCCGTTACAGTTAAAATCTATAATATATGTATAATGTTCGCGTTGATATAAGTTTCAAATCATATGAATTTGAAACTTGTCATATTTTATAACTGGAATTATGCTAAAAATATGTTTATAATTTCTAGAACACCCAAAACTGACATCTAAAAGTATTAAATCGAGTAAATATAAAAATTATAGTGTAGTTACCTCATAAAATAATTAGTTAACAAACGATTCGGTACTTCGGTTTTCCAAACAAAAGTTATTCTGATATTAACATATACATAGTTATAATTAGCTGAAGCAGTGATGGCCTAGGTCATGGAAGACGCGAATTTAAATCCTGCACGCATATCTAACTTCTCAAATTATGTGCGTATTACAAATTCATTATCACTTACTTCGGTGAAGGAAAACAATGCGAGGAATCAATTAATAGAGAACATTTTGACTGTTACAGAAGCTCAAACAATGAAACGAACTACTTTCACCTGGATCTCAAAGGCAACTATGTGGGCTTACTTCGTGTGGGTTTTAGAATCCATTATTGTTATCAAAGGTAATGTCTAATCAAAGATGAATTAATCTAGTTGAAATGAAATTGTTATATTTGAATACATACAAATATAACTGTAATATATTAATATTGTAACCGTTTTTCTGTTTTGCATGCGTATACCAATATAAAGGGAGCACTTAAAAAGTTTGGTGAAACAAAAAAAAACTTAAGTTTTATGGGCAAAGTTTTCAGAGTGAATTTTTTTCAAACGACCATCGAGCAGCATGTTTACAACAAGTTTTATTCGTCCTTACCATTTTTCAAAACAAATTGTTCCAATTTACCTCAATGCGACAGCTTCTATGAAGGTTGCTCGGACTACTTGCGGCAATGAAATCGATATCGCTATGAACTGATATTTAATTTTAGAGAATAAAACAGTCACATGGTATCGGTAATAATATGTGTTTATTAGGACAATGACCCAAAAGTTCAACCTCTGTGCTGTTCAGGAAGGCCATCGTTTTCTATAATAAATCTAAGATTTGTCCTCTATAATAATGTCGTAAACTTGCGAAAACATACCAATTTCAAATAAAGTAATCCTTTCATTCTACGCGCACTTACTGTCAAACATAGGTGATATTGTGAACCAACGCTAAAGTAACTTATGTAAAACATCGTGAACGATTTCAAATCCAAACTGCAAATATGTGCTGAACCGCTTCATTTCGTAACACCAGTTATTAATCGACTATTTTTCTTCATCTTACAATCCAATAAGCAGTAAATTTTCCTTAAATTCGCTGTCTACATATAGTAACGCTGGTCAAGTGCGGTTTGACAGCTTCATATATCTTTGATGACATTGCGGAGAACTCTCAGGTATACAGCTTACCACAAGATGTTTTCCTTCACCGATGCAAGTAGGTAATAATGCGTTAAATAAGCATGTTAAGTAACCTGGGTTAGGTTAAGTAACCACGTTAAGTCGTTGTCAATCATGGTTACAAATATTAACAACGTTAAAAGACATTATGTACAATAGACAATTAGGTACATGGGTGACTGGTATTATAATGTATGACCAATTATGGCTGTTAGAACGATTCTAATTATTATCTTTCGATAACAGACTCATCAGCGATCCAGATCTTTGCACTTAACCCGTGGATGTAATTGTTATGCTGTTACATGTTGCAAAAAAGGAAACGGACAACATAAACATTGTGTTTTCCAAAACATATAAGTTAACACTTCAAGATAAATCAAGTTCATCGTTTCCTTTCAGTGGGCAAGGAGCGGCTAGAAAATTTTCAACAAAACTCGAACAAACGTTTCGACGAGGTTATTTACAACATTATATTCTTAAGTATCCTTATCCCTCACTTCCTATTGCCCTTCGCGTCGTGGCGACATGGACCTCAAGTAGCAATATTCAAGAATATGTGGACGCACTATCAGGTCATCAATGTTATGTTGCTTTAATTTTATGTGATTTATAAATTTAATTATGATTTTTTTTTCTTACAATTTTAGAAACAATGATTTTACTCTGTCAGTTTTTACCGTTTCTTTATAAAATCTATACATTTAAAGTGAACACCGTGCCAAATACAAGTACCTATTATTTAAGGATCGTTTTAAGCACATCGCGCATTTTTTATAGACGTACAAAATATGAAGTATTGGAATCATAGGGTTGTATAGATGCATGTAGTTTATCCTTTGATGACATGTTTTATGATATACATAAAAGGAGAGGAAAATTTACATAACTGAAAAGCAACTGTAATAGAAAGATAGTACACATTTGCAGAAAATAAAAATTTTGTTCAATGCTTCAAACTCCACAATTCATTGTTATTAAATTAGTATTAACCGCAAAGACTTTGCGGTTAACACTCGTAGAGTCTACTCACCCTGATGATGCTCCGTTTCGGAGCGAAACACGCGTTGGTGACGGTATGTGTGTTGGTGTATACTTTTATCATAATTGCATGTTTTACTTTGTGGGAGGGAGTGAGGTTTCATGCATGTATAGAAATATATACCATCATACATTGTGTTTGCGGATTGTTGCAAAGTAAATTAATGCTAATTTAATCCACACAAAAAGCTTTATTGAATTAAATTAATGAGCAATTTATTTATTGAGTATGCAAATTAATCACGTGATGTTGCAATGACGTGTGGTGAGGTAGGTAATTGCAGTGCTGGAAATTAATATTAATTAATTTATATTATTATTATATTAATCAATAGTAGCAATGGTGGTCACGGGTTTGGTAAATGTGCAATAATAATCACGATGGTTTAATACTCGTTACGATAATTATCATGTTTATGATAGTAAAAAATACTTTTTATCATACCATATAAACATAATTCTAAAGACAATTGGTTAATTCTCAGGTACCTACACATAGTATGTAATATCCGTACTAAAAGTACAAAATATTTATTAGGTATGACGGTAACATTAACGTCAGTCATAACTATAATAAGATTTAAAAGACAAAAGATCGCGCTACTAAAACTCGTAATTTAAATTTCATCCTTTTTTCTGTAAAATTTATAAAGACACGTTATTCAAATGGGAAATATAATCTCATATTTCGTTGGATCCGTCCTTTACGTTCCAAAACAAACAAGTTAGTGATTAATTTAGATGGTGCTACATAAAATATAAATTCTGTTACCCGAAAACGAGTGACAGTTAAATGTTGTCACGTAAAATTGTGAAATACATCAGCCTCACCGTAAATGCAAGCATAACAAATTATGAAATTAAACCAAACACCAAATTTTATTTTCTCCATAACGTTTAATGATATCCGATACAACACTTGTAACATAGACAATAATTTCACAATTTGCAGCCTAAATATGATCTAAATACCACGCATTTTGGTCTACATTGGTATTAAGTATTTTAACATAGAAGACAATGGAATACATTAGATTTATTTAATTAACATTCTTCATATTTTCGCATACATTAAAAAGATTCAATATATCAGGTGCTATGAAATTGCCGTTTTGTATGCAAAAAAGTTAAAATATATTTTTAATTCTGTTAACCGAAGTATTCACCCATTCTATAGACGCATCTTTGTCAGCGAAGTGACAATTTATTAAAGCCCTTCTTTATGAAGTCAGATGGACAGGAGGCAACAAACTCTTCAAAGGACTCTCGGTTATTGAATTTTTGTTCCAACAAAAAGTCCAAAATATAAAAAAGTAGAAGCTCGAGGGCACTAGGTGTAGTAAGTACGATGAATGACGAAGTGTTTCCAACTTGAACCTCGTAGTTCGGTGATCGTCTTTTGTGCGATGTGGGATCGCGCGTTGTCGTACAGGAGCAGCGGGGATAAGTGATTAACCAAAGTTGGCAGGAGATTTGCGAGCTTTTTCATTATTGTGTTCAATTCGTCACAGTAAACATCGTGCCGTTTGGTAAGAAGTTATGACAAATCACACCGGCTCTAGATCACCAAACAGTGACGATTACTTTTTAGGGGTAACTTTTTATTTAGGGTATCGCCTAGGTGCTGAACTAGGGTCCAGCCAACATGACCTGCACTTGTCAAAAATAATTCACTTTTCGTCACAAGTGGCAATGTGTTTAAAAACTCTTTATTTTTACGTCTGTGAATCTACGCAAGGAATGCCTCAACGCGCCGGGGATTATTCAGAAACTCATTTGTCAAACGATTTTATTTTACTATTATTTTGAATGCTTACATCGAAATCTACTCTCTTGGTCTCAGTCGTACAATGAGTGTCATCGGCTTTTACAATTGCATTTTATTTGTCGTTGTCGACCATAGTGTTGGGCTCCCACGGGGTTCATTTTTCAGATCAAAATTGATAGGTTCGAAGTTTTCAAAGAACAGGTCGTGCGTTTATTTGCAGTGTTCGCTCCGTATGCGTCGTTAATGTCGCGTCCCGTTTACATCATATTACTGTAATGGTGGATCTGAATATTGGTGGAATGAACATTCCATTATTACTAGTATTTTAACGGGTTCATGCTGACGAAAAAGATTCAATTATAATGGAAAAAAAACGCTAATCAATAAACAACTAAGTAAATTCGAGAGCAGAATATATGAATGAAAAAAAATTCAATTGAAATTAGAATTATATTAATAGTAAAAAACCTATAAAATACATAAATAGTTTGGTTTGGATCGAAAAACGAAAATGACTGGCAGCCACTTAAAATGGATTTTTGTATATTTTAAAATTAAGGTGAAGATTTCAGATACGGTCAGGATTCAAGAATGAATAATCAATCAAACAAATGATATTTCAATTCAAAATACACACACATAGTATTTTATTTTATTTTATTGGCCAAATATACCTGATACAAAAATACTTATAACAAAGGATTTTCAAAATCTAGTAGTAGTAGTAGTAGTGCCAAAGTAAAATTACTGACACTGATATTGGTGGCTGAGGATCATATTGGTCACTGGTGCTGATATTGATAACTTTATGCTTTACTTTATCCAAGGCACAGAGTTACCAAGCGCTATTCGCCATAAAATGAATAAGTGCACGTATAATAAAATTCCCGCACAAATTTTATACAACCAATACATTGCCACAATGTAGTGGATTTACATTAGTCGCTCGCTCGTATTAATATTCTGTTAGAGAATACACTACTGATGTGATCTTCCCGGAGAATTACGGTGTATATATATATAACAGTCGAAACCTGTATCGGGTTAAACAAGTTTTTACTAGTTGAAACTAGTTATTATGTCTATGTTAATGTTAATATCTATGTTATAATGGATCATATTCAGAGTTCATCTAACGTGTTGCACGCGTTCTCGATTGTTACTTGAATGAGCTCAGCCTTAGTCAAAACAGTTTATCTATTATATCAAAACGCGTTTGGTCTAGTCAAAAGTAGTTTTAACTTAAACTAATAATAAGCCATCCTTGTTTCACTTCAGAAAACTTACGTCTTACGTTCTAAAAAAGTACCTGCGTTGTTTTAGGAACGCTTTTCTTGCTTCTGTGAATTAAAAAACAAATATTATAATAGCTGCAGCCAGACTGGCTAAATTTTATTTACTCCCCGTTTAATATAATGTCCATATTGAAAAATATCCTATATAAATCCAATATCCAAATAATACGGCTTGTCAAATTATTGTGACGGCAATCCACCTTGGCGTTTTTAGATAAAAGATCTTTTGTTTGTTTGAATACCTTACCTCGGCATATAATTTAACTTACTTGATAAATTGATAAATTATATTACTCAAAACTGCGGAGGTCTAATTTCTTAATTTATTTATAATTTTGTAGGACTCAAAGTAATTCAGACTAGGTGAATTGACATAATGAAAATTTTAAGATCAATCAACTTCTTCACTTAATTGAAGTTAATACACTTCTTAATTGATCTGACTTTAATAAACTTCTCCACTTTCAGGTAAAATATTTAAAAATAACTGGAACACCAGTAGTGTTTCCTAACCTATATTGCTTGACATGGGCTCTTTGCATATTTTCATGGGGTTTGAGTTTTGCTGTAATCCTGTCACAACATTATCTTCAAGACGACTTCGAGTTATGGCACTCGATAGCATATTACCACATTGTCGCGATGCTGGATGGATTCTGTTCTCTGTGGTAAGAAATTGGTTCGGGTAAAATATGCCAAAATATTATTCAAGTGTACATAGATACAGTTCTTGTATGATATATTTAGACATAGGCAAGGATATAGTGTGCTAATACAGAAAAAAAATATTCACGGACGACATTATTTAACCATCTTATCTTATTTCTTTGTGTTGTTATATCTCATTAATGATATTAATTAATGTTATTTGTTATTTTACTAGATAGAACTTTAGAATACCATTTTATTATAAAGTTATTCGCTAGCAACGGAATTTTGTTTCAACCATTTTTTTATTGTTAATTTTGTTTCAAATGATAGTTTAAAAAAACTAAAAAAACACGCTTTTATTGCTAATTGAACTAAAAAGTAGAAAATAATTTTTAATTACAAAGAGTCTTTATTACAGTAGTAGAAGGTCGGACAATCAATCATAATTAATTACCTCAAATAAACATTATAATAAAATTTAAGTTATTAACAAAATAATTCAAATCAAAGTAAAAAGCGTGGGGTGCTCGATATATTAAATATGACACAATCATTCTATTGGCAACTATCTATGAGAGAAAATTTATAAAAATGAAGTAAAATGCACCCCACGCTTTTTACTTTGATTTGAATTATTTTGTTAATAACTTAAATTATATTATAATGTTTATTTGAGATAATTAATTATGATTGATTGTCCAACCTTCTACTACTGTAATAAAGACTCTTTGTAATTAAAAATTATTTTCTACTTTTTAGTTCAATTAGCAATAAAAGCGTGTTTTTTTAGTTTT
>PDGT01000073.1:1557383-1740572 GCA_003671415.1 Megathymus violae
GTGTGCAAAGTTTCAAGTTGATCAGACTTTTAGAAACCAGTGAAAATTAAGCTCAAAGATTCCGTTACATACATACATACATAGATACAACCCGAGCTAATAAAAGCGTATTAAAATGTATATAACGCCTGTCATATAACTTTACTCAATTCTCTGTACGAAAAGTTTATTCATTAAAACAGTTTGCGTATCGCAACTAGAGTGTTTGCTAAAACATTTTTGGTTATTTTGTACATGTCATATGAAAATGTGTATAAAGTATACAAAGGAAAAATAATGAATAGTATTATTGCATTCTGAAGGGAGTTTATTAGTTTTGTTATATGGTGGTTCATTAGTACGCCTATTCATAATATTCAAATTAAAAATGCTAATAGTTTTTTTTGGTGCACTATCTTATTACCGAGCTATTCTGTTCCCTAGATTAATGTGAAGCACTCAGAAAGTTTAATGAAATTAAAAAAAAAAGTTATGTGATGAAAATTTTTTTTGTTAAATCTTTTTTCAACATTTTTGCCATCACATTTACGCCGTTTACAAAGCTTCTTGTGTCTAAAACAAATTTTCAAAAAAAAAAAAGACAAACTTTATCGGCTGCCTTAAATTCGTTATATCAATGGAATACGATTTCTTAAGAGGGATTTAATTACTAAATGTAATTTATAGGTTTTCAATATAAAAAAGTGGATGGAAAATTTTTACATTAGATTATAACTTGCCAATACTTCATAAAATAAAATTCTTTCAGGTACATTAATTGTAATGCTTTTGGAACTGTATCAAAAGGGCTCGCTACAAATTTACATAAAGCTTTAGAGGCAGAGCATCCTGCTGTAAAACTTGCACAATACCGACATTTGTGGGTTGACCTCTCTCATATGATGCAACAGTTGGGTAAGTATGCACTGTTGTTTTATTTTATTTTATTATTGAATTCGTAATTATATGAATATACATAAGAAGATTTATAAAAATATGTAAATTAAATTTACAAGCTGATTATGATTGTTGACAAGTCAAATGTTTTTTTCTTAAATGTTTTATCTATGTCAGTGGATTAAATTATATAGTGGATAACTCTCCATACTGGAGGAGTTTTATGAATTTAAGATCATCGAGCTTTCGAAGGACAGGTCAATTAATTTCAAATTTTGCAAAAATTGGGTAAATCCATGTCAATATTTATTTTTATTCGGTTCTATAGGTGATATTTAACCACGGGATAAAAATATCTGTCCAATAAATTTCCAGAGCAGAGGGAAGCCATTAAATTTTTCAAACAATAAATGATGCAGTGTTAAAATAAACAACTTTAAACTGCTCGCCATGACTTTTATGATAGCTACGAATGTAACGAAGTAGCAAGTTTGTAACATCTGTATCAAAGAGCGCTATTCTCGCAATATGTGAATTGATATAAACTTGGTGACTATATGGCTGATTTAAAGCTTGTCGTTAAAGATGTTCTTATACTTGATATTTTAGTATTACATCTGTTTTCAAGCAGTGCCACAACTAGAACAGATAGATAAAATATATCGCATGGAACTACTGTACTTCGTTTAACATCAAATAAATTAGTATGAGCATTAGCAAAGCTTAACAAACTCCTTTCCACAGTCGGCCAATGGATATATTTAGGTTGGTATTGGTGAGAATGTGTGGCGTGAGCCCCGTACCCATCACTATAAAAGCCTTTGGGAGATAAGCGTTGAAAGTATGCGCATTGTAAAATCATATAAGCACACACACTAAGATTATATTTATTATAGTGCGTTAAATTGTAACGTAGTGAATAAACCAGTTTTAGAAACTTATTTGAATTTGTAGTTATGATAACAATTTTTCCCCCAGGTCGAGCTTATTCCAATATGTATGGAATTTATTGTATGATAATCTTCTTTACTTCCACGATTTCTCTTTATGGATCGCTGTCAGAAATATTGGAGCATGGTTTAAGTTACAAAGAAATGGGATTATTCGTTATAGTCGGCTATTGTATGACTCTACTTTTCATCATATGTAATGAAGCTTATCATGCTTCGCGGAAGGTTAGTTTGTACACAAAATAAATAAGATATTTATTTATTTAACAATATTTTAAATTAAAATTAAAATTTAAATATTTTACTATAAACTTCGATGTTCATCCCTAAGAATGTAAGTAAATTCAAATGTACACGTAGTACAGGTTATTTTATAGTAGTAAATCGTACAGATGTTAGGTTAGGGTAGATGAGGATCTATCCAACATAAATCCCAAGGCAATTTCCTCTGCTTTCAGTGCACCTTGTAAAATGATTGGCAAGGCAATTGCATGAGTCCCTTTTGTGTTAATCGTTCGGCTCTTTACAATTTAATTTAATTTTGACGGTACTTATGGGTGACGATGGTATTTTTTTATATGAGGCTATCTAAAACCTTGAAAGGTTTTAGCGTGCTTCTATTACATTCATCACATTGCAGATAATATTTAAGTAAAGGAGATAACTCTTAAGTTACATTATTTATATAGTTAATTTTACAATAAATTCATCCATCTAAAATTATATATCTCATATCATATAAAAACACACTATTAAATATGAAATAGTACAGATAGTAATATTATCACATTTTTATTTGAATAAAATATAAAAATGGGAAGTTGCAGTTTACAATTTGTTGCGGAAAATATTGAAAGTTCTCACCACAAAGTAGCCTTCCCAACGACGGATCTTCTTTTGTCGAATGTAATGTGATCGAATGCTACTTTATCCGATGTTGTTTTCCGGAGCGTATGAAATGCGACGGTATTCTAAAAAGGAAATATTTTCAGCACACATATGTTATATTTGGAAAAATCGTAAATCTTATGCCGTAGGTAAGGTAGGTTGCCGTGCTGCGATAAGCCGATGAACATTAAATTATCATACTAGTATACATTTTCACACTAAACAGCGTCTTTAACATCGCAACACATCATTTACTTTTCCCAGTTATTACAATATTTTTGCAAGCATTAATATTTGTCTTCGTCTTACCACATCACAGATGCTCGCACAGCGTCTTAACCGTAACTCAGTCGTTCTTGCTGCCATTCCATTCGTCATTAAAAACCATCATTCAATCTACTCATTACGTACCACATTCAAACTCACTCATTGCGTTTCCTCTGACGCACCTTACATTTTTTACTTTACTTATTTTAATTTGAATATAATAAAATAACAATCAGTAATCAAGGTGTAAGGTTCGAGTTGATGAAAAAATGCATCAAGAAATAAAAATTGTAATTTTCCAGGTGGGACTTGAATTTCAAGTGCGCCTTCTGAATGTGAACCTGGGTGCTATAGACAGGAGCACCCAGCGTGAAGTGGAAATGTTTCTAGTGGCTATCGCCAAAAATCCTCCGATAATGAATCTCGACGGATTCACAAACATCAACAGGGAATTATTTACCGCTGTGAGTATATACTTTGTTTTTTCTAAATGTCGGATGATAATGGTGGATTATTTAAATGAAAAATTTAAATATATAAAATACTCAGTAAAATAATATGAATATCATTTTACAAGCATAATAAATATTTATAACACTAGTTAGGTAGGTATATCATGACAGTAAATTAAATAAGATTATTATCATAAGGTAGTAAATTATATGGATACGAATAGTGGATACGAAACTATCTCGTGGGTATTATAAAAAACATGTGATTCGATCTTATAACTAATAATATAAAAAAATTAAAGTCAATTTGTACTGGTCAAAAAAATATATATTTTGGTTACTTTCATTAAATAATTACAATTAATATAAATATGTATATACATTTATATCCTGCTAAATATCTTATATCATTTTTTTTTCCCATGCAAAACTAAAATTAACTAATATTTGAAAAAAAAACTATATTAAGATAAAGTGTCATCCACTTCAAGTTTAACAAAATGTATTTAAATCTATTTGGATGAATAAAAACGTATTTCATTAACGATTGAAAATTTAAACAAGATATAAAAATATATATAATATAACCTAATAGAAGGAATTTAAAAATAATAAATTAAATAAATAAAAATAATATACAATAATAAAACGAATTATAAAGAATGTTGTATTTCATTAGGTATGCTTGTATAATCATGTATAACCTATAAATTCACGAAGGAAAGGACATTAACAATTGAAAATATAACTTTCAACGCGATGTGAAAGGTCCATTTATTCACGTTACAGTCGACTTTGACTAGTACCAAGTGTGCAGGTATAATTACGAGGTGGGTCTTTGCTGAGATTAAAATGTTCTATAGCTAGTACTGACACTGATAAAGTTCTGCTTTATGAAGTCATAATCTTACATAATTATAATACTATGTCACCTCTACATATTACAAAACAAACTCTTTGTTTGTCTGTCTTAATGTAATAATCTAAAAAAACTACTGCTGGAACAAGTTTATCAGTTGCATTAATGTCTCTACTGTTCGGGAATCGAACCAGGTATTTCTCGCTCTACAAGTACGGTCCCTAGCAACTGGGCTACAGGGTTATCAAGAGTTTGTAGTAGAAATAATATTCATTAAAATGTTTTTTCAGAACATTTCATTCATGGCTACATATCTGATTGTATTAATGCAGTTCAAGCTAACACTTCTAAGACAAGGCACAAAGAAGGTTGTTAAGGCTATAGCCGAAGCCTTCTTCAATACCACCACCACTATGGTAGACGACGAGGTATAGAAGAGTAATAAGAAGAAACATATAGAAAACTAATACGAAGAAAAGAAAAAAATGTTCCTAAACTATAAAAAGAAACATTAGCTAAATCTTGAAACATTGATATATATGATATATATGTAAATATGATTGCGATTTTACTGACTGAGTATATCATTATAATGTTATATTTTCAGATATGGAAAGTAATAGCTTTCTGAGTTTAATATTTGTCTTAAGTAACTTAATAATATATTCAGTAAATTATAGTCAGAACTTACTAAGCCACAAAAAAGAGTAAAAAAAAACTTTTTTACGCTATGTTATTATATAATGAAGGAAATATGTTTTAGCTGTATTTTAAGTGATATTTCAAAAAATTTAAATAGAACACACAGACGCAATATAAAATATACTTTAATTTAAAATTTATTTAAATATATTAAATAAATTTAAATTTAAAATATACTTTAGCACCTATTGCACAGTTCCATGATAACAAATTACAATTTAATTGTTCAATAAAGTCTTTCATACATATAAATCCTTTGTTCTTCTCAAACTCTATCCGAGTGCACATATGATACAGGCAATTGAACAAGCATGTAATTGGCTGTTAAATGGTAATCGTAGTTCATCGTGGATACAAACAAGTAACAAACCAATAACCATCACGGTTTCTGAAATCTATTACATGTTTAGCCAGTACAAGTTATTCTTGCAGAGCCTAGTTTAGTTGAGGATCTATTATTTTTAAGTAATATTTGTAAATTACATAAAAATATCTCTTTCTTCGGGTGAATATAATCATTATGGAAATGTGAAATGCTAAAGACATAACGCTCTCATGATATGAACCCATACGTTGTGGTGACAAGAATATTCATATATTCTATATATAATTGATCTTTATTATAAACCTATCAAACCTTTTTTTAATCCAAATATAGTTACTGCCCATTGCCATGCGGAGCACTAAATGCATTACCGACATGTTACTGGTCAATATTAAAAAGGGAGACCAGCTTATTACAGACTCTCCGCCATTAAAGCTTACTAGCTAACTAGGTGGGTGAAGAACATCACCATCATGTACGGGTACCGCTGGGATTAAACTGCGTGGTACAGAACCCAGCAGCCCCCATGAGGGACCATTCGCTATAACTTGGTCCTATTTCAGCAGGGGGCACCACGAACGGAGAAGGTCGGCTTGGGCCGGATGGAATGGAAGACGCCTGTCACATCCCGTATGAACCACTAATAGTGTCATTTATTTCAAGGGATTTTGGGTAGTATATACCACTGTAGTAATTCTAGTTGCAGACCAAAGAACATTAATTAAACACGGTAACGAACCAAAATAAATTTAGTTTGTTAAATTAATTATCGAATGAGCAAAATTATTTTACTCCTAAACAACACTTCTAATTAAAAAAACTGTTCATCAATTATCACAACTCGAATTTTCAACTTGACAGAATACACGATTCGCGTTTAAAATATAGTTGATACAAGGAGAATATCTATATTTGATATTACTGTGTAGAACTTTTCACTGCCGTAACCTTTTGTGTACGAGAAGCTCTCCACAAAATTCTAAAGTTCCTGTTTACAAGACTGGTTATTGTACCTTACAATAGCAGAACGGTAATAATACATCGCCTGAAGCGATTAACCGCAAACAAAACAGAAAGGAGATCCCTGGTATTGATCGTAAGGGTAACATTCAAATATATCTCAACGCCAGGAGAAATGATTGTACATTGAATAAAAATACCTGTGCATATGTAGGGTTTGTGATTGCCTTCCAGCTAAACAATGGTGTATCGATTAAACGAGGATTGAGAACGTGTGACGTATGACTGTGCATTTCATATATTCAGTGATTAAACCGCAATTGTAATTCAATAATAATATTTTCTACATAAAAAATGATCAGCACTTATCCATATTGTTTTGAATCAATTTAGTTGTATTCTGTATTGTTTGTCGTAAAGATAATTTTAATTGTTAGAAGTTCTTACTAAAATGTGTGTTGTAGGTACTATGGTTTCAGTACAGACTAAAAGTTATAAGAAAATATAAAGAGTATGTATGTAATAAGTAGTATAATATGTATTATATCATAAAGCTTTTTTGTGAAATAACATTGCATTGGTTTATTTATAAAGTCGGTTTCATCAGTTAACATAAATAACTCATCAAGACAAAATAGATGAAACCAAATAAAGTAGGTGTGCTATAAGAAGTTGCATAAGTCTCGGAATCACCTTTATCAGTCGATCGATGTCATCATCTAACTTGGAAGAGCTCATCGAGTCAAAACAAGCAAGTCCTAGGAATTGTTTTTATGCTATTTTACTTTGTGATATATGTTATAAAAATCCATCAGCCATATTAAAACGACTATGAAAGAATCATGTAATTTTATCTTTTTCATTAATTAATTCTTTTGTCGGCTTCAAATAAAATGTTGCGTAAAATGCACGAAACACACCTCAAAGAATTAAACTTAACTATTAAGTAGGAGATTTAAATTTTTACAGTTTTAGTCATCGATAAAGACATGTCCTACTAACGAGAAATTACCGTAAACCCTTACTTCATATAACATATGTATATAACGAGATGAAAATCACTAAAGTTGTACTCGTGAGAATTAAAGCCTGACATTAAATTGTAGTGGAAATTTAAACTACAGAAAGTACGTTGCAAATGGATATCTCTATCTACATATTACAGTAAATTGTTATATTAAAATAGCTAAATAGCCGTTAGCCGACATCCCACTACACGTGGCCTAGATATTACGTTACCTGACAGACAGGTGTAGGTGACGTTCGCTTCTTCTATGTCTACTATTTTTGCTTCATACATTAATACTGTATACCTACTGTATTGGTTATTGTTTTATCATTCATCCCGACCTATACCTGCCCCACCGTAGGGCTATTCTGACCTAATCCCTTTCAGAAAGGAATTTAGGCTATAAAAGTTTACAAATTGCAAGCGTGTGTTGCCGTACTTAATCACCATTTGAGAATTGCCTCAATATTTTATTTTATATGGAAACATGAGTAGATTTCCTCGCGATGTTTTCCTTCCCCGAAATAAACAATATTTAATTTTAAATACGCTCATTATTTTCAAATATACGCCAGATGAATGAACTTAGGTAATTCCGCAGGCAATTGACTTCCCAACCGTGGGAATATTGTTACTTGTATACCAGGCAGCGGCAAATGCGACCACGGGGGTATAGTACACACAAATATGTAGGTAATTTCACAGTTCGGGGTCCCTAATGGTCTGCATTAAATAGATAATAATTGAAATTGTATTATACCAAATATGTTTGAACCATCTAGAACTTATGATAATAATTTAACACATTAAATTGTTTTAATCAGTAATTTTAGATAATAAATTGTACATAGATCACCTACGATTGGACGTATTTACTGTCAAATCGTTTATCTTTCACAGAGTAAAGCTAAAGACTTCAGCAACAGCTTGTTGTAAATGGCCGTTAAAGTAATTAGCTAAGAAGCCTTCTGCTCTGGCAGCTCACCAAAACATTTACCTAACTCACTGTGTTTGTTGATGAAACCAGTCATTTGTAAGTGAATAAATAGCTATTGCTTTTTAGAATATTTTTCAAATTTATTATATATCATTTTAAACATTAGGTAGTTATTGAATAATAATAAAAGGTAATATTTATTTTAGATAATGCTTAAGACTGGACGGGTGTCGTAAGAGGCAACAGAAGCCAGCCCGCTTGGTGGTAGGGCTTCGCGTATAGATTATATTATCAGTATTATTATTGAGTCATTAATATTATTACTGGTGTTATTGTATTTCCGTGAAGCCTGCCTGGCTAGCTACCACCCTCCTGCTTGGGCCAGCCGCCAAACGACTCGTCGTGTTCCGGCTGGTGGCTTGAGAGGCCAATACCTTCTTTCTTACCTTCTTCTGATTTCCTGGCCGGCAACGCATCAGTGACTTTTGGTCTTGCTGATTTCCATGGGCGATGGTGACCATTTACCATCAGGTGGATCGTCTGCTCGTTTGTCGACTATTAAAAGAAAAAAAGAACTACGTACATACATACATAGGCGTCGCTCCCATGGCACCGGGTACCTTGTGAAGGTTTCCCCCTCGTCAACAACAAACAAGAAAGGTATTATTATCTTGCCAAATACGTAATTGAGTTGACAATCGGACAGACTTTACATATATATAAAACCTCAAATAGGATTAAAGGTGTAAGGGAATCCATCCAGCTATCCGTGTATCCAACAACGAACGAGGTAACGGCGTTCGGTCCCTCCTCTTGGATCTCTAAGTCAGGCAAGGCAATTCATGGCCGGCAGCGAACCGTTGATTCTTCTAATTTGGTACCTAACTTTGTTTCTTCTGATGACTATGGGCAGTGGTGACAACCTACAAACAAATGAGGCAACTGCTCTTATGTTGGGTAATGATAAACAAAATCAACGAGAACTCTGAGGCGAGAAAAAATCGGGAACATGTTTTGAAACCGTCTAATACACCATTGATTTGAATATGTACATAATAAATTTAAATTCGCTGGAAGTTATTTTATTTAACTTGATATTCGTAATCAAACGATTTTATTGCTACCGTCTTGGCTAGCAACACATATGGGGCGCTACGAGTTTTACAGATGTGCATAAATAATGGTGACCACTTATCGTCAGACGAAACGTCTGCTCTTTTGGCATAAAAATTATTATCGGTATTATTTCTATCTACACAACCATCCATAGCCACCTATTTATTCATCCATTAACCTTTGGAGGTCCACTCTTTTTAATTATTTACATATTATATAAGTAATGTCTTATATAACCACTAAATCGAATTATACGGAATACACAATATGAAATATCCGTTAATTTTGCCGACATAACCTGACTCGAACTTTACATCGTAGGCAAAACTGCAAAAGGGCCAGATAAGATAGCCATAAAAGTAAGTTATAGGTTTATTCCCTTGGCATATTGGCCTATTATGCGTTTATTTTATTATGTTCCTGTATTGGTTGCTTTGCTCCACGTTGCTTCTTTATTATTTAGATACGAATTACTTATAAAATACTAAATAGTAATTAACAGCTCCTGCTATGCTTCGCTCAATACAGTTAACATTTTGTTTAATAAAGTAAAGAGAAGAGTAAGAAGGCTCTTATTAGAATGTTTACAATAACTTATTTCCTATTCCGTGAGAATAGATACATTTACTAAGATGAATAGTATGAGAAAGATTTAAGTTACAGATATGTTCAAAAAACATCTTTATCTTTTGAAATTTTGGTCGCGAATGCAGTTTGTTATCTCAGAAACTGACAAATGAGATTTTCCTAGAATCAATCTAGATGGAAGGTAATTCAAAAATTATTCAGACAGCTATAGAACTTTTCCAAAAAGCACCAGTAAAATCGTGATTAAATTGGTTAGGTCGGAGACCAGCAACCACCAATAGAAGGGGCCGTTGGCCATTGGCTCCATGTTGTTCAGCAGGATATACCATGCGCAGGCCAGGTTTACTTGGATCAGTGATGGATGGCCCCATTATACTTTGATTGAATAATGGCTGTTCATGGCGTTTCGAATTTATATAATTACTAAGTATTGAAATCTGGGTACTAGTGCAAATATCTCAATCCTGAATAATGGGGCATATACATACATATATCCAATACACTGGTTAGTTTATGCTATTGGAGTATCGACATCACTGCCTAAACAAGGGCAAGAATTGGAAGAGTTAACTAATCTGCATCTGGTGCTGTAGTAGGTAATGGTATCCCTAGACGAGTATGAGTCACTGAAATACTCGAAGAGATGGACAACCTTCGAATATAAAAACTTTAATATTACATAAAAAGGCTTAATGTTACTTCTCTATACCGAGTAGAGTGGAGAATTTTGCCATTCTAAATATTCATTTCGTTTTTTAAAACAGCGCTAAAGGTTTTCTGTTCCATTGGAGCGCTGAAATCCGATTTCCCTCCCTGGTTCTCTTTATTGTAGTTGTTTTGTTATCGCCTTATCAAATAAGGACAGTATAAAGCTATTGGCTGCGTTGGTGCTTTCGCCTTTGTAAAATAGTTTCTTATCATGATCGCAATAGAATGTTCAATTACAATTCAAGAGAAACTTAAAACTAGATATATTCGAACTAGTGTAGTATTTATTCGTGTTCTATTAATCGGATAAAAACCTTTATAGGATCACTCTATGTATTTATGTATTCATCAAACATATACTATTTTATTTAGAACTAGTAAACCTCGCTTCGATTCAGAAAAACTACGCCTTACACTTAGAAATAGCACTTGCGTTGTTTTAGGGCTGAATTTTTCTCGTTTTATGAATTACAAATATATAATTAATATTTTTTTATTTATAGACTGATGGTAACTTTAAGTATCAAGTGTTACTGAAAACCATATAGAAATCGGAGAAACAGGTACAAATTCTAACAATTATTGTTTTGGGTTCTATTGCATTAATAAAGGCTCCTAATTGAAATTGAATGTCGAATAAAATAGGCAATATCATAGTTTACAGGCAAACGGTCTTTGAATTTTGTCGAAAACAGAAAATAGTAATGGATAATATAGTAAGAGCACAGGAAACAGGGGAGAGCCGATTTCCAAGCAGTTGTACCTCCTTTGCCTTGGTCGGCAACGTAATGGTGAATAATCTGGTATTGCAGAATTCTACGGTCGGCGGTGATGAGTATCAACTGATAACGTACTATCAGAATCCAACGGTAGGTATACCACAGCAAAGATCACTGCCTCTTCTATTAGTTACATAGTTAATCTATATAAATATATTTTCTTTTTTTTGTTATGCTTGGTAGCTATGGCATAGTTTTAGGAATCAGAAAAAAAAATTGGAAACAGAGCGTTATTTAATGAATATGATTGAATGTCGACTACTAGATAAACACTTCTAATTGTAGGTACACCAGTTATTATTTTTATTTTATTATTACCTAAAATAAGTTAATGCTCGATAGCAATCCCACCTGATGGAAAGTGGTGATGAAGTCTAAGATGTTAAACGCACTAACCTATAAAAATCTATTCTCTCTCCTCTTGAAAACACCCACATTGTAAGAAGGCGGGATCGCCGACACGAGCAAGTTATTCCTGTCCGTTGCAGTGCGCATAATGAATGATTACGCAAACCGGGCCGTCCCTACAGGTGGTACGTTCGCTACGTTTACTACAATAATATGAAAAACAAATAAATATTAATATAAATCCAGTATACATAATATGTAGGTTAAATATGATTTTATCAGCATCATTCAGAAAAAGGTCAGGTATGTACATATGTATGTATGTTCCTTAGATACGACTTGGAACATAAACTTGAACGTCATAGGACATGCAACTTAGATTACCAAGCTTAATTGGATTTGTTGGCGACAGAGCGGAGCTGTTTCGAACGCAGGTGTGCTTTAGATATAAACTTTGTTCGATCGATCCTAAGTTACATGTAACTTTATAAAAATGTGAAACCAAACATGTAAGTTATATACTTGAATGTGAATAGATTTTTTGCAGATTGTTTTTTTTTTTCTAAATAATCTGTGTTTTTATTTTAACCGTTCTGCACATCGTATCTAGGTTACTCAAAATTGCAGAAAGTATATGTGAAAAACAAACATAGATAAAACCAAATATCCAAACTTTAAAACAAAACTACGACGTCTGTTCGATATTTAAAAAGTCATATCTTAGTTTCAATTTCTTTTTCATTTATGTATGTTTTACGTTACGGGGAATCCCTTGATCGCGGCTATGACAAAGAATATTGGTATGATCCTAAAGATCGTAAAAAACGATTATTTTTAAGTCTGTTTGATGTATAATAGAGTGTATTTTTGATAAATAAACGAATTTGATTGAATATTGTATTTTGTTTTGTCATATACCGATTTTGGGTACAAATATACCGATGGGTACAAATATTTTAGTGGGCAGCTAAATCTATTTCGCACTGTGACATTCGGGACCACTAATCGTAATGCGGTTCCTAAGAATATGGAATAGAGTATTAGAAACAAGAAATGACGTGCATAAGTGTTTGCATAAATGATTTTGAATTTGAATATTCAGCAGACCTAATCCCCGAATATTTTTAATTAGCTACGGATGCAAATTGAAAGATACGTAATCCAATATTTACCTATTCCAATATTTATGTTTTGCCTCCCTACTACTTAAGAGGCCGAGATAAGTCTTGTCGAACGAACGAACGAAACGGTTCTTCCATCGACACCGCTCTATCGGCATAGGTGAAGAGCGGACTACGGACCTCAAGGGTCATCCTTTTTAATCGGGCTTGGAACTCAGGGGAACAAAAGTGACGCGGTGAACATTGTAGGGTCTGCGCTGTTTAGCCGGGGTATTCCCGTCCATTTGACTTGCTAAGGTTGCAGGCAGTAATCCCTTAGATGGACGGGGAGACTATCCTGACGCTATAAGCTCCCGCGGAAGTGGTCTTCTTCTTTTCTTTCCTTCCCTTCCCTTCCCTTTTTTGGTTTGGTCATTACAATCTGTTCATAAATAAATTATAGATTAATTTAAAACAATGCAAATAATATTTCTAAGCATAAAGGGTAGTTTTTCTGAAGCTGTTCACACAATTCTAAAAATTCCAACAGATTTTGAAACATGTGCGCATTTGTTTGTTATGATTATTGCATACCATTTAAAAGACAGTGGTTCAATTAATAAAATATTCAGATGTTTCGAACAACTGACTTAACGTTCGTTTATTGTAGCTTTTTTACCATTAACTAGGCTTTTTTACTGATTCTTATTTGTCTGTCACATAAGTGTATGCCCCGGCCGGGAATCGAACTCGGGACTCGTCGCACGGCAGGCAGGGTCACTGCCACTACCAAATGTATTCTAATCAAAATAGTTTTGTACAAAAACATCGTTTTGAATTTCAGACTTGCGTACTGTGACGTGGTGGAGCTGCCGACGTGGTGGAACTTTCGGACGGATTGGGTCTGGAGGGTGTTTTTTTATCATTTTAAATTTACTCTCATTTTATTTCAATTTAAATTAATAATTATTAATTGAAATAAGATTTATTTTATTTCATAATGTCATTCTTAATTTGTTGTCATTATAACTTCATATTTCAGGTTCACGTGTGAGAGTGTTGGTTGTAATGTATCCATCAATTGTGAGTATGTTATTTAACTTTGGTCTATTTATAGATGATGAATTTGATTATGAAATTGATAACTTTGGTTGTTGATATTTGTAATATATTTGTATGGCAACCAGCCTATTAATTATTATGATCAATCCATAAATTTAATAAAGTTACAGAATGTTAATTTGTATTTAAACTGAATGCATCAGAATTTACTCTGTGTTACAAAGTTTGAGAGGACCTTTTTGCGCTTATTTTCAGTGCTTGGTTAAGTGTTCGATTTCTAATAAACTAAACACTTGTAACGGTCGAAACTCTGCATGTGATAAGTATGTGGATCATACTAAACTATAAGTTAATGACCTAAGCCACTTGACTCAGTGTTCTTGGAATTGACGTCGAAACTTACCAGCTTTGTTGTCGCGGTGTTCGGGTCGCATTAATGAGATTTTTTTTGTAAAGCTTATGTTGCGAAAAAAATGTATGGCAATATGTGTTGTTTTTTATCTATTAATGTACAATATTGTAAATAAAACAAACACTTTTTTGAAAATATGGTTATTTTTTTTAAATGTTATCAAATTACACAAGTAAGGGCAGTAAAAAAATCGTTAATCCGTATTTCAAATTAGAATTGAGACTACATTGCAAGGCAAAACTGGATTAATAAATTTTTTTGTCAGCTTGTTTCATAAGTTTTATATACAGCTTCCATACAAAACTTTAGACATATTGTCGTTTTTAATAATAAGTCGTTATCCTGCGGGACCACCCAGAAGTAGCTCCACAGAGAGCTGTATTTGCGTGAATTCCTTTCACATCGCAACGGCTATTAAGACGAATTTTATGTACTACTATTTTGACCCTGTAGCTCGGGACCAGAATAGGGCTATGGTATATCTTTCCTATCGTAAGAGGCCATTAAAACGAGACTTTCGGTGGTAGGCCATACCATCGGTTGCCGGCTTTGGTTGCCACCCATCAGATAAAGCGATTCGTCAAGCAAGCGATTCGTCGTGTTCCCGCATGATGCCCGATGAAGCCGAACGGGGAATGGGTCTGAACAGTTGCTTTGCGTTAGTGAGACCGGTCGTGGTGAGTTGGATTGTTTCTTCCACCGGGAGCTTAGCTCTGGAGTGTAGCGGGATCCGAAGCACAGTGCACCACTGGCAGACCGTGGTCAGCAGGGGGCCCAAGTAGTGGGACAACCACCCACGAAAGGCTGCTCCGCTAACTTCGAAAAATCCCGGGGTGTCCCCATCATGCCGGATGGCGACCGGAAGAGGGGACTTGATGACGATCTCCGCGGGGGTTCGGGCGTCCCCGCAGTCTCCACGCTAAGGCCCCAATGACGCGGCGACACTGACTCTATCGCGGAGTCAACGACGCAACGCCTCATTCAACTGCCATTGTCCATCTTATTCACTCCGTCCAATTTAAATAATGAAAAGCAAAAGGATTCATAATTCGTTTCCATAGCGGCTGCACGTCCCCTCACTTAACACTGCACTTCACAAACATACATGGTTTGTACTCTAATCTCGCTTCAGTCCACCACCACTCAGAGACTGCGCAGCCGCACTGTGCACTCGCTCTTCCTGACGGAGACGCAGATTGGACGTCCATCCAGCGTGGCCTACCTAGATTATCCAGGTTACACAATCGAGCACAATTTCCAGCTTCGTGCCAGAGTTTTCGTGTATGCCCATAACGACGTCTGCTGTCAGCGTCTCCGGCACCTTGAAGACCCCACCTTCTCTATAGTTTGGGTTTTGGTAGATACAGGAATCGACAAGATCCTGTATTCCTGTGTCTACCAATCGCACAACGGTGACCAACTGCGATGAGGTCTGCTTTTCTTCTGAAGATCCGTCGAGCTACGCAGACGCTATAACCGATGTGGTACGTCAAGCGATGGATTACTTCATCCCTATTTCTGACGTCCCCGTCGGTGGAAAAGCCCGCCCTTGGTTTAACGCCCAATCCGCTCAGGCTGAAAAGCGCAAACATTCGACGTATTTATTTTGAGTTGATGCTTGAGACCGCAATGCTCCGGATGTCAGTTCGAAGAAAAAACCCTTTCACCTCGCCGTCAAGTTCTACAAAAAGGCACTACAGAAGGCGATATTGGCGCAAAACTCTCTGACCAACCATCTGGCAGTAGAGCTTTTTGGTCTCTTGTCAAAGCGGATGAGACTAACTTCTTTCAACCTACACTGCCTCCATTGGTAAAACCAGATGGTGCTCTGGATCATACGGCTAAAGAGAAGGCGGACTTGTTCGCGTCTCCGTTGGCCGAAAACTCGCGTCTAGATGCTTGCAATAATATGCCATCAGATTTTCCTCACTGCGGTATCTACATGCTCGAGATCCGCATAACGAACAAGGAGGTTCTCAAAATCTTGCGGTGTCTAAATGTGAAAAAAGCCAGTGATCCTGATGGAATTCCAAGGATTGTAATAAAGTCACGTGCACCCGAGTTATCTCCTGTGTGGACACGTCTGTTCTACCTCTCTCTCAAGACTAGTATTGTGCCTAAATCCTGGAAGCTTGCCAACGTACAACCCGTACCTAAAAAAGGTAGTCGTGCTGACCCTAATAACTTTCGATCGATTTCAATTACCTCTATACTCTGTAAGATTATGGAACGTATATCGAGTTCGCGTCTCATGACATACCTAGAACAAAACGATCTCCTCAGCGACCGACAGTGCGGATTTCGCCGAAACCGGTCCACTGGAGACCTTCTAGCGTATGCCACACACTTGTAGAGCGAGGCCCTCGAGAAAAACGGGGAGACGCTCGCCGTTTCCCTCGATGTCTCGAAGGCTTTCGACAGGGTCTGACACGCTAGCCTGTTAAGCAAGCTTCCAGTATATGGTATTACCTCTGGCCTTACCGTTTGGATAAAGGAGTTTCTGAGCGAACGGTTTCTCCGAGTTGTCGTCGATGGTTGTTCGTCACAATCGATGGCTACCAATGCCGGAGTTCCTCAGGGGTCTGTTCCGTCCACAACTCTATTCCTCCTGAATATCAATTATCTGCTCAAGCCTGGTATCTATGGGTATTCAGATGACAGCACAGTAATACACCTTCCGAAACCTCAGGCCAGTAGAGATAAAATCCAGTCCGAAAGAGAGGCCATGGTGGAACGCATGAGTCTCACACTTCGGACAGTGTCCGAATGGGACGATGCTAATCTTGTGAGATTCAATGCAACCAAAAAACAGACGCTTCCTCCGCAAAAGCGCGGGAGAGGGGTGGTGAATGCTCCTAGCATACCAACGCAGCCGGCTGCGCTGGTTATGTGGGACTCCCGAAAAACCTAGGGGCCTACCCACTAAACACCACCCGAGTTGGCTTTGGCCTTGTGGCCTCTAAGCCTTCATCTGAAGCGACCCATCCTTAGAGAAGGAAAGGGTGCTAGCGGCACTCCCGAGGGAGCACACGCTTGTTGTTAACACTGAAGGTGTTGTCGAATGGTGAGACTATGTGGCATCTTAAGGACGCTACTAACTGATACTGTTTGAGTTCTTGACTATGGCTGCCAGGCGGCGGTCCAAGTCAGAAGATATCTTGTCGGGGGGATCTGTGAGAACGTTTCGTGGCCTCCAGATTTGGTGGCCAGTAAGACTAGGGGCGGTGTAGTCCGCTGCCTGTCTGATAAGTGGGTTTGAATGTTCCTCTGAGGATTTAAAAAATGTCGTGCAGTAGTCTTTGAAAGGTCGAAGTGCAGGTCGGCGTTCCTCACGCACCAGTGGGCGTTGGTTGCTCTCCTGCAAAAAATGTTTTGGACAACTTGGATGGGATGAAGGATTTTGGGATCGGCGTGCGCGAAAACAGGGGCGGCGTATGACATCACTGGCCGTATGCAAACCTTATAGAGCGTTCGCTTGTTTCTGAGGGACATCTTACTATGCCTTCCCAACAGACTGTTGAGTCGGCCCATGTAATATCTGGCGGAGTTGGTGACTTTGCGAATGTGCGGTCTGAATGTCAGTCTGGAGTCGAGTGTCACTCCTAAGTACTTTGTTGTGGTTTTCCACGGGACAGGGGCGCCTAGCAACCGGATGTTAGGTTCGTCTTGTCTGTTAAGTTTGTGATGAAAATATACCGCGGAGCTTTTTTCCGCGTTGACTTCGATTCGCCATTTGGCGAACCATTTTCCTAACTCGTCAACTGAGTGTTGGAGTCTGAAGAGGACCGAATCTATTTTCTGTGATTGATAATATAGGGCGGTGTCGTCTGCGAATAACGATAGTTGTACGCCGTTTTTCGGGATGGGGATATCGTTAACGTACGTTAAAAATAATAAGGGAGCTAGTACCGAGCCCTGTGGTACCCCAGCCGCTAGTGGGCGTGGGGAAGAAAGTACTCCTTCGTGTCTAAAACGCAAGGAGCGGTTTTGTAGGTAGGAAGCGACCAATCGAACAACGCGATCAGGCAGACCTATGTAGTGAAGTTTGAGAAGGAGCGACTGTACGTTTTCGTTTGGGATAAAAACCGCTTAGAATATATTCCACTATACGATGGATTTGCTGAGGGCACGAGTGTTTGGCACGGAAACCGAACTGATGAGGGATGATTAAGGGTTGACCGGCTACTGGGAAAAGAAGGTTCTTCAGTCTAGTCTGTATGACGCGTTCGAAAACTTTCCCCATAGCCTTGAGGAGACTGATGGGGCGGTGGTTGGACGGTATGTTTAACGGTTTGTCGGGTTTAGGAATACCTATAACGATTGCTTCCTTCCAAGCGGTTGGAAAGAAGCAGTGATGCAAGCAGGCATTAAAAATGAGAACTAAGAGAGAGGGAAAACCTGCTCGGGAAAGTGTTTAAGCGCGACGTTAGAGATGCCGTCGGCTCCTGGTGCTTTGCGGGGTTTTAGACCCCGGATGATGTCTTGGACTTCGTCAACGGAAACGACGATGGGCTCAGCGGTGACTGGGAGTGAGTTCTTTTTACGGACCTCATCCTCTACTGATTTTATATGTGAAGGAGCGCATGGTTGCGAACTGGGTGAGCATTGTAAAGCTATGCTGTCAGCGAAACATTCGGCTTTATCGACGTCTTCGAAGGCGATACTGCCATCGGGGCGTGATAAAGGCGGGGTGAGAGGTTGAGCGCCTACGCGGAAGGCTTTCGCCACCTTGTAGAACGCCTGATGGGAGGGTTTGATTCCCTCCATGAGGGAGTCCCAATTGGAGTTCCTCATTTCGGCAAGTCGAGAGCAAACACGTCGCTGGCGAGCGTTGGCACGCCTCCTGTACGTTGGAGTGGGGTAGAGTGCGGTCCTTCTAAGGGCTGCATTCTTGGCCTGAATAAGATTCGTGACATCGAGTGGTAGTTTTCGGTTTGGCACCTCGACTACACGCTCGTAGTTTCGGAGAGATGTTTGAACTAAGTGCGTTAGGGAGTTGACCGCTGAGTCAATCTTTTCCGTATTGACGAAGTAATCTGAATTGATGGAAGCCAGTGGTGAGCCGGCGGCATCGAGACCTGATACTAGCGATATTTTATATCCTTCCCAGTTGGTGAAGGTTTTAGTAGAAGTGGATGGATCGATGGCATAAGGCCCGAATTGGAGCGAGACCGGCCGGTGGTCAGAACCTAAGTCGTGGAGCGTTTCGATCGCTCTTAAGTTGAGCGCGACTCCTTTAACTAACGCGAGATCGATGATATCCGGAGAGTTGAGCGCGTTGTCCGGGTAATGAGTAGGGGAGGAAGGACAAAGGACATCGATGTCCTGTGATTCTATGAATTGTCTAAGTTTGACTCCGTTCGCGTTGGTCGATCGGCACTTCCAATCAGTGTGTTTGGAGTTGAGATCTCCGAATAAAATTACCGAGTCTTCTAGTGAGAGTAGGGCCTCTAAGTCCGTGTTTAAAAGCAGGGTTCCCGACGGATTATAAACCGAGGCTATGATCAGGGACGGATGCCCAGTCATACCTAGCTTGCAAACAGTGGCTTCTAAGTTAGTTAATGTAGGAGTCTCAATATGGGAACAGTGGAGCGATTTTCTGAAGTAAATGGCGGTGCCACCACTTGTGCGGCTTACGGTGCCGCCGGGGCGTCTGTCGGTTCTGTCTTGTCGGTCGTTACGTATAAGATTGTACGAGGGAATTGATAGGCCCTTGGTGTGGGCGGGTTTTAGAAAAGTTTCTTGAACTACTAGTAAGTCTGTGGCGTTGTTGCGAACGAATTGCTTTAATTCAGGGATGTTGTTGCGGAGGCCGCGAGTGTTGAATGAGATGAGCGAGATGCCCTTAGGTTTGGTACGACCGGAGTGACAGGAAGGCGCACTAAGTGCTTGGGCCATTATAACGACGTTAATTAATGGCTGTGCTCAGCGAGCGCTAGAAGGCGCTGCTGTGGTGTGGTTGCCGCCCGTATCTTGCGAGCCAGGACGGAAATTTCAGCGATGTCGACGTTTTGGATGACGTCATAAACGTGCTTCATGTCGTCGGCCAGGGACGACTTGCCCTCTGGTTGCGCGGTGTTATTAACGCGTGGTTCAGCCTGTTTCCGGTCGCGCGGAGCGGCCGGGGCGGGACGGGGAGCAGCTACAATTGTCGTGGTCGTGTCAGTACGTCTCCACGAGTTAAAGTGTTCGGGTCTAGGCGGTGCGATAGGCGTCCTCAGACGAGGGAAGTTAGCTACGGTGTTCGGCGGTGGGCCAGATGGCGGTGGTCGTCGGATAACCCTAGTGAGCCATCGGACTCGATCGGACGCTTACGCGACGAGATAGAATGGGCGTCGGAGAATTCGACGTCGTGGGCCGGTGAGGCGTCAGGGGACGCGGGTGAGTCAGTCTGTGGTTGTGGTTTGGTCGAGAGAGCCTGGATGACTGTCTTCTCATCGAGAGGCGCTTTCATGAGTGGAGCTAAGACTTCGAGGATGCGACGGACGAGACCTATCTCGGATGAATTCATCCTCCTAACAATCCTCCCTGCCGCGGCAGGGAGAGAAGCGAGAACGAAACAACGGAATCTAGAAACAAAGATGGAACGAGCGAGACTACGAAAACAGTGACTATCCCTAGCGGAAATAGCCACTAACCGTCACCCTGGGAAGGCCCAGTGCAGTGGGATCGGGTCTCCGGTTTCTCTCAGTCTGAGAGGACTGAGAAGCGCACCGGGTCAACGCTAGTTGGTTTCGTTGTCACCGTTAGGTATCCACCAACTCAAACGCGAAACGAATACTTATTTGATGCCAACACAAAATGACACTAAAAGGGCAACAATTAAGTCGCGGTCGATACGGTATCGACGACACAGAAATGCAGTCGAAAAATGAGATGACTTACTCGAGAGTATTTCGGAGGTGTCCGTCTGCTACGGGAGCAGGCTATGAGTGGTTTTGCACGTGTTTTTATACTAGTTGATTGAGGGTGGGAGTGTTTTAATTTGCCTCTGCCCGTTGTTTTTGTTTTGTTATTGAGTACTACCCGGTGTTTTAACTTATAATGCGCCGATGTATATATATATATATAAATTTATTCCGCGTATCTTGGAAACAGCTCTAACGATTTCGATCAAATTTTGTATTTAGATTAGATTTTGATTTTTTACTTTACCTATATAAGTGTTACCTAAAAAAACGTGAATTTACATAGATCTTTTACTCCTTACTGGTTCTCCAGTAAGAGTAAGAGTAAGAGAGTAAGAGTGTATAAGATGGCATTCTTGCCATCGTATACACTCTTACGACACTTTAATTCATTGTTAACAACTTTTTATTAACAAATATTGTGAGATGGCGCTATATGGTATTATCCGAATACATTTTATCAATTTAAGCCAACAGTTTGTATCTGAAAATGTTCTTAGATTAAACACGACTATACATTTAAAAACAGCTGAGTGTAGCTTATAAAAATAATTTCATCTGACGATAAAATCATCGGTAAGCAGTTTTATAAGTAAGTAAAATACAGTAAATAAAGTCATATTTTTTTCCGTTCTACATGTTTCATAATCCCGCTAATTGAAATTGGATTCACTTAATACGAAGTTATATGACAAACAGAATTTATGATCAACATAAGTTTCAATCAAGTAAGAAATTCACTCCCTTATAAACTCCTTAAGGAAAACTCGTGTATTGTGTATGTATCGTGTGGCATCCACAAGGTTAGTGCAGACATATAGTAACGAAATATGTATATCACATCCTAACCAAATACAAGTTGTGTCATCTCGGCCATCTTGCCTCAAGGCAATTAATCAAAATATCATATTAAGCCGTCACTTAACAAAATCTAGTTTCTTGGCCAAAGTCAGCATATTACCTACCTTGTTACCTTGGCTTGTGAAATAGGATTATAAACCGTAGTAATTAATAAATGACGCCATGATCGCCAGTAGCGACTGAATTTAAAAGAATTGTCAAGACTTCGTAACGTCATACTTGGCAATTTTTTTTACAGCTGGATAAAAGTTCGCTATTGGGAACTGAACCAAATCTCCAACTGAACCAATGTCTGAGAGTCTAAAACAAATGGTTATTCTAGACATGGTGATCAATGGTGACAACTTTTATTGCCTTCAAGCAATTGAGATGAAATCCTATTAAGTTAGAATTAAGAGTTAACAGTACGAAGTTGTATGCAGTGGTATGCTGTCATAAAAGACTAATATTTACTAATCATAATTTAAAAAAGGAGGATTTTTTTATAATTAAAACGTTATTATCGCTTAAAAGTGAATTCGAAATTTATTGAAGACATACACCGTACTGTTGGACCTCGAAATGTTAAAAAATATGGTAACGATCTACCCCTTTCAATGCATTCCTTGAAACTCCATATTTCTTGTGTTAAATGATATAAAAATCCTTTAAGCCCAGTATTAATCGCTATATATCCCACATCAATATCCCCTCCTCTCTTATCTTCTTTCCGTCATCAATCAAAATCGTATAACCACGTCACTTCCTGTTTGCATTCATTGTCTATGTTGTGGATCTTACTAATACCTTGGATATTGATTTAAATTATTTAAACCCGAGAATCCCGTTTAAGATGTTTATCTAAGGGATTTAATTAACTTAAGCCTAAATCATGTGATTGATGGATGGATAAGGACGGAAATTTGAATTATAATAATATGTCGTGATTTCATCGCCATTGTTTAGGAAATGTGAGAGTAAAATAAACCATAGAAGCGAATAAAATAAACGGATGTCTTTAACCAAAATGAAACTACAGTCATGTTTGAAAACGCTTCCAGACTTGAGGACTCAATTGAAATGTCACGATACGGAATATTTTATGCATATATAATAGATATAATCGATTGTTGACATAGTCGTGGTCTACGTCCAGCATTATTGTGCAATGGATTATGTAGAATGTAGTAACAAAAAAGAATAGAGAAACTAACAATAATATAAGAAAATTTTACATCTGATACACTCTGTCATTTCAATAGATTGTCACCATATACTGAGTGGGAGCAGATTATTGTATTGAAGGACTTATAGTCCTAAAAATTTGTACTTATAGTAAATGATGAGCGCAGTTGGGTAATATGAGGCGCATTTGGGTAAACTGTTACTGCTTTTATGTTGGTAGCTTACAAACGAGTAGATAGATGGGCCACCTGATTGTAAGTGGACACCGCTGCTATTCGATATTATTATTATTATAATACAAAATGCGTCACAGGCACATTGTCGGCCATGAAGGAAACGAGGAACTTGCTCATTAGTGACTGTTTAATCAAACTACACAGCCAAGAACGAACTCTACCAATATTTACGAGCATCGCTGGACTTGAACTGGGTCAGAGGCCAGTAACGTCTGTCGCTATTACTTCGTTTGTTGGTCAGCAGGCTGCTCCATATGCAGAGAGGTAAGCTTGAAATCAAGGTTGGATGGAGCTTAACATAACCCAAAAATAATATGGCTCCTCACTTATAGGCACCTCTCCTTTTTCAGAAGGGACACGTCAAGTTTTCAGTCTTGATATTTCGATGCAATTATTAAGCCTTCTTCTCATCGGGTCGAAAAAAAACTATTGACATTTGGGTTGGCCACTGACGTTTCAACTATTGGTGCAGCGTGACGGAGTGTGCTCGAAGCCTCCATAGTTAAAAAAAAATCTTAGCAACACTCTCAGTCATACATCTGTCACTGTTATGGTAAAATAATATGTGTAAACAAACATGAAATGCGAACTATAATACCTATATAGTCCATTTGTTAATTCAGCATTCTGTACTCAAATGTTCGGAAAAAAACACACCTGACACATCCTCTTTATTTGCTTGTTTGTTGTTCGATCCCTATGACTATACCGATTTAGAAGATTTAAGGACAAATTACTTTTACCAAATCTTTTTGTGTGAGAAATCTTCTTGAAATAGATAAATCTATTATAAAAAGAATATTTTTCCTGTCTGTAAGCAAATACGTCGCATTTTATAAGGAAATAAATGGAGAGCTATCACACAGACAGTAGCATCTATACTTAGAAGTAGGTTGTGCGGCTCCATTCGTCTAGGGCGGCGGCCCAATCTACAGGGGGTGGAAACGGGTGGCCGTATCGTAGCAACGGGCAGCATCCCTGCCAGTTAGGTCCCGTTGGTCGCTCGGAGCGCTCGTGTCGCCGGCCGACGGTCACATCGCCACGCAAACGAAAACCACCCCGTGTCGAATATTCCCCTCGGCTGTGGAACATTATAGAAAACTTTGAACTGAATCAGTCGATACAATGTTTATTTTATTTATCCTGATAACAGTATATCTAATAACACTTTGTCATTGACGTTCATGTTGAATTACAAACAGTAATCATGTATTTGAAATTGTCACAGTGAGATAAGGTTTTGTATGCGAAATTTCTACTCGACTGTCTCTTACCAAGCACCGAGATCGGTAAGTTATTTGCAATTTACCATTGTTGTATACGCTGTGTATGTTAGAAGTGATTTTAATGATGATTCATTGTTTCGAGAACTTTCACGAACTTGAATTATTTTGTTATTTATTGTTCAACAGATTTAATACAATACGCAACGTACTCTACACTAAGAAGCGTTTTAATCTCCTTTAAAAATAGAGTATCTCAAATATACCTTATATCTACTTATTGCTTCTCTACACTATAAACGTTTGATTATATATGAATGTCACGTTTAATTTAAGCACTTTTCCTTACAAAAACATTTCCAATTTCGTACTTATCGTGAAACCATTTTATCAGCTCTTCACTTACAATCGGCAAAAGTTCTTTACAATTCGTCCTACTCAAGTCAATGTTATTCATTCCGTTATACGTTGTTGATTATTCATAATATATCGTGAAAAGATTATTCTAAAAATTCGGGTAAGGGTGTGATTTTTGTTACGTTATTAACATTTACGTATTTATACACATATTTAATATTGTATTTATTTTATTTAACAAAAAAAATACTTGCGACTTCATGCGTTATTGATATCAATAAATATTTTAATTAAATATATGTATATAAATATTTTACAATATTTTGTATGTATACTGTGATTGTTCACCTGGCACGATATTGTGATAAAAATACAATAAAATCTTTTTTATTTGATTGTACTCCATTCCACCTGCAACGGCGATCATAAGTGGCTCTTAATTTTTGAGAACCATAAGTATACCTGATGGTGAGCGGTGATGAGGTCTAAGATGTTGAACGCATTACATAGTCTCGTAGTATTGGATTTATAAGGAGTTGCCGAGTATGCGGATTCCATAGTTCATGAAACTATTTTCTGCATGGTTACCACGATATTATGCCATATTTTTTTCCAATAACATCATCAAAGCTTCTAATCTACCATATGATCAAATCTAGCTGACTTTACCGATGCAACACTTTAACAGAAGGGGAAACATAAGGACAATAACGATCTATTTAACATTCGAAAAATTTTTTTAATATCACGCCTTGTATCCCACACGTCATTAGCAGTCTACTATACGCTACATTTTTTCCTGAACATTTAGGAGATCCCTGTAGGATCTAAGATCCAGAAAACCTTTGCATGATGGATAATAAATTTACTTTGCGAAAGGTTGGAAACCCTAATTTCAGTAGACATTTATGATTATTAGATGACAGGATTGTGTTTACGAGTTGTATAATGGTTTAGTGGTCTAGGGGCACGGTGGTCTAGTGGTCTTTGTTGTATATCTCTATTTTGTCCGCAATAGAGTGATATCTCGTGCAGGGTGTTAGTGCGTTATGAAAAACCAGAACCTTTATTTATCATTTGTACTTTTCTGTCCATGTCATACTCAATTTACCAAAAATGTACAACAAGAAAAGAGTTGACATTTGATACACACACCCAAATATATATATCACGTGATATATCAAATTAAAATGTTAATAATTTTTAAATAAATTTAAGAGTTTCAAAATCTACCGTCCCTCTTTACTCGCAGATCCGATGTTACCGAGTCGAATTTATCAAATTTTTGTTCATTTTAAACATACATAAGTAAATTTAGATCCATAGATTGCAGCTAGCTAGCACCTGTCTTCTAAAAGCAACCGTGAAATGTTTGTTTTAGTTGCAGTATCAGAAGGAAAGTAATAAGCGCGTCCCAAGTATCCTTTTGGACTGGCAACTTCTTCTTTATGCTTATAGTGTTACAAATGCCTGTGAGCGATGGTGATTATTTAATGTCAGCTGGCTTACCAATCCGCTTCGTAAACTTTGACACAAACGTTGCTATTTTCTCTAAAGCAACTTAACGTTTAGTCTAAAGTCGGTGTTGTTTTAAACGACAGTTACAAATTAAGCATTTCCTTTGAAGTCCAATAGTAATGATGCTACAAATAGATTTAGACCTACTTTAGGCTTGTGTCCTACTTAAGCTTCGTTATATATATATATATATATATATATACATATTCATGGACTGCAATCGCCATTCAACACAACGTATGCTGCCTTGATATTATTGCAAATTAAAATGTTGTACATCACCACCCATCGCCCCAGTTTTTATAAGTTTAAAACAGAAGGTTTTTTTACAAGTCTAGTAATAATTGATAATTATGATTTTAAACTCACGAATACATATTATTTTGAAGGTATGAGCTAGTTTAGATTGTTTTAAAGATCCAGATATAGTCAGGTCCGCGATACGTCCGGTGCGTGCCGGCGTATCGTTGTGTGATGTATTTGTCATTGCCATGCAATCAGCCACTGATGTCAACAACGAATGCGGCTCAAATCGATAAACGTGCTTATGAGGTTACCCCGCTGCGAGCGAGACTAAGTTTTATTAGCTATGAAAATTAGATAAAAATTTACAAGTTTATATTAACCTATTCATAATTTCGCAGTCTTTTCTAAATTTTTTTGGATACGAAGTAATGTTTATGGGGATAATCTTTGTCCATATATTAACTATATTCGTGTCACTTGGTTTTACTACGAGCGTTTTAGCTAAATAAATTAGAAATTTATAGAAATTATAAAGTTTTGCTTAATAATTACAAAATATTGTAAATTACAAATGTGAAGATTTTTTCCTCTATTCTGCACGATTCTGTATGTAGTCCTATTGCGTAATACTGTAACCGAATTCTCATATAGGTACATCATGGTTTTTAAAGGACACTTAAACGAACTTTTCATTCATTTATCTACATGATGATGTACTTTTTCAAAAAAGTATTAATTAGTAAATAAACAACGTTCATATGTGCTGCAATCGATAACTGAAATTGAGACGAACCGTGATTCACTTACTCTCAACGCATAACGACGTATATGGATCACCTAAATTTGTAACGTCATCCCAAGTATATTTAACGTACATGTTGTAATTAAAAAAAAGGAAATATATGTACGAATTCAAATCTTATCATTAGCAATCTTAATAATAATCTTATTATTTGTAAAATAAAAAATTCATTAACTGAATAACTTTTCGGGTACTGAATAATTACTCTCGGTTGAAAAGTATCGACTGTCAATAACTGAATTTACCGCTACGATTACCAATTTTTACATTGTTTCTCTGTTTGTTCCTTTGGGACCATCATGTACGCCTAACTGAAAATTCATCTCGATTTTGTTTTACTACTCTTTTGGATTAATTTCTCTTTGTAATATACATATTTCCATACAATCTTTTAGCTTTACACAAAGCTTCTAGATTTTATAAATTAAATATAGAAATTAAATTTTTACTGTACAAAAGCATAATTAACTTTACTCTTCCGTTCACTTATACTGCATATTATGCTTCATTTATGCGGCAAGAGCACATGCTGCCTGGAATATCAGCTTATACTTGCTGAAACATACTTAAAATAATACACGTAATGCTCTGAAGTCTACCACAAATATATGTTATCTATACTTATATTATAAAAAGAGTGCGGATTTCGTAACTTTGTGTATATGCGGAAGGTAATCTCCGGAACCAAGAAATCTATATAAAAGGTATTTTACCATTTGAAGGGTAAATTATTCCGGATGGATATAGGATATTTATTAAACGTATGTATATTGTTATTAATTGTTGAACCTGAATGAAGGTTCGACGGGCCGCTGGTTAGTATTATAGAGTGTGCGAATTACATGAGTTTGTGTATATGCGGAATATAATCTCTCGATCCACGACATCTATATAAAAATTCTTTTACCATTTGAAAAGTATGTACCATTCAGGATGGACATAGGCTATATAACAAGTGTATGTATTTATAGTTAATTGTTTAACCCGAACGAAGTCGGGACAGGCTGCTAGTACTTTATAGTTTTTAACGGTTTACGAAGCCTACCGATCATTTTAACTTCAACTCCTTTCATTTCAGAACATGTTTTTATCCTTACTATTAGATTTCACATAGCCGTATGCTAAAAAGGGCATAGGTCTCTCGTATACTGCAACGGTGTTCCACTGCGGATTAAAGATGGAGCTAGTGGCCAAGCCGAGTGTCGAAAGTCTTTTTATTTTTCATTCGATGCCTTTCGTGATGGCTTGATTACGGTTATCTAACGCATTACCGGTTAAACGTCCGTTCCAAAGCACAGAAGCGCTTAAGTTTTGCTACAAACAGTCACCTGTCTAATCACTGATCTCTCTCAAAAGAACTTAATTCGGTCAAACATTTACAATTGACACAGGTGTCAACTGAGCTCTTTATTCACTAGAATAGTATTGTCGGGAAGATTGTAACGAGATTCGATAAAAGTCAGAAGTAGTTAATATTACTAAAGAAATCGTTTAACCTTTAACTACATCGACAGCCAATAACATAACCTAATTACAACCGAGAACTTTGCCGGCTGCAATTAACAAGTTTAACGTTGTGTTCTGGTGGTTCCCTCTCTCACAATTTATATCAAGAACCTAAAACTTTGAACAATTGGCTCATACTACTCATCTTTATCGATATATATCTACACCATATATTTTTAGTATCAACAGCAACATGTTATTGCCTTACATTATCTTTTTTTATCTACTTTATGTTTATTAATGCCTCCTTCACTGATATCTCGCTAGCCCAAAGGCAGAATAGTAGAGAATGGTCACGGATCACAACCGTCTTTTATACCACGTTTTATTAGGTATAATAATGTTATAGGTATGATAATTTTGTTTGTAAACTTATAGTAAGTTTATGTTAAAATCAGGTTTTAGATCAAAATCATAGTCTGGATGTTTTATGATAAAATTAATGTCGGTATTTTTTTAAATAAATAAGCCAATTATAGACAAAAACAATGATGTATTTTTAATTATTGCATACCTAAACTTAACTTAAACTTATAGTATTTGAATTATTTAACGCACATATTTATTACAGTAATGAACACAGATTTTATTGTTTGCCAAGGATTTTGAGAATCAGGGGGTAAGGCATGCATGACCACAGCGAAGCAATAGCATGGGAAATCCCCTTCAACCGAGATCTTCCATTCGATCACGTCCAGGGATTATATTCTATCATAAACCTAAACAGATTCAATTTTCTTCCGGCTCTTGATCAAAAGCCTGATTTTATTATATGATCATTATAATTATATTATGTGCGTAAAATGATGTAAATTACATATTAATAGAAAAAAAATATTTTTCTTCACACCCATTTCCAGCTATGACATTTTTAGAGCCAAAAAACAGATCCAAATTCTTTATATTCTAGATGTCGCTAGAGGACTTTATTTTTAAATAATAATGTAACTGTTTTTCGTCTTTTCCTACATACGAGTAAGGTTGAAAACAATTTTAATTCATAACGTTTTGTAAATATTCTAATAATTATTGTACTACTTATTCTTATTTATTCTACTACAGTAATTTTCTAAATACATGCGATAAATTAAACAAGAAAAAATTAATTTACGTTATTCTAATGTTAAATAAGATCATACGGTATTTGATTCGCTTGCGTCTCTCTCGCTCGACTTATAATAAACAGAAGAGAACATACAAAAGGAAACATGGAGCGAGGAACACGGTGCTTCATAAAGTATATTCATAAAAATATTAGTTGTTACGGCCAGAACTTGTATAATTAAAGCATAAAGCTCAACCGCTTTACTATTAATATTATGTTTTAACATTCAAAGATGTTTTATGAAATGAAATTATGAAATTATGAAAACAACACAAAGCTTAAGGCGAAACAAAAACTTTTTAATGCTCACGATATGAAACAGGCTAAAAGAATAAATCGAAATATGCTGTGTTCAAAAATTATGAATTTTTTCGCAAAAAAATTTTAAGACTTTTACGATATGTTGTACAGAACCAAAAATAAGAAAAACCGTACGAAAGTATATACTTTATTATTAGTCAGTGTATAGAATATAAAGTATCCCGGGTAATGAATTAGTTCTTGAGAGATAAGACATCAAAGTAGGCATAGACGTCTTGTTAAGAGATTACTAAATAATGCTTTAGGTGTTTTTTGTATTTACATATATATTGAAGTAATGTAAATATGAAATAAATTATTGAATTAATGGAAATATTAATGTGCTTTGTTATCAATATAGATAATAACTATATTTATTTGAATTTTTTGCAGTGGAACGTCTACTGATTAGTAATAATAGGAAAAGTTAAATTTCAAAACTTACAAAACGTGGTTACATATAAATAAAGTAGTTAAAATAATCAAGGATTTTTACCCGATCATTATGTTAAACTAATAAATTTACACCAGATATCAGATTTTTTTATAAAATCACATGTAAAGTTTTCAGGATATGGCCTTAATATAAATGTGAAAACTTACTGATACTGGCAGTAACTTATTTACTTAGTAAAGTAATACAATTGACCTTCACCTTAAAGGCACGATACGCTAGTGATGATATAAATAGATCTATAATAATTGCTCATAGGCGTATGACCGCCGCGCCCAACTTGCCATCTGACCTCACGCTATAATGACGTAAATAATGTATATTTCTGCCAATTGTTTTAGAAAAATCTATAATGGTGCCAAGACATGAAAAGTAATGATAGAAAACTAGACAAGTTGATGGATATAAGTTTTGGGCATAAATTATGATATATAAATTATGTCAAATATGCTCAATACTTTTTAATACTGTCAAGATTGAATTTTTAACTAAGTACGATAATCGGTGGACTGAAGTAGTTTTATCCTAATCAATTAATCTTGTCTAATATTTTAATAAATTTAGAAGGAACTTTCTTTGATTTAATTTTGTTGTATAAAATTTTAGTTACTACTAATTTATAAAAAATACTGTTACTAAAATTTAATTCAGTTATGATTTTTATAAAAAGATTTAGTGTAATAACAAACGGATAGTGAGGTTATTAAAAAACTAAATTGTTCTGTAAATGCCTAGTCTAATAGTCTAATGTTATTCCTTCGTAAATTTCTCCATTAAGTTATATCTCATTTGTTAAGGCAAAGACTTAATAAAAGTTACAATTAAAGTTACATTTATTGTGACAAAATTTATTGAACATAATACGAGTAAAGATTTTCTTTATAGACACAAATGTCAAAATAAGTTGTCACCTAAAATAGCGCTGTTGCCCTGAAACCTTTTTAATTTCAATGAAAGGGTCTGGGAAAGTTGTTTATTATTTAATGGAAAGCTCAAAAAAGGATATATAAAAGCACAAAAACATCATGATGGATTGGAAACCAAATATAAACAAGTGTTGAATAAATGTTGTCGAATGAAATTATACAAATATGCAACATTATAACAAAAATAAACTATTTTGAAATTAGTTTTGCTAAGCTTGACAAAACTGGCAGTTCCCCTGAATATTTGGGAATATCGAAATATTATATTTAATGTAGTACGAATCTTTAAATATTCTAGGGTCTACTTGATATTATTGTATTATTAACCGATAACGAGCAAATGATTCAAATGGACCAATGATAAGTGGTCACCATCGTCCTTTCCCGTGTCACCCTAAGCATCAGCTACTTTACGACACTTCAACCGAAAGAATTAAAAAAATTTTTCATGGTCCATTATAAAACTGGAACATTATAGAACTATCAGATAAAACACCACCATTACACACGTTTAGTGTTGGAATTCAATTGCGTGGTATAGAGCCTAGTAATCTCCAGAAGGTGGGACATTCGCCATGATTCCTTCCAGTATTCAGTAAAGTGCACTTGGAATTTTCGCTTGGATTCAAGCTTGAATGGAGCCTTAAACACACCCCTTACAGTCGTGCATAAGTGACATTTTTCTAGGTAAAAAATTCGATACACGCTAAACGTAATAATTCGATAAACGCAAGAAAGTTAGTTAATATTCTATTACAGCTCTTGATTCGACAGCAGTATTGGTGAGACTATCCATGAGCGGGTGATGTCGGATGGAGTGAGCGGGCGGCATCCCTGTGACGCCTTTAAAATGACGGATGTCTACGGCTGGCAGTGTATTGCCATCACATGATAGTTAAGTCGTTTGCGGATATTTGTATAAAAATATCGCTACAAATCGAATCCTAACGTAATCACGAAACACCGTTTCGAAATAGCAAATACACGTGTTGTTTGCTGAGAAACTCAATGGAGCACGTGGCTCAAAATTACAGGTTTATCAACGGAAGCAACAAAGAATATTTTATCATGTAACTATTAATGATACTATTGTAGTTTATATTATAACACTAGTAAAATATCCTCACTTCGATGTAGACAACCTACGCGAAACGTTCAGAAATTATACTCGCATTATTTTAGAAATGGGTTTAGAATTTTATAAAAATTAGAAACATATTAATTTATTATTATAGCTACAGCTATGCAGTCAATATTTTATTTACTGGCTCTCTTGGTAGAATATCCATAGTAAATTTATTTCCTATTCCGCGGGAAATTATCGTATTGGTATTATTTTTGGGTCAAAAGTATCCTAGATCATGACCCACAGTATAAGCTACTAGGTATATCGCATGCCTAATATGCGGTCAGACAAACGAAAATTTCAAATAAAATGTTTTGACCTTTATATATTTAGGAAAGTCTACTTGTATTAAAATATCTAAAAAAATATTCCACGTATAGTTTCGACATTGATTCATATTTATTAAAATAGTTTTGTAATAGAATTATAGAAAAATGAGAATGAAGAAGTCTCTACATTATATGTATTACTCCGATAAAATACAAATGTACAAAAGGAAATTGTGTAATATTCATTTATATAAATTACAAACCTGACATTTTACAATCAAAGGGCAGGGTGTGAAACTCAACTCAATTAATTTAAATCTTAGACAAAATATTTAGCTTAAAATCATTACACACACCGCTTCTCCGGTTTCATTACAAGATGTTCGATGAAAAGTTCCTTCTTATTAAGTTAAATTTTGATTTCACCCATCTCAGAATTCTTAGTTCGTTCAAAACTTAATTATTATTTTAATTTAAATCTCCGCTTGACTGAATCAGTGTCTTACGGAAAGTATTAAAGCTTCATGGAAATCTTAAGTCGTAAATTTGTTTTAGGTGACGAATTAGGGACATAGTTTACCACGGACATAGTTTATCAGGGACCCTAACGGAAAACTGAGATATGCAGGTTTCAACAAGATTTTTTTCTATTCGAAATAAGTGATTATTATTTTCAGATGTACACAATGTCGAAAAAAATTTTATGTACGCACGACAAAAACACAATATAGATGTACCTACATATTTTGTCAATAAATCTATATTTATATTACTCTCTCGTTATAGATTGACGACGTGGTATATTTTTGTAATTGAAAGTCGTGTTTATTTATTTCATTGTTTTATTACCATTAATTATGAAGAAACATGTTAACATTGTTTTAATTAAAACGGTACTAAAATCGTACCCCAGCACGTTATAATTGAGAGCCTTCAATCAAATCGGCAAATAAAAAGCGCTACAAGGAAGCGAAGGCAATTTGCGAACGGTCCGCAAACACCGCAATCCTGTCCAATCCATCATTTCAGAATTGTATGTTACGTTGTAAGGAAAATCCCGTTAATCTTTGACAAGCTGATATTGAATACTTGCATATTTGTTATTAAGTTAGTAAAAGATGTTTGATCACATATTTCTCTTACAATTTTGGTAATCGCTTGTAAAGAAGTTTGAAAAGCGTACGGTATAGACAGTTCCGTATTTCCGATAGGTTTCTCTCATAGGTATATCAATTAAATGAATATTACGTTATACCGTATCAATATTCGTTACTAAGTCATTTTTTATAATATAAAAATATATAATTTTGAGGATGTCAGATTCAAATTCGTTACAAAAAAATGCTCTTTATCTCCAAAACAATGATCCTAAAATAGTAAAAAAATAAAGTATATATTAATTGTTCGATTTTTATGTATTACGATTTAATATGTTTCAATCTTTACGCTTTTAAAATGTTGAAAACATATTATTGTTTACCTTTAAACAGCTATTTTACGTCATTTATTTTATTATTAAACCTCTTAATTTTTTCTCACAACCAAATTTACATTATACGTCCGTCACTAGGTGCCAAAATTCGAAATCGTAACTGTATCCGTTCGGAAGATTCAAAGTAAACCTTGTATACATTTTATACTTATACCATCGCAGACACTAACTATTTTAACTTAAACAAGAATATAAACAGGGACGGGGGTGCCATACTGTGACCAAGATGTATATAACTATATCTAAACATCAGCATAAAATACATAAATCTTGAATATTCGTTACAATTAAAATGGACAGGTAGACAGGCAAAATACCCTCTTAGTGTTCCCTTTTTTTATCTGAAATATACAACCCTAAAAGACTAGAAATTAAAAGAAAACAAAATCAATAAAAATAACTTGTCCTGACAAGACTAAAAGATATTTTTATGCTTGTGATACGTCTCGACTTATTAAGGTAGTATTGAAAATTACCGTCAAAAGAGCAGGGATGAGATTGCGCGCGTGAGAATTACCAAGATAGTTAACACGTAGGCAGGTGAGTGTTGAACTACGGCCTCGCAGTAAATTGAAGCAGGCTTGAATATACAAAACAAATAGCCTGAGCTTTCACTGGAATATCGGTACAGACTTGTGCTGCAGTTTTCACGTAAATCCACAACCAGTAAATATGCAATATTCTGGTGAAATACACAAAAGTTTTCGTTAGCAAAACATAATTTTATACTATACTAGCTGTGCCCGCGACTTCGTCCACGTGGAATTTAACAAAAAACTTGTTTAGTAGAAATAAAAATTGCCTAAGTTTCTCTTTATTACATCAGCTACCTGCCAGTGAAAGTCCCGTCAAAATCGGTCCAGCCGTTTCAGAGATTAACCGGAACAAACAGACAGACAGACAAAAATCGTAAAAAAATTTATTTTGGTATATGTACCGTATATACATTCATATGCATGTAGTAAAAAGGCGGTTATTTTAATATTACACACAGGCACCCCAGTTTTATTTATAAGTATAGAGTAGAGATATAGATTATCTTATATAGTATGTATAACATTCTTTATGTGTGAGTATGTGTGTATACACTAACTTTTCGTCACTGTATCATTTTACCGCATTTAGGCCGACTAGAAAAAAAATTGGTTACTATTATTAATGCCCATGTAGAAACTTTTCTTACATAATTTGTTTCTTGTATTTTTATCGTGAGTACAAAAAAGACAGAGTATTGCAACATGATAAAATTATATATTGTAATAGCAAAACAAGGCTTCAATTCTTCAAACATGGCGATAACGATGCTATCCGAAATGAGACTGCTTTAGAAAAGCAATTATGTTCATCTTAGCAGCTACACATTTGACACAGAAGCGCAAGCATGGCATGTTCCGAATGTGACATTGTTTCTGTTATATCATTATTTAAAAGTGATGTATGTCTATAAAGCATTATATCTAACACATACCAAAGCAAAAATATGTAAAACATGATCAATAACAGAGTAGATAATAGTTTATTTTTTCTAAATGTGACAATGTAAGATTTTGTTTCAACACGTTATTTTACATGCTCCTTATAGCTGAACATACATATGCATAAATAAAAAAATTACTATAAGATCTATAGTTTTTTACTAGCAGGCGCATCAGCCAGGCACCGATGCGATCATTCGAAAATCCGAAGAACCTAGATGTGCCGGATGACTGAAGAAATAAAAGTCAGTAAGTAAAAAAACATGTGTGCCATAAGAGACTGGAAAGACTGATAACAAATATTGTGAACCTTTAGCGGTGTGTATATTTAGATATATTTTCTTTACCTTTTCAATAAAAATATATCGCATAGGTAATTATTATTACATTAAGCTTATAGCATTGTGTAATTTCAAAATAGATTTATATTTTTTTATGTTAAAAGCGAGCAAACGAACAGACGGGCCACCCGATGGTAAGTGGCCACCGTCGCCCATGGAAATCAACTCTTGGTCTTCCAAAGGTATCACTGATGCGTTGTCGGCCAAGAAATGAGAAGAAGGTAAGAAAGAATGTACTGGCTCTCAAGCCACCGTAACACAAAAATCGGAACACGACGAGTCGTTTGGCAGCTGACTCAAGCAGGAGGGTGGTAGCTAGCCAGGCAGGCTTCACGGAAAGATAATAATACCAGTAATAATATTAATGACTTAATAATAATACTGATAATATAATCCATATAAGAAGCACTACCACCAAGCAGGCTGGTTTCTGTCGCCTCTTACGACACCCTTTTCTACCAGCATGGGATTGGGGGAAGTATTCTAGGCCTCCCCAATACGACCAACACATACTACTAAACAAAAAACGCAGGCCCGCATTTTATAATTCTATGTATATGCAAAGTTAAGCGAACAGAATCTCAACTAAACCTTGCATAGTTTTACATTATTTACATATGTTTCAGCGGCAGAACTTTGAAATTTGGCCTTAGTTCTAAATCTCTATACCGTCCTATGCTTCAGCTTTTAGTAGGTGGCATCCAAACTTTCACTTTGTAGCCCTTTGCTTCGTGACGAGCGTTTGAGTCTGAACTATTCACGTCGGCCTAACTTCAGACGGTATTCACAATCGCACTCGAGCGATACGGCAAATTCGTCTATCACTACCTACCTTATGCTGAAACAGAATTATTTACAACATCACATCCCCAGTATTTCGATTAAGGACACGGCTGAAATAAATTCACTGCAGTAGTTTATTAGATTGATAAATTATAATGTCTGATCTGATTTATGAAAGTGTCGTGATAACTGATATGATCTTGGATGCAAATTTTTAGGGATACCGTTGACACTAGAATAATGTAGGCTGAAAGGCGATAGTTTACGCATTGAAGTGTTTAATTACAACGTTTTCACGTATCGTATCGTATTCGGATTCGAATTCGGACGTAAATTGCATCAAATGACGTGGGTAATTTTCTTCCTAAAAATTTAAGTGTCATGAAATCTTCTATGGTGGTGAAGTTACCGATTTTTTGCCAAGTTGCTTTAGTTATTAATTTGTACAGGAAAACTAACCGCTGTAATTCAGAGACGATGTTCAAGGTCGAAAATGGGATTGCAATGCATTGTGATTATTAACATTATCTACGTAACTTTAGGAATGCTCTCAAGGTGTACCCTAAGCGAATTTAGTGATTTTGTCGAATAATATAGCAAAATTAGTCATTAAATCAGCATACTTATCATAATATCTTTCATATTGTGGGATAAATTATAAAAGGAAATTATAATATTATCGATACGAACAAGTTAAAAATAATAATAATCTGTCAGATTGATTTTGTTTATTTAATACAATTTATCGTTTTATCTTTCGAGAATACTGATATGCTATTTGATAAATTCATATTTCAGATAAATTTTTCAATTGTTAGTTTTGTACATTGTTTTGCAAACAAAACCAACTGAATGATAAAACTTCTAAGTAGGTACTAACTTGACAAAGCCGCGTCATGAAGCGAATTAATTATTCCTGCTTGATAAAAATAGGTAAATAAAAATCAATATAATAGATTTAATATTCTGATGGCTCAAATAAAGTTCAAATTTTTTTGTCTACAATCTTCATTCAGAAGAATTTCAAACAGAAGAAGAGAGACAAAAAGGTAAAAAGGACTTGGAAAGACTAGAAAGAAGATAGGGATTAAAATAAAAAAATCCCACCGAAATAAACAAATAATCGCAGCTGTTGAAAATGACCGTTATATACATAACAAAGCCTACCTACATTACAATTTCCAAAGAAATATTTGATGTGCAGATTCGGTCACGGTTCAATTTTATTACTAGTGTATTTACACTATCATTACCATAAATCATTTGATTGATAGTAAAAAAACTACCACTATCTGATTGAACCTCAAGTCGTAACGAATGGAAATAAAACAATTATGCAACTAGGATTTGTAAAATGAGTTTTATGTATTTGCAAATCGTTAATTTTACGCATACAATATGCATCAGAAAAATTGTTAGTTACGTAAAAAAACTTGTTTTATATCCATTGCTGGCTAACGAGGAGACGGGTCGTCCGATGCTTAGTTGTTACCATCGGCAATGGACATCCGTAACAATAAATCATCAAAGATTTCAGAAGAAGGGTGGTAGATTTCCAAAAAAGGAAAGAGAGAAACAAATTGTTAAATAGGTGTGAGCAGAGCGGAACAGAACCGAACGATCTCCGACCTTCGACATCTGACAATACTATTATTATAGTATAATAGTAATAGTTGTTCAGTAGGGCATACCGTGTGTAGCGGAATTTGCTTGGACTATAAACTACAGGTTGAGTTAAATTTAATTACATTTTTTAACGTAAGGACTACACTCTATATGAATAATTTGCGAATCATTAATTAATATAACGTAACTTAGAGACGTAGATTTACGTCATGAGATGAGATTTTAGATCATGAGTTGTGTCCACAAATATTTTCACTACGTGTACATAGCACTGTAACGTACACTCACCCCGTTCCCCTCTTACGTCACAGGCAAGGACTGAGGGCTACATTATTGTGGGCGTTTGTAATTTTGGTTTTCAAAATAAATACACTAAGTACAATTTGACCGAATAGCTTTGATCTAAAATTCACAAGCCATAAACTAAATTATACGTGATTGACAAAAAATTAAAGGAATTGGAGCTGATTGATATATAAGCAAATACCGATCCATCGACCATCACCAAAATCGAGCAAATAGTCCTTAGGACAAGATGACGCCACTCGCAACCAGATCCGGATAATCAATTATCGACTTAGTGTAAAAAAATTATGAAATTAAATAACTCAAACAAATGATTTTGTAAAATAGCACGCACCAATAGATAAGTTTCCTATAATTTAAAAACTGTTGCAGTACGAGAAGAAACATACCGATATAAGTTCAATAATAATAATTACTTAAAATGCGATCAGCATTTTTACTGCTGCTTTTTTTTTATTGACAAAAGTTATAAATGTTCTCATAGATAAGAGTTATAACATCGGTGAAAATTTATAATTGAAAAATTCGACCAGAAAGATTTTTACATTTTTACATTTTAGTGACAGTGTAGAACTTTAGAAGAAAAAGAAGTTTAGTTTAGAAGTAGTTTACATTTGTGAAAAAAAGGTGTTTTAAAATTTATAGCTTTTAGTTCTTGAATGACATTCGGTACTTAATATAATATTTAATAACTAAAGCTGTAACACAATAATTAATAAATGTAAGTTTTTTACCAATAAATGAATACAAAACATTTCGTAACATTTCATCATGTTACCCATCTCATACTCGTACTAATTATACTTTTCAATATCAATCTTGAGTATATTTTACAATGCTCAACTAACAAAACATATTGATTCAACAGATAAATCATCAAATTCACCAATGAATTATTAAGTACATTAATGACACGAATCTACGTAAACGGAATTAAACAATTATTCAAATGACTCTGGTAAAATGAAAATTATATGCAAATCGCCAATGAAGCGTGTCCACACCCCTCGTTAATATCCTGTTAATTGTTTTTGAGGTTATCAACACCAATATAATCAGTATAGTAATATCGTAACTATGACAAGAATTACAAATTGGTTATTACTCAAATACTGGCTTCTATATTCGATGTTTATATCAGTAATATATATGTAAGTTATTATCATTATGTTAGTAGCTCTATTGTATCGTAACACTAATTAGACTGTAACACGGTGTTTTTATAAATGGAACAATTATATGTATAAATGACATATTTAGGTTTATAAAAAAAAAGAGTGAAAAGGAAGGATAAGTTAATGCGTTCAACGTCTTAGACTTCATCACCATTTACCATCAGGTGGGATTGTTGTCAAGTAATAACTTATTGTATGTAAAAAAAAACATATTATTATTATTAATATCGGATTGTAACCCTGTTATGAATATCGTTTCTATGTAACAAATTTCAATTGGCCAAATCCCTGAGAAGATACATGATGACTAACAAATGCCCTATGAGCGGGACTTATAGGCTAAATAGGCTTCAGCGTACATTGAAATTGTTAGCTGTTAACTTATTTGGGAAAACACAGCTGTACATTTCATATATAAAAAAAAAGAAATATTTTCTAAGGAATTATTTACAAAATATACATATATACAAAAAAGAAATACAAAAAGAAAAAGCACTAATAAATAATAATAACTTAATAAAATAATAATACTAATAATAACTTAATTGGTAGCTTAATTAAAATTACTCTATTCTAAAAATACTAAACAGAACCGCTATGGCAAGTATTGATGTACCTAAAAAAACGACACCGACTATTGAAAGGGCCTCATAATTGGAATAGCCTAAAGCCTGATTTCATCTAAATCTGTGTTTATAATGCTAAATTATAATAAAGTATTATCATGGTATTTGTAAAAACTAGCTTTGACGAAAATCGAATAAATTTCAATTTAGTTCTCCATAAATATTTTAATGAATACCACTGCAATTCCGCCTCAAGTGTCGACAACGAGGAGCCCATGATAGTGCTATTCCCTCCACGGACATAGCTTTCATCTATTATTCCTATGAAGTGTAAAATATTCGCCTCGTAAGAACATAATTTCATAAACCTTTGAGAGGAGAATACTGCACAGTGATATTTTTATGCACCTCGTTTCTTTCGTTTAAAAAATGAGAACATTATAAAAAAGTCGATTGATTCTGCTGTTTTTTGTACATCGATACATGAATTTTTTTTTTTGTATATTTGAATAATTATATGCAATAGAACCATTATTCTTCCTTTCTTTTGCTTACTTGGGAATTATATTCCAGTATAATTATTTGGCAAATAAAATCGGTAAAGCCGAGTCAGACCTACGTGGCAGTGTCCCATACTGTAAATTTAACCAAGTATATTTTCCATTCCTGTAGATTTTTGTATAGGTTTTCTTATAAATGTTGGTTTAAGACTTAAATAAGAGTAGGAATGGTGTTATGGAAAATTTTCGAGTACATTTTAATGTTTTTTATGACAAGGTAAAGACATGATAAGCATTTCCATCTGATTATTCAAGTGCCGCGTTTGAATTCAATTTAATACCCGCACTGTTATCCTGCTAAATGTTTTACTCTAAAAATTCATTATATCAAAAAAATTCCGAACTTGTTCTAGATTAAAGCATTACTATTAAACGTACAACTTTTATGAGGATCGGTTTTGTGTCAGTTTTCGCCCTACCGACAGGCAATAAAAGACCGTTCCTTACTTAATTGCCCGCAGTATCATTTCCGTTGACATTTTTAGATCCCTCAAGGGAAAACTTTTCGTTTAACTGAATGTAAAACTTTACTATGAGTATATCCAACAATTTCAGTGCAAAATTTCTGAACCCAGAATTTAGGATACGTACGATGAGTTGCGAAATAGTAAGTTTATCCATATTAAATAAGTTAAAATAAGTTACACAAGTAATTCCAAGTTTAGCGTCTAACAGATAGAACAACACAATGAGACGTGCGTTTGTTTTTACGTGATACTGCAAACATGTATGATTGTACAATTATATACTCTTTATAATACATAATAAAATCATACTTTTGAGAATACTACGCCAAGTAATGTATATCATTTTAAAATAAAAATTATGTAGTTGGATGGCAGCTATCAAAAGTTGTGTCAAGAGTTCAAGAGTGTATTTGAATAATAATATTAGCATATACACACATGCATACATTTACTTTGATTATTTTTACAATTTAACATGACAACAACACTTGGTACGCTCTAATACAATAATCTTTACTCAACATCTTGCTCATCATACCTTCACATTTCATTCCCACCAACTAACACAACCCATTAACTAATCATAGTAGATTTTGTGAACAGATGAGATTACAAACGTCGATGCCGTTAAAACTGGTAAATTCTCGGAACTAATTTTAGAATCCTAACAATCATCCATCCTGACAGTGAATGCGTCCCTGCAAACTGTACCAAGTGGTAGCCCTAGCAATGTTGATCGGTAAAAAATTAAATTCATATGAATTACAATATAAAAAAAAATAACAAATAATTACCACTATATTATTTAGACTGGGAGAAAAATCCACATGGCTTTAGATCCGAATATTATAATATTTTTTTTTAATTCACAGTAAACAAACAAACAAACTTATTTTAGTTAGCAACAAGATCTCCGGTTCAGAAAAGATGTTTTGTCTTTACCGAACCCATAAAGCAGAATTGCGGAATTGCTATAAATAAATAAATATCAACATGAAAACTTGCATTACATAATGCTTGTTGTTACAATTTTTTTTGAAATTACATCGTGAAATATACCGCGTAGTATATACGAGTACAGTAACAATGATTCTTGCAATATATTCTTGCATGTAAACGCATTTATAGCATGTCATATAAACCTTTGCGGTTTCCTGATGCTATTCCATACAAATTTGTTTGTTATGTTGAAATAATGAATAAAGAAATAAATAAATAAACAGCACCAATCGGTATCCATGAGTTGGTACATCAAGTACATGAATATAAAAAAAAAATTAATTGCAAGTGCAAACTGTCGTCCATGTATGTCCATAATACTGCAGGTATCACCGACGTTCGCCGGTCCAGATGGATGGAAGCAGGATACGGTTTAATACTGAGTCCCCGACACTGATACCAAAATACTTAAAACATTTTACGTATTGTGATTAATCACGGTGTTACAGAGGCCAGCTATGGCCCACTCCAAGAACCGTTCGCCACAGCCTGATCCGTTGTTTAGCAGGTTGTATCATAAGCAGAGTATGTTGGCTTGGGCTCAAGGATGAATGAAACCACTTATACTACAAATTTCTATTCTGGTGACGAAAATAACATATTTTGACAGGCAAGTAATTATTTAAAAGGTTTACTTACAATTTTGATACTTAGATCATCTTAACCACTTACCGAAAGTTGCTTGAGAAAAAACATATTTTTTGTCACATTTAAGCAAAGGTGACACATAAGTTGCTTTCGTGTGAGAGTAAAATTAATATTACTAATTATCCACAGTTATTATCTATCAACAATAATTCGGTAATATTTGAGATTCAGATTTAAAAACATCTGGCACTGCAAACCCGAAACCTGTTTTTCTGCAAAAATTGGTTAGCGCTTAAGCAAGAGAAAATTTCTAATAGCTTCTGTTTCTTGTGAATCTGAAAACAAGTCACGTTCGAAAACAAGGACCCGTTTTTAATATAAAACGTAATAAATTTTAAGAATTTGTAATGAATTCTTGACATAATGAAGAAAAGAATTCAAGAAATACGTTACACCGAGTACGAAATGAGCTTGTTTAAATACAATATAGATTTTCTTAGATTCATGGACTACAAATGCAATCTTTAGTCATGTATCCTATTTTAACAACAACACATAAGTAATACATATATAAAAATGCTTATGATGACGATGGTGAATTAAAACTGCCGTTGACGCATTTTTAATAATATTATGTGGTAATATAGCCATACAAGTTACAGATTTTTCTTGATATATGTAAATATTAAATTTTTTTTTTAACTACGTTAACATCGTTAAAACAACTCCTTTTAAACGAGTTCTATCATAATACTGAAGAGAATGTACATGTTGAAAAATTTTTCCTTTCAATCCTCACACTCATCCCTCTTGGCCTCAGTCCGCTATCAACATACTGCAGCAAATGTATCTATCTCTCCTTATCATTGAAAAGGCCTAGAGATTAAGGACGATAACAAGATAAATGGTTTTTTTTTTATTAAATCATAAGATGAGTGTAAAAACTATTAACAAATACGGAAGTCATAAATATAAAGTTATCAAAAATTTTAGTGGCTAGAACATAATAAATGTGAAAATTTGAAAGTTTATTACCACGAGAGTATTAACAATGCGAAACTATACAAGATGAAAGTTTTCATTCTGCCTCGTTAACATCAAGTTATTCATAGTTACTTTGGCCAAGATGATTAATAAAGAAACATTAAAGCACTTTTGATCTTTCTACTAGGATGTTTTATCGGTGCCACGTCTGGGCTGTGTGATGGTGACCGACCACCATAGGAATGTCTGTCTTCTCATTTGGGAGATTATCACATAAAAACAGTATTTAAGAATGGACTTGGGCCAACATAATAAATATCATGAGGAACTTAAAGGTCTTTAGTGGTGGAAGTTTTCAGTGTGCAACAAAAGTTACAATTCCCAAATTTTATCCTATTGAATATTAGTGTGTTCTGAATAAAGACATATTAATCAAACCTATCAATTCTGTGAAACAGATCAAATAAGGGCAAGAAATTACATGGCAAAGTTCGTACACGTTCAATTCAATTTCCACATTGCAAAACCAAGGCTGTTTAGGCTGTAGTGGAAATTTCCCGATCGAATTCGGATTTCGGACGATTGGCTTCGAGTATATCAAAATAGAAAGTTCTGTTGTTTAATTTTGTGAGATAATGTAATCGCCAATTAAATCAGTTGTTAATTTTGTGAGTTAATGTGAAGACTTAATTGGCGAGTGTTAACCAGTCTATCATGATAATAAATAGTTTATTCGACTAAGATTACATATGAATGAATACAATAATTTTTCACTTAATAATAGAAGAATATAAATGACTAAAAATGATAGCAACAATTACAAAAAACTTTTTACCTCTTTTCCATAATAATACATATAAATTACTATAACAGAATGATGTTTGATCCCAAAATGTAAAATTGTGAAAACTGCAATTTAGCAGACATGGTTCTTTCATTCTTTTTTATAGGCAGGACATCTAGGGTGGAAGATGCGATATATTCAATACATTATTATTAGTATTAGAGTAATTTTGTTCCAAAAAAGTTCAACCGAACTACATTTATGATTGTTGTTATCATGTCAACTTAACAAAAACGAATTTCACGAAGAACGTACACACGTATAGATCGAAAAAGAGGGACGGCAAAATATTTATATCAATATCATATTTAGCTGGAAAAAAAATTGTTTCATGTTAAATCTGCTAATGAAATGAACAGTTAAGTAGTTGGTTCAACGGTTCTTCATTCGTTTATTTAAGCATAGAAATCGCAATTGGCAAGGAAATTCTTTTTTGTGGGCTTATTCTGAAAATAGTTAAAAGCAAACAAGATGTTAAATTTTTACCTCAGTCGGTAGTGTAACTGGGTTCTAACAGCCATTTAGTGCAATCTTTTACATTTATAATATTACTAAGATTCTAACATATTCCGTTATTATTATAGAATCCGTAATATCGCGTTTGATTCCGGAATCGTAAATTAAACTTCACAAGCGGAGAGCGGGCGCATTTACAATCGCATAGAAGCATATTCCTTTGTGCAAATGACATGATTAAGCTAACTGAAGTTGCTTTGCTATAATCTGCATTTGATAGCATTGTGTTTGCAAGTATATTGATTTAATTTAATCAAAACGTATTTATTTTTAGGACGTATCAATGAAATCTATTATAAAATTACATGTGATCATCTTTTGAAATCATTTATTGGGTCTTAAATCGAGAGGTGCGATCGGGTTTTATTACCGTAATTTATCCGTTAAGATACCTTTATAGATAAGTACAACCTAGGATAGATTTCGGGAAAATACCATTTATGTTATTGAAGAAATATCCATTTTATTTACGAGTATGTATATGGACTGCGGATAACGTTACAATACAATATCTGCAATCTCGTATGTTTCCTCAATCTTTATAAATCAATCTGTTTCTTATTGACTGACTGATCAGTTTACGTCGAGTTCCCTCAAAGTTAGTTTAAACTTTCACGTTAGTCAATTTGATTTACTCGTATTAAACAATCATAAAAATAAACTTTTACTTTATAACTGAAGTAAAAGGGTATGGAATGTAGTTGATGATAAATAAATTAAACATTCGAAAAATTTTAGGTATGTAAATAATTTAAACCTTTATCCGTATCATCTAGGAGAAAACATTAAAAGAATGCCAAGATAACTTTGGGAGTATGACCGGGTTACCTTGGGAGACACCAAAGCTGTTATGGGATCTCCAAGGAACTCCGCAATGTCTTCTGTGTACAGTACCCCAACTGCTCATTCTAGAAATTTAACCGCTAACAGAAGGAGATAGAATTTCATATTAATAAGCTATTCATGCATCAATCTTGATCAATGCATCATGATCCAATCTTAGCTCATTCCAGTCGTTTGCTTCGTATATAAGATCAAAATAAGTTCGTATATTGTATGTTGGGATGAAAGTTTTTATAGTATAGTGACGTGAGGAGAGTATACACTATCCGATTGAATTCATAATTTTTTTGTAGACGACTGACATCTTTCCACTGTAAGCGACCGTATTGTGTATACACAAGAACTGCATAGTGAATTGTCTGGTTTAATTAAAGTCTTGGCTCGCTGGCCGCAGCAATAATTAGATACATATACCATTTAGCAACATTGACTTTGCTAGATATTGGAAAGTGAAATGAGCCATCCTACACTCGAACATTATCTGTATGTATTCATATTTGGTTTTAAGATACACGCTGGACACATTGTTAACGTACACGAAGAAAACCTGCGTCGAAAGGATTTATATTCTAACTAAAAATTTTACGTTAAGACTGAAGAGTGGCAAACTTCTGTGCATATTCTTTATATGCAATTTTCCAATTGTAAAATATTTGTTTTGATACAATAGACATATTTAAATTTTTTGTCATTTTCTAATTTATTCACTAAGGTTAATCTAGAAAATTTGCATTCATTTATTAAAAGCGTACGTCCGTTTTTTGGTCAGTGTCTGTAGATGTGTACCAAATTTCTACTCTTCGTCCCATAGATTTGGAGAAATAGGTTAGAATATACAAACTGACAGATAAACAGATAGGAAGACTGACTTAAAATTGATTTTCTAAGATTTCTTCTTAACCGGTTCTTACTTAGTTTTGCGCAACTCGGAAAGGTTTACATATTACCTAAGAATACATACGAAGCGAAACAAAGCAACAAAGCTCGATGGAGTCGCTCGGTAGATGAGAGCTTCGAGTTTAATTAAAAGAAAATCCTTAACCTCTAGTGAAACGCTAATGAATAGAAAAAATAACTTGCCAATTTACAAATAACTGTTTTTTGTAAAAATGTATATATAGACAGTATTTTTGCGGTATTCTTGTATCGTGCAAGATTTAAAACGAGTTGAATTGCATCTTACGTGAACAATGTACTCGTAGGTAGGTATGTGCCCTCCGGCCCCACTCGCCGCTCACTGCCACTGAACAATGTATGTATTGTGGCTTGACAGCGGAAATATTTTACGAGCGGTGCTCTAGTATCCTTCAGAATTCTCGTATAACCAAGACGTGACACCTTGTGGGAAATTACGTACAACGTAAGAAATATCCTAATTATACCGTAAGTCTAGTTATATGTCGTAAATCTAAAGTTACTTGAGTGAAAACCCTGCTCATAATGCCTTGCCCAACCACGGATGAGGCAGTCTAATCCATACAGTAATTTGTTACAATTTTTTACTTGCATTAATAGCTACCATCCATTTTGTAGAATCAATCGTTTAATGATGTTTATATATTTCGGTTGAAGTATCGGAGAACTGGTAAAAAGAATTAGCGCCGCTACAAGCTGGCAACACGGCAGTATTACCTTTGCTGTTTACCTAAATATGCTGTAATGTTTTCTTTGTAAAAGTAAAATACGCTCCCAAAGTAAAATTGCGTTAGGATACTCATTCATAATGAAGACATCATAAACAATCCTCTAGCACTTTGCATTGAACCGATGTGCTGGAGTAACTGACAGGCCTTTTCTATTACACGGACAGACCTGTGTACTGCTGCGGGCCGCTTATGAGCTAATTTAGCTGGTTACATAAAAACACTTTTTTTACACCGTATTGTATACATATATGCCTAATTTATTCATATACCTGACACAGAATATTATAATGTAACAGTCAGGTACCTTCAGTAATGGAACTTTAAATTTGTTACACAGGGTCTTGGTTAAAAGCATCGAACTATTCACCATGATAGACTTTGATGGATCATCATTGTACAACACGGGAAGTACGATCCAGGAAGTTGTCACGTTAAATGGTTCCTTGATTTATTGGGCGCTTCTGAGCTACAGAATAATCCGTGACTTGTTTAGTATCCGTAGATAGAGACAATAAATACAAGTTATTTAGAATAGGACTCCCTATCCCCATCATTTCCTTAATTAAATTTAATTTTATGCCCCAATAGGGTCGACTGTTATAAATAATTGTGTTTATTGTTCAATCTTTTGCATATGTTTGTATACAAATATTCAATAATAAAAAGCTTTGTTTTATTTATACCACAAGCTTTTAATTATCAGTAATTGTTGCATTCCTGGTTTTAGGTCTCCTTTCAGACAGAGAGATGGATTAAGACAATGCTGCATTGTGAAGTTTGGTAAACATTATACGAGTATATTAGTCAGTTATATCTACTACTATTTCACTGAAGTAGGTATGGTATAACACACACTACTAATAATATTGAGTTTCTAGGAACATTTATTGTTGTTGAACACTTGTTACGTAAATGCCCTTTGACAGCATAGTCGCGTATTGGTGTCTCATTATATCTACATATATTAATATTATAAACATTATTTTGGATAGATACATATTTACATTGTTTTCGAGTTTAGATAAGCCGTATTTTACGCTTATTTGCGTATTGCACGTAATCTGAAAAGTGTTCTACCATTTTACGTAGATATAGCATTACACGTAGAAAATCGCATGCATACTTACATAAATACATCGACAAATAACCTTGAAACCTTAATTATAATTAATTTTACAGAGTTAATTTGACAAATTGTTTAATCATAATAGGGCGTAACATAATTTAGTTGACGTAATTCAATGAACCACGTAACACAATTAAAATTTTGATCGGAAGTGTTCAGGAATTGTTAGTGATGTTAGTAAAAGCAATCTTATGCGGAAAGGTTATTACAAACTTGATGATTACTTTAAGGATAAGACTGCTTGGATATGAGTTTAATATGTAGCCATAAGTGCGTTCTGTAACTGTGAGTAGGAAAAAATACTCCCGGGAGTTTGTTGCTACTTCTTCTTCCGGGACCACTCACGGTAGGTATTTGTTGAAATTATGGCGTAGTTTGACGTTCGAAAAGGGTTTGTAAAAACCAACTTTGAATAAATATTATGTCATTTATTCATCCGTTACACATATTTTCACATTACTCGGCTCGGGTCTCTTCTCTCACTAAGAGGGTTAAGGCCATAGTCTGCCATGTCAGCCAAGTGCGGGTTGGTGGACTTATGGCAGAATGTTATAGAGAACTCTGGTGTGCAGGTTTTCTCATTTTTTTTTTCGTCACCGAAGGACGTGATAATTAATTTGTAACACGCAAAAAATTTGCTTAATTAGGGGTGCGTGCAGGATTCTATCTCGCGTCTCTAGTGCGGGAGACATACTCTTATACTACAACGCTATTTATCTATTGTTTAACCCTGAGAAATCCGTTCTCGCATCCTACCTTTACATTTAGGCAGGTATGGGGTACTCACCGCTCTGGCCGGAATGCCTTCTAAAACTCAGTGCGCCTTATTTTCGTAATAAAGCACTATGAGATCGTTTTCACATGCTATCATTAAGACATGTATCGACTCTCATAGTTTGTGTGTGTGCAGTTTCTTCATATGGTAAAGAAATTTTCCAGATCGCAACATTGTATAGTCTCATGATTCGGATTCTTCCTCCGTCTAGTTTCTCGTAGGAGGAATCCATCTCGCCCACCTTAGGCAGCAATGTGCAGTACGCGGCGGCTGCGGCCACAAGCTAGATATGGGCCGATTAAACTGTATTTAGAAGTCCCTTAAGCCCTGTAATAGTCGTTTTTACATTTAACCAGCTTTTACCTTTGACTTCGTTCGCGTTCGTTCGTGAGGATTCGATTTATGAGAAAAATAATTCTAATAATTTGTTTTTTTTTATACTTAACTATGAATATTTTTAGTGATTTTTTATGTATCTCTTAAAATTAAGCCAGTATTAGCCATGTCAGCTAATAAATGATTTTAACGACTTTATTATAAACGTTAAAATTTAACAAAATAAAAATAAAACTGTGGAAAAAAGTAGCTTATATCCTTCTCCAGGCCATAAATTACCTCTATATCAAATTTCATCACAATCGGCTCAAAGGTTTGGCTCTGACAGCGTAACAGACAGACAGAGTTTGACGACTCCATAGCCCAGTTGGTAGTGACCTTACCTGGCGAGGGGACCCGGGTTCGATTCCCGGCCGGCAGACATTTATGGGATAGATTAAAGTTTATTCTCGGGTCATGGGTGTTTGTAATTTCATATTTGTGTTTGTCCATGCCACCTGCAACACAAGGAATCCTAGTGCGGGGGTGTGGTTGTGTGTAACCGTTTAAAAATAAGAGTTACTTTCGCAATTATAACAAGATTAGTATACATTTAAGGTCTAATCAAAACTTCCAATCAATTATTCCTTGGACGGTAATGGATGCATCCAGAGAGCCCCTCCTCCGTGGGATAATTCAATATACTGTAAGGAAGTCCTTGTGTATACGTGTCACGGACGGTTTTCATTTTGAAGAAAATTCACTAAAATATTTCCAGCACGGACTAAATTAATTACCGTTTTTGACCTTCTTTTTACGAGCAAATTATCAAAAATTATCTGATCTCGCTGGAGCAATACCTTCGGCAGTCATCTGGCGCATATAGGGAGAGTCAGAGATCTCTAATGAACGCACCGGTGCACCCATTTATACTTAATGCTTAAAGGCTAGTTTTTGTTTTAATATCATATAAATAAACAAGTAAAATATATAAAACACTTTGTTTCCTACCAGTAAATAATCTGATTTTGAAGAAAAAATTCCTAAATCGTTTCGTAACGTATTAAATGAAAGAGCTCGTTATGAGGAACGAAAATATATTTTTAAAAGATATTCAATAGTAGAATGCGTCGCAAGGGACCAAAATAATATATTTCAGGCGAGAGCGATTGTTTGAATCCAGAGCGAAGCGAGGGATTTTACAATAAAATCCTAAGCGTAGCGAGGGATTAAAAGTACATCGCTCGAGGTTAAATAATTTTGGTACCGTGTGTCACATTCTGCTTTTCATCCCCTCTATTAGAAAAATAAATAATGCTTTTAGTTTTATTTTTTATTATTATTATTTAAATAATTCAAGTTCCAAATTCAAAAAATATTTCAGCACCCATTTTGCTTGCACTTATCGAGGAACCCTTCACCTCGTTTCGAATAGATTGGATGAAAAAACTAGTTTTCTCGCTTAAGCGATACTTCAACTAGCCTAAAAATCCTTAACCAAATTTAAATTTTGACCGCCTAAAAATTTTAATTTCTAGATACGTTGACAGTAAATACAGAAACCTTTTCTAAATCCACATTGGATTACAGCATTTTTCATTCATTTATAAGTCGCACATCCATTTTCTCTTTATAAGTTTCATAACTGGTATAGTTGGCATATCATCCTAAGCCATGTTTAATTGTCCTAAAAAAATTCTGTAGTCGAGAATCTAACCTTTGAGTAGACAGCCCGGCTAACAATTAATTAGCCGAGATATAGGATGACGGTGTGGTAAAACTTTATTTATTTACATTTCGCAGACATGAAATTCTCGTAACTTGAGTTCATTTGTTAACTGTGAACCCACAATCTTATTACACTGGTTCGAAGAGTTTTATATAAACGCATAAATACATTTTGTAGTTTTTTTCATCTCTTAGGTTATTAAAGAAATTATAGTTACATATTTCAGTACTTGATTTTTTAATACCAAATATTTTTTTTTTATTATATTACAAGTAATATTACAAAATACGAAATTACAATAATAATTGCTATAAAATTCCAGTTTAAGGTTATCATATACATAAGAAGTACTCCTATTCACACCATGGAAAGTGAGCTCTGTCTACCTCCACTGCATATAAGACGGCTATATCTAGGTTACAAATATTGTTTAAAGGCGCGGGCATGGAGGAACAATGTAACAGTTAAATTATTACAGGATTTATTTCTGGCGCTGAATAATAATTATTGGAATTTTAAGAAAAAGCCATTGTTGGCCCTATGTTTTGGTGATGTCCGAAATGAAGAGATGTATGATGCTTCTTGCCCTTTAGATATGTATACTCTTGATACACATGTGACTAATATTGAGACGGAGGACTGTATTTTGTCCAATTTAGATTCTATAAGTAGTTCAAAAAGCACCTGTGAGTTAAACTCTTTGCGGTATAGTACCTTACAAGAGATTGAGCAAAAGTATTATGAGTATCATATTATTTACACTGACGGTTGGATGAGCGACTTTGGTCGAGAAGCTTCTTTTGTTGATAGCGTGTCTAGCATTAGTGGCTGTTTTAAAGTAGTTGGTGATGTGTCTATAATGTCCTTTTGCCATTTCTAAATCGCTTGAGTTTATAAGTACCTTGGAAGGAGGCAAATTTGTAATTTGTAGTGACAGCAGAAGTGCACTCCAGCATATTAAACGATGCTCTTATGGTGGGAGAGGTGTAACGATAGCTTATACTATTTTAGGTTATTTGTACAAACTTCGCGCTCCAGGAATTTATATTAAATTGCAATGGGTTCCGTCGCACGTTGGTCTAAAAGGTAATGAGGAGGCTGATATGGTAGCGAAAAAAAGAATGTTAGAAGGAATTGTTTATAATATTGTACCTAATTATTCGGAACTTTTGCCTAAATTCAATAAAAGATGTTATAACAAATGGAAAGTATTATAAGAAATGAATATGTCACGCAAGCTATTGAAAACAGCTCTCAGACTCAGAACTGGGCATTTGCCATTTAAAAAGTTTGCATTTACTATGGTCAAGTCTAACAGCCCCAATTGTGACACATGTGGAGTTGAAGAAGACGTCTACCATTTACTAGAGGAGTGTAGTCGCTTCGAGAACGAAAGGGAATCGCTTGTAGTACATTGCAATCTGAATCGGTACGACGTGGGTAGATTTCACAATATACTGGTTAATCCAAACACTGGGGCAATGAAGCTCTTGTGCAAATTCATAAACCTATTCAGGTGACCGTTTGTTTACTGTTAATCATGGACTATTAAATTAATTTAATTGTGCAGGGTATGAGATGTTAGAACACTTAGTGTTATATAATAGGACTGACATGTATGTACAAGTGGTACAAAACTCCTTAAAAATAAGATTAAAAAAAAGGTTATCATATACAAGAGTGCCATTTCTCCTGACTAATATATTCTGTTTTTACTTCCAATGTTTTTACTTTATTTCTACTATTTTATCTACACAGTAAAAAATCGTTAACAAAGTTGTCGGATTATATATTTTAAAATTAACTATTCATCCAACGTGTGTGGAGAAAGAATTATCAACTTTATTAACACAAACCAGCAAAATGCCCTCGCAGAAAAACTGCGTCTTACGTTTAGAAATATCTGCATTGTTTAAGAACTGCGTTTTCTCGTTCTATGAATAAGAAATATATTCAATTATAACTTTATTATTTATGGACGGATTTCATAACGAAATCGAGTACGGCGTTTCGGAAATTAACGTGAACAAACGCACAGACAAACAGAAGCAAACAAAAATTCTAACAACTATTGCTTTGGATTTTATTTCGTAAATGAAAGCCCCTAATAGTAGTTTTTCTCATATATCCTTAATGTACAAAAAGCGATCACTTAGAATTTTATTATACGTATGTACGATTTGCACATGAACATAAAAAAATCTAGATGTATTCGTATGATTATACATACATATAATAATAGACAATTATTTACAAATTATACATTCAATAGTTATGATCTGGGAGTCCTCAGGAGGAGAGTAAATAGATAAAATATATATACCTATACACTTTTTGAACATTATCTATGTATGTAATTATATATGCAATTTACGATAGCGTAGGTTGAAATTAACCTTTCATACAAAGTATTTGAAGATAGTTCTACCAACTCCATTTAGAAATTTCTGCATAGAATGTTCTTCATTATATTGTAAACTTCAAGACGTAAACTTAATAAAGTATCGCCGTGACGCTGTCAAGAAACTTGAGTGTGTTCAGCATTTCTCTGGAATTCTCTAATTACCGTCCCTCCTCCGAGGGCGAATTTCGAGACGCGGTACTCTTTTCGTGAACCTAATGATACTTATTGCTCTGGATTCATTAGTGACAAACAATATTTGTTACTAAATAAACCATGAAGCATATAAAGTATTTTTAACTTTTCATTTTTAACAGGTTATTAAACCAATATTTCTATCCGAATAGATGGATCATCGTCATGTCATAACAGATTCTTAATAGCTGACATTTGACAGACAATAAGGTCAGATAAGCCTGTCAACTGTATGTTTACCTAATATTAGAACGTAGACGACATCTCACGCACTAAACTTGACATTTTTTCACCTACCACAAAATAATCACAGGATTCCTCGCTTGAGCTTATTTAGACCCTACTTCTCTATTAAAATCTTCATTAATTTTTCAATTATCCGTTACGGATAAAATGTTTAATTTCTGCTGTTGGTTTTGGCTATTTCTTTTACTAACCGACCCGGTAGGCTACCATTTAGTTGATCATGTGAATTTGTTAGGAAAATATAAAAAATACAAAAAAAATTTGTCCATAATGTGCGTACAGCATGACTTGATCCATTCTGTCACATCTCTGACTCAATGAAATAAAACTGTGAATATATATGTATATTTTAAAAATATTAATCTAAAGAAGTTTTATTTGACAGTACAATCGAAAACATTTATTTTTAATTTTGTATCTGTCTGATCTTTCTAATAATATAATATCAAAATTTATTAACTTGAAATTTGGCATATTTATAAGTCACATGATACTATCTCTCACATTATGAGGGTTTGAGACGCCATAGTTTGCCACGTTACCTAAGTGCGGGTTGCCGGAGTTCTCAGAGCTTTTGAATTACTATAGATAACTCTCAGGTATCCACATTTCTTCACGAGTCTTCTTATGCCGAAGTAGGTGATAATTAATTTGTAATACGTAAATAATTCGAAAAATGATAGGTGCGTGCAGAATTCTAACTCGCGTCTCTCGTGTAGGAGACCGACGTTTAACCACTAGGCTGCCACTGCTATTGTGGGTTAATAAATAGGATGCTTTGTTTTTATGGAAATATGTAAATGTTGTCTCAAAATAAAAAATAAAAGCTAGTATAGTTCTATTAATTACAAAATCGTTTTAGATGCTCTTTTACAACAATAAAGCGGTAATAAATATTAGTATTTCTAATACGTAAAAACTATTCCTAATACCGTAGACTAGGGATAAAAATGAAATTAAAAAATCACGATGACGTAATCATCTTTTTTTTAGGGTTAAGTTAGGAATATGTATACAGTTAATTCGTGAAATAAACTCTCTTTGTATTTCTTTCGGAAGGCCGTTATATTGCCAGTTTATATAGTAACATATAGACTATATATTGTAAGATTAAACTCCGATAGTCTCTATAATACCACCCACATACTGGAACGCTAAAGCCTGCATATGTTTTAAATTAGTATTAATTTACTTTGCAACAATCGACAAACACAATATATGATGGTATATATTTCTATACCAACACGTGTTTGGTATACAATTGGAATGAAATAATATAAAGCAAAAATAGAAAAAAAATTACTTTGAATCCCCACAAGATCGCTTTGCATCAAATAATCATCCTCCTTCTTCCTTTATTGCGACTCCCTAGGGGGTCGCGTAAATTCCTCGGGACTGTGTGTCCCCTTCAAAAGTGTCTTCCGTAGCCTGTAAATACAGACTGGTCCTTGGGTTGGTTGTCTAAGTATCCATAGGTTATCATTTTCTGTTAACGGAATCGAACCGATTTGGCGGCGTAGCCGTGGAGTCATAATTGGAGTGGTATATCTCTTCACACCATCCGGTCGACCAAGACCTTACCGGATAAGACCCGGTGGTGATAAGTGTAAGGGGCTCAATCCTATCTTAGAGCCCAAGTCAACCTCACCTGCAAGCGGTATACCCTGCTGGTTAACGGACGAGGCCCTGACGTCCGGTCCCTTTTAGAAGGTCTCTAGGTCCCGGATACCACCTCGTTTAATCCCACAGTTATCCCCCCACATGCGGTGGTAAGGTCCCGCGGCCTGACTGGCTCGCCACCACCCTCCAGCGTAAATCAGTCGTGAAATGACTATGTCGGGTTTCGGCTGCCACCTGGAGTTGCCAGTTTCCCCCCTTCTCCCCTTTCCCATGCCTTGGGGAGATGTTGTGATATTTAGGTCCTGCCCGCCTATCGGTGTCGTTATCAACTGAGGCGTGGAGCGTTGGCGCGGTTGCCATGGAGAGCCGGTGAAACGGTTAGCCGCGCCGCCCGTCGGTCAGTTGGGGACCCGAACCCGGGCAACACTTTTAACCTCCGGTCCGGGAGGCTGTCCCGCCAACCAATGAAAAATCCCGACGCATGTCTATCGTGCCGGAGTAAGAGACCGGAGTGGAACCCGATAGTCATGCTCGGAGGGAACCGGTGGTCCTTTCGTCCTCCGAGCCAGCAGCCACACTACCTCGGGGAGAACGTCACTAAACGGCCTGCGTCTCGACCTGATGACCACGGATAATATATCTCCAATCCCATCACTCCCTACACTCATTACAGAAACCATGGGCTGTAGAACAAAAAGAAAACGTTGTACCGCGGCATACCTTTCCACATTTAAAGTGGAAATGTGCAACATTAGGGGACTTCATTCCAATATCAATGCTGTCCACCACCATCTTGAAACAGCAAAACCGGTTCTGTTGTTCCTGACGGAGACACAGATATCCGACCCCGCTAACACCTACTATTTACAGTACCCCGGCTATCGACTGGAGCACACCTTTATCCGTCGGGCCGGAGTCTGTACGTACATTAGGGAGGACGTCGTGTGCCGCCGTCTACACAGCCTTGAGGATAAGGACCTTTCCATTCTGTGGGTGCACGTGGACTATAGAGATCACTCCGGTGTATACGCGTGCATCTATAGGTCCCATAGCGGAGATGCGGAGACAGCTCGATTATTTGAGCACATCCGAGAGGCGACCGACGAAGTGCTCGCACAATATCCGCGGGCGGAGATAGTGATTCTAGGTGACTTTAACGCCCATCACACAGACTGGCTAGGGTCACGAGTCACTGATTCCGCCGACAGAACAGCTCATGACTTTGCCTTGGCTTATGGTTTCTCACAAGTTGTACCGGCCTTTACTAGGGTACCAGATGTAGAGAACCATACCGCCTCTTTATTGGACCTTCTGTTGACTACCCATCTTGCCAGATACCAAGTGGTGGTCGGGGCCCCATTAGGTTCCTCGGATCACTGCCTAGTTCGGTCCAGCACACCGTTGTTACAGCCGGAACTGCCTCGGCCCACTGGAACACGGCGTGTTTGGCACTATCAGTCAGCAGATTGGGATGAGTTCCGACAATTTCTGGCATCATACCATTTCTGTCATCCCCATCGGTGGACGCAGTCAACCCTGGTGAGCGCTTAATCGCTTACCCTTCAGGAAGTCATGCTTTTTGGTCGCTCGCCAAGGCCGTTGAGGGTAACTTCCCTAGGTCGTCGTTTCCACCATTGCGAAGTGCTGATAACAGTCTGGCCCTAACTGCAAAGGAGAAAGCCGATCTTTTGGGTACTCTCTTTGCAGCTAACTCGACTCTTGACGATCGCGGGGCCTACTATCCCGCGCTGTGAGAGCTCAATGCTCGACATACGTTTCACGCAGAAAGATGTCAAACGAGATCTTTTGTCTCTCGACGTCAAGAAGTCGAGTGGCCCAGACGGAAGTCCCGCAATAGTGTTAAAGATGTGCGCTCCCGAGCTGACTCCGCCGTTGACGCGTCTATTCTAATTATTCTACAGTGTAGGTAAAGTGCCGTCCTCGTGGAAGGTTGCTCTCATTCACCCAATTCCCAAAAAAGGCGACAGTGCGGACTCATGAAACTATAGACCCATGGCGATAATCTCCCTGCTCTCAAAAATAATGGAACGTGTTATAAATACACAGCTCCTCGAATACCTGGAGGAACACCAGCTGATCTACGACAGGTAGTATGGCTTCCGTCATGCTCGATCAGCTGGTGACCTCTTGGTATATTTCACTCATAACTGGGCCCATACCATTGAGAGTCGTGGAGAGGCGTTGGCTATAAGCCTAGACATCGCAAAGGCGTTTGATCGGGTCTGGCACAGAGCACTTCTATCGAAGGTACCATCATACGGCTTGCCCGAGAGGTTGTGCAGGTGGATAGCCAGTTTTTTGTCCGAAGTTCTATCGCGGTCGTTATCGACGGTCAACGCTCTGACACTAAATTCATTAATGCTGGTGTTCCCGAAGGTTCGGTTCTTTCTCCCACGCTGTTCATTCTGCATATCAATGATATGCTGGAACAAATCCCCAGCATACACTGCTATGCAGATAACAGTACGGGTGATGCACACTACTAGGGCCGCACAAATTCCTCCCGGTCCCTCCTTGAGGAAAATGGAATCAGACTTGTGTCCGAAATCGAGCTCTCCTTGGAGCGGATCTCGGACTGGGGTCAACGAAATCTAGTCCTATTGAACCCCTAGAAGACACAGGTCTGTGCGTTCTCCGCAAAAATAACTCCATTTATCTTAGCGCCAAAACTTCAAAACATGCCTCTCACCATTAGTCAAAGTATTGGGATCCTGGGGGTCGACATTTCGAACGAAGTGCAGTACGGAGGTCACCTGGAGAAGAAAGCTAAACTCGCCTCCAGAAAACTGGGTGTACTGAATAGGGCGAAGCATTACTTTACTCCGAAGCAGCGCCTGTTACTCTACAAGGCCCAAATTCGACCACATATGGAGTAGTGCTCTCATCTTTGGGCCGGTGCACCCAACTAAGCCCTCTTGACTCCATACAGCGGCGTGCTGTTCGAATTGTCGACGATCCCAATCTTACAGACGGCCTAGAGGACTTAAGTATCCGGAGAGAGATAGGCTCCCTAAGCGTCCTCTACCGTCTCTACTATGGTGAATGTTCCGAAGAACTTTTCAACCTGGTGCCCCCAGCCACCTTCCTTTATCGCACCACCCGCAAAAGGTTACGGTTCCACTCGCATCACCTCGATTCGTGGCAGTCGTCTACCGCTCGTATCTCTCGCTCCTTCCTACCACGAACCTGCGAGCTTTGAAACAACCTTCCACCAGAGGCATTCCCTTTGCGCTATGATATGGAGTTCTTCAAAAAGAGTGTCCATCGACTTCTTCAAGGTCAGCAACGCATTTGCAGCTCCTTGAACGCTGCACATGTCCATAGGCGACGGTGACCACTTGCCTCCAGGTAGACCGTATGCCTGTTTGCCCGCCTTTTACATAAAAAAAAGTAGTCGATCAGCGACCGGACGGTGACTTACGAAGCCCCGGATTCTTAAGAAGGCTCCTCCCGCCCGAGTAACAGGTCGCGAGGGACAGCCCTGCCGTCGGGTGGACGAGCGTGGAGCGGCGGCAGGTTCCGCAGATGCGGGAACCGCGACGCATCGACGCGCTCGAACATGCCGCGCGCCAGTCGCACGATGAACTCGTCCAGGATCTCGACTCGAAGGTCCCTCTGGATGAATGCATTCCTCACGCACCCCGGCGCCACCCGGCGTAGCGCAATCGCTTATACTGCGGTTCACTCGCGAGCGCATACCAGGCGGGTGCCGCATACGTGAGGCGCGGTGTGATGTAAATCTTGTATATTCCGAGCTTCACCTTCAGAGGGAGGCTCCATGAAAGCACTGGTTTCAAAACAGCCATTGCGCTCCTGGCGCTCATGACGGCCTTATCCACCTGGGGCTTCATGAAGATTCTGGAGTCGATAAGTATCCCCAGTTACTTTCAAATAATCATATAAATGTAAATTGGCAAATGTGAAGTGTATCGGAACGTATGGTGAGAGTGAGAGGTCCGAGAGCCAATGGGAAGGTGTGACAGGACGTATGAAAGAGCATAGAAGATGATTGCAAGGCGTGTAGTTTATTTAGAGATTACTTATTGTTTAAAATAAATTGAAAAGTCAAAAATAAAGGCAGAAATTAATGAAAACATATTTTTATTGAACCCCAACCCTACTTAAAAGTTATATCAAAATTCGAAGAATGTAGTCCATCTGGTGATATCCTACAAAAAGTAAACATTAATCAATTTAACCTTTAAGCCTTGAGTGAGAACTTTTCTGTCAAGCATTCTAACACATACTTGAATGAACTTATTGCAAGCTTCTCATACAAGCTCTCTTCTCTTATAATCATGACCTTCCTAATCATCGATTTTATAATAAGTGGGAAATGCTGGTTTTTCGTGTCACACTGAGGCCGTCTCTTAAGTGTTGAAACTCGTTTTATTTCGAGACGACATATTCAACTCGTTAATTCGATATTTTATCATTCGTTGGAGGAACTTGGAAAACGTTCTTGATAAAATTTTGTATTTTGTGAATTAAAATTATTTGAAGCTTATTTGATAGAACTCGTATATCTGATAAAACCTCATATGTTTTCCTGGCTGTTTTTGCATCTAATCTAGCACAGTTACTTATTAGACGAAAATTTAGAAAGTCTTAATTAAACAAAATTATAAGATATTACTATCGAATCTTAATCAGGAGAGTTCCTTCGAGACATCTCATTATTCATTTTGTACACAGCATCAAATTACAGGAAAGAAAATAATGCATAAAAATTGTAAAATGTCAAGGTCTTATTCCTCATCAGAAATTTCGCCCAAGTAGGCTCAAAAAGTGGAAAAGTGATACAGTAAACCAAATTTATATATAAGATATATACTTGGAGGATGAGCAAAGGTAAATCGATTTCAAAGGTAAATGGGATTAGAAGGGCTATGTAACGTCTTAAAGAGAGAACAAGAGTCGAGTGTTCCTGCGAAGTCGACATTGGAGCCACTTGAGATCCTTATGATATTCGATCGGACTTTTTGAGCGTGAAGATAAAGCGGATAAACAAATTTTGTAAGCGCTCAAGTTAATTTAAGAGCTCCTCAGTGACATTAAAAAAATCTGTAATCAGCATAGTTTATTATTTTAGGTTGGATTAAGTGCTAATGACTTTTTAGTTTTGAACGCCAAGATATTTAGAGATCAGTCCCTTCCTACAGATATATGCATTTCAGCCCCCAATTGAATTCCGATTATGTAAAAGATTATAAAATAGTTTTAGCATCTCGACACAGACGACTGTAATGACTACATATGTAATTTATAAATGAGTATGATTCGTTTCAGAAAACACGCAGCTTTAGTCTTCGCTTTGCTTTACCTCTGCGAACTATCAGTTCACTGATATCAAGGAAGGCATGGTGCGGAGTTTTGTTTTATTTTAACTCGTTCGATGTGTGTATGCTGTCATTGTTAACGTTGAGAACAGCAACCAGTCCCTTCCACCAACGTTGATCTTCAAAGCCTCTCAGTTTATGTCCATATAACTACGAAGACATGAATATTGAAACTTAATCTTTGCGAGTTTCAAAAATTATTATCATCTTCTTCTTTCTAATCTTAATAGCTTAGTTTCGTCTAAACTAACTATTCACATCAATGATATATTTTATATCGGATAATATATCTGTGCCTGAGCAATGGGTGAAAATATTTAATTTTATAAAATTTATCAAGCTAAAATATAACCCCAAAAGTATTAACAATTTAATTAAAATAAAATAACAGAATAACAACTATTTCCAACGAGGGAAATATTTATAAGCGAGGATCATGTCTCCCGAAGCGAATTAAAGGGACCGAACCAACTAAATTACGTTAGAAACTGTCTTCATAAACTTTAGGTTGTTCTCTATTATTTTTCTTTCCTTCAATTGTGTCATTTGTTCCATAAGGAAATAGCAAGGTGTCGGCTAACTTTGTCGTTACGATCTACCCGAATTGGATGTCGTGTCGTTCATACCTTAATGAGGGGACTCTCGATTAATAATTATTTTGTAATTATGTTATCATGGCAGTCGAATATAATCTTTGCATGTATATAGTCTTTGGTGTTTCTGTTAGATATCATATGACTAAAGGAGTGGACAGTTATAGGCAATGTTATTATGTTAGTACTAACAAACTAAATACAATACTAAACATTGGACTTTACAATAATTATTTAATGTGCACTCCGTCGATAATTTACCGCCAAGTACATTAGTAGCACCACCCTTTGGGTAAAAACGAAATGGTGAATCTGTTTATTAAGTCTGTTACTAATATTTCCAAAATAATAAAAATTATACAGTTAATATCAGAGCAGCAATGAACGGATATTTACATAGAAAAAGAACCTTATTAATTTGCACGAGTGCCGATCAGATTACTCTGATACAACAGAAGGAACATTATCCCATTGCATCGTTCATGTATCTTGTTGATGCATCCGACTGTTACACACGAAAATTCTCTTTACTCCTTCTTAATTAAACATGCCCTTAAAGAAACCTTCGGTCAGTATAAACTGAGTTTATTAATTAAGTACGCTAGCAATAAATTAGTCTGAGGATTTCTCTTTCTTACATTACGTTACGCTCAAGATGGTTATCGAATCTTTGTGATTCTAAGTTGTGATAATAAACTAAGGAAAATTGCTCAGTTACTTCACGTATAAGGCTTGTGCGATAGCATTTCAATGCGGCCCACTCTTCAACTTGACCTTTAGAACAATATTCAGCTGACAAGTTTTCGTCAGACGCCCACTACCCTTCTGACTCTAAACGCTTACAATTATGTATTCGATAACTTTGACATTTAGAAATTAAAATTTTGGTCATTTTAATTGTGCGTTACGTACTAAGTTATTTTAGTTCGTTAGTCATTATGAACACTAAAAAATTCAAACGATTAAAATAGTGTGATGTACGAGTTATAGGTTAACGCAATGCATTCAATAAATAAGATACATTATGCGGCCTCAGTACAACATACGAGTATCGATTAATTCAATTACTCTTAATATTATGTAAGTACCTGCGTACACGGTAGGTACATGTACACGATACAATCTTCACAAACAAATACGACTATTTGAGATGACATTTAATATGTTTATATAGGCAGAGAGAGAAGATGATATCTTCCTAAGAATACCAAGTTCTTCTAATAACTTTTATATTATTTTAACTAATAATGAAATACACTGAATTAAATAAAACTTTCAATATTATCACGACACAGAGTATGCACAGAGCGACCTTCATCGATCGAAAAGCCTCGTTGTTTTTCTTTGCAGCTTAAAGGGACTTCTCCGGGGATGCGCGGGAGGGAGGTGGTGAATTGCATACCAGCACAGCCTGCTGCGCTGGTTATGTGAGACTCACGATAGACCTAGGTGCCAACCATCAAAGACAAACTAAGACAAAAAAGTATTTTGTTTGTAGGAGCTCACACCTACAATAATTTGCCGAAGGATATCAAAAGTATAAAATCGCTTTATAATTTGTATATATATATATATATAGTAAAATAATAAGTACCAGAAAATATCTTTGTTGTCGTTGGACACATAGTATTGTCAATAATTAAATATTTAATATTATAACATTCTACACGCACTACATTTCTCAAACAATTTTCAGACGACCCTATCTTACTTCACAAAATAGTAATACTTGTTTCCACTGTATTGATTTTTAAGGTTATTGTAACTATCGTATTACGTCTATTCGGTTTAACTTTTCTACCAAATGTTTTGTAATTTCCTCTGTAGGTGATTTAAATATAACCAGTAGGTAGGTTCATGGTTTCTTACCGATCCATGACGCAAACTGAGTTTTCCTTTTTCCTTATTACTATACCTACTTATGTACCTCCTGAGTTATTTGTAAACTACTGTTAATAATCATGAAATAAACTTTTTCTTTCTGTCTTTCTAATTCATAGAACTAGTAAAACCCAGTTCTAAAACAACGCAGGTTCTCTTTCCAAACGTAAGTCGTAGTTTTTCTGAAGTGAAGCAAAGGTGATTTCCTAGTAGGTAATGTATCTATCTACTAGTTTACCTCTAAAATTTAGGTTGACGGAGAAAGAAATTGAACGTTAGAAATGGACGAACGGGAAGACAACGTGACGGATCCTATAAAGGTTTCTTCTTGTCTTCGCATGTAGAGATATTAAAAATCGTCAAAATTTTATATAATTATTATTTCTATATCATTACTTCCATAACTACACCTAACGCCTATTTCATCTATACTTAGTAAATAAAATTGGAGTGTCTCTCTGTAATATTAAAATAACCGCTTTTTACTACATGCATATGTATGATTATACGGTACATATACCAAAATAATATTTTTTTTCAATTTTTGTCTGTCTGTCTGTCTGTTTGTTCCAGCTAATCTCTGAAACGGCTGGACCGATTTTGACGGGACTTTCACTGGCAGGTAGCTGATGTAATAAGGAGTGACTTAAGCTACTTTTATTTCTACTAAATAACTTTTTTGTTAAATTCCGCGCGGATGAAGTCGCGGGCACAGCTAGTATACAATATTATCTATATTATTGTAACATATTAAAATGATTTCAATAAACGTATCGTGTACGTGTATCGAGACGAAGCAAATGTAATAACTGAACAGAGAAGCGTCCCAAACGTACTCGAGTTTGTAAGGCATTCGCCGAGATGTGGACAGAAGCAAAAAAGGATATTATTATGTTTGCCAACGTAAGTCGAACCCACTACAAGATGGCTTGGCTATGTGCCACGGGGCGCTTTTCAGTGGATTTTCACGCGCACAGCTGTCGCAGCTACCCTTCTGGTGCACGTAAAAATACACTTTAAGAATTTTTTGTACAAATTTAGAAAACATCTGATAAAGTCTACCATAGCGTGATTATTGTAATTACGTCACAAGACTTAGTCTGGTGAACAAATTTCTTTTTATACAATATGTAGGTACCTAAATACTATCACACAAAAGTCAAAATACTATCAGACACAGATCTAAATACTATCCCACACAAATCGAAATACTATCACACACAAATCTAAATAAACCTTTGCCTTTACATTTTCTTGATATATTCAGTACATACAAATTTTCAATGACATACATATGTGTTACGTCAATATTTTATGAATTCACGTATATTTATACTGGATGCAGATTTATTTACTTAGCAAGGTTAGTTATTATTTACGCTTTTCGAATTAAGAAAAATTACTTTATAATATCATTTCAACGACAGTAATCATTACGGTATACTCCGTAATTTCTCGTCTGCTCGTTTGTCGACTAGTTACATAAAAAATAAAACTAATTACAACTAGGTATTTCGGTGTTTAGTTTCTGCAGCATCAGTGTACTTCATATTTATAAAGGAAACCTACAAAATGTTTTCTTGACTGACCCAATAAACAATTAGGCAGACAGAGCAAAATTAGTTTAGGCCACTATGAAGTAGTAGCCAGTGGGAAACCTATGCATCCATCATGCAGACACCACCGAACTTAACATATAATTTACCATGTTGCTAAGTTACAAATGTTAGTTAAACAAAGGATTATTTTATCTCAATATATTAATAACTTTTGGAGTTACAAGTAAACTCAACCACCATCAATGGTATTTGTCTTAACTTAGCTTTACAAGTGGTATTTCCTAAAGTAAGGGGAGCCGAGTTGTCAGTCAATACTATATATAATAAAATGATTGAGCAGTTTCATAAGCATATATACCAGCGAACACAACAATCCTGTTGCAAAGGTAAACATTGTAAACCAAAATTAAATTATAAAATCTTACTACCGCATGATGAATCTGCATTGAAATAGCAAAATAATTTCTCTTGCTTTAGAGCGTCCCACATGGAAATCTTGCGGCAAAGCTATTCATTTAATTTATTCAACCAAATGTCGGAGTTCAATAATTTAATCAGTGAAAAAAGTGACTTCAGAACCTTTTTAGTTTTAAATAAGTAGATTTCATCTTGTTGACCGTTCTTTTTATAAAACTTTATTAAAATTTCAAAAACACACCATTACTATTCATAGCAGCTCATAACTACTTCACTGCTGAATTTTACACTTCAGGGTCACGGTGAGTTGGTTGTTTAAAATACAGAAATTGTGAGTGTCCTTCACATTAAAGATGTCCCACTACTCTCTTCTATACAAACGACCGAAATTAAGCCCGCTATTCACCACGCTGATCAAGTCTTGATCGATACATACATTTGAAATAACCCTCTGGTATGCTGGTTTCGGCAAAATATTTTCTTTGTACAGAGGGGCCCCAGTTACGATCATGGATATCGCTATAGACAACAGCAATAGTTAACAACAGGGTATGAGATAGGGGTGTATACAAAGATTGAAGAAAATTAGTCGGAGATTGTTCACTATCATTTAAAGTATATTATAAAAAGATACTCTACACAAAAAGAAAGAAAACAAGCAGGAAAATAGGAAGAGTTATAGGATAAAACGTTTAAGAATTAACAAATGATAGTAAAGTTATATGAAATAGGTAAATGTAACTGCTTACATTACCTGTCTCTGAAGTCAGCGCGCAATGAAACATAGATCTACCGTATGGGGAGATAGAAACCAGACTGGTGCCGGAGCATGCTGTTGAGTTACGAAGCTTTACAAGCTTTACAATTAGTATATTGTGACAGGCTGGCTCAAGTATAACTTGCGCAGCAACTATAAGAAATGGCGAACATTGTACGGCATCATTGCGAACATGCACATTACTTCAAAATACGAATGCAACAATATTTGAACCCAGATCACGAATCGTGAAATTGTCTTTTACATCACTAAAATATCATTGCTTTTGTCGATATTCTATATTCCGCATTGTCTACTCATATATAGTTAATAATAATAATAGTAATAATAACAATAATTTATCAAAGTTCAATTTTCCAAAAACTTTGTACAATAATTTTAATAAAAAAAACTTAATAAAAAAACAAACACTGATTTTTTTTCTGCCAAGTCTAAACGAATACTAGGACAAATTAATCCCTATATATAAGAAAATATTTACAAAATTTCATACTGTAATATAAGACAGATGCTTTACCACAAATTTCCAAACAGAAGTGGTAATCTGACGTTCGCATTTAACCTCATTCCTAATTCGTGTTATCCATATTTTACCAATAGTTATGCACTACGTGGAAGAGGCCTAACGAAACGAAACTAACTAACTAAACTAAAACTAACGACGCGGTTTGTGTCTTCATTCATTATGCGCACTGCAAAGGACTGGAATAACTTGCCCGCGTCGGTGTTCCCGGCTACATACGATGTGGGAGTCTTCAAGAGGAGAGTGAATAGGCCATTATATATTAAGTTAGTGCGTTCACCATCTCAGACTTCATCACCACTTACCATCAGGTGGGATTGTTGTCAAGCGTTAACTTGTTTTATGTAAAAAACAATGTATGTAAGTACCTAGCTAATCTGATTCATCGAAACACTTACATACATACCCTTTGATATATTTTCCGTTCTCTATGCAAATGCTGCGTAACTTTTTTTCGATTTGGGTTTAATTCCAAGTGGGCCCCTAAATTCTAAATGTTACGTGAGTACTAGAAATTATCACTATATCAAATACATTACACTGTCTAAAGGCCATCCCTACTCATATTAAAGCTGCCTTATTTATTTTTAAATTGGGTTTAGATCTTTTCTTTAAAATAAATTTAATATGTATTTAAGATCATTTAATATCACCAGGCTATCAAAGACATTTGGGCACAACAGGCTTAAATAAAGGCGCATACCCCACTCATTCTGTGACATCTTATACTTGAAATGTAATTTATAAAGGTAGCAATAAAACTGTCCTCGATACAATTTATAGCTTGTCTCTGCAGCTTAAGGTGGCAAAGAGGTATAGGTAATAATTGAGTTTTGCCATTAGTAAATCTGCTAAGTTACGTTTAGCATTCCGCAGGTATGTAACCAGAGTATATCTTCTTTTACCTTTTTTTGCTTCTTTTAAATGCAAATTTTAATTTAAGAATCTCAGCGTGGAGTTCGAAATCTGCCGAAGTACATGATCTTTTGAAATACAAATGGAAACTTTTGAGCCTAATAATATTTGCGATTGCATCGATTTTGGATAATTTTCTATTTTCAACAAGCAACTTCAACCAGAATGCAGAATATTTACATTTTGAGGACCGATGTTTCTCGAGTCCTTAACGACGCATTGAATTACGTTTATTGTGACCATTCATTGCATATTTGAATAGTAGTTATAGTGGATGTCGCGTGAATCCGTTTACCTCGAAAGTTTCTGGTCTTTCGAATGCAGATTTTAAATGACTCTTCTTCTTGTGACTTCTACTTGCTTATGCGTTATTTATGTTTTTACAGCTAGTTTTCAGGAAAATGAAATTGAACGAACTTGTCCTGATGGCTAGTTACAAATTGAATGAGTGTTCCTTTATCGCTTTCAAATTATGGTGCTATTTATAAATTTAAAGATTATAGATTCTACCCGCAATATATATATATTTTTTGATATTGCTGGTCAAATCTGCGCGACTACTACCTATATCTGAGCGAAGGTAGTCACGTCCCATCAGGTGGCTTGTATGCTCGTTGGTCAGCTATTAAAACAAAAGTTACGAGTCATTCAATGTTAAAATACTTAAAACTTAATAGTATCGCAAATGCCGGCACAGGATAAATTGTATTCACCATATACCGATTGATTTCATTTCTGTGTCAAATATCGTAACAAAATTACAAATTGTTTCATTTAATATAGGTTATAGTAGGTATTGTGAGTGTGTGTATGAGGGTTTTTTGTTCATATTTATTATGTTCATTAATTCTTTCCGAAGCTGGGTTCAATAAATCTGAAGCGTAACGATAATACCACAATATTAAATACATCCTGTGTTCCAAACAACCCACAAAATAAACATAATGAAGCCTAGTGGCCATAAGTTTATATCTCATTATTATTTGTCATTATATAATTGCTGTGTTTTATGAATTGCGGAAGATGTTGACTGACCTAAATGGCGCCTCTCTCAACAGATGGTTATTTATCGTGAATAGATTATGTTGAGCAAATCATATTTTGTGACAATCCCTACTCATGGTAATCATTTAAATTCTGTGAAAATAGTACATGCGAGTACTTGTGCTGGGGCGTAACTAAGTATGGAGACTAGCAGAACATTTAGATGGCCTGTGAGCTTTTCGATGGGAAGACATCGGTGCATTAATATTAAATTTCGATGTATTTTATATGTGGCGGAAGACTGTTAACACGATCCGGTTAACGAAGTCAAAAATATTAAAATTGACTTCAAGGGCACTTAGACATAATGATCCAGCAAAACGCTAGAACAGCTTCGCTTATGTTTAATTGTTCGTGCTGATGATAACGTCCACTCCCTAACCGTGAATCAATGTATTCAGAAAACAGATAACAGAAAATAAATAACGTCACCTCGATAATCAAATTTTTTGCTTCAATTTAAGTAATATTCCAGAAAATGATTAAGTTAAATCATGGCATCAGAAGTCTAATTTATGTAAGTAAATGAACTCTGGTGAGCAAACTTCCCTTCGCCAAGTATTGCATAATGAAAATGTCAGGCGCAACAGGTTCAACTTTCATATTGAATCTTATTAGAATGTGCATTCCGCACCTACTACCTTTCTTTTTTACAGTATTAAATAAGGCTGCCATATTAAATCTTCTTCAATAATAGGGTGATATCAATTACTATAATAGTATAGCATAATAACAAATTGTTAATCCGCTAATTGAGACCCTTAAAATGTAAATTAAATAACGTTTTAAAATAATTTTAAAATAGTTTTGTAACTGGATTTTTAGAGAATGGCGTATGGCCCCGGTTAAAGAAAATTTTATAACTGGTAGTGTAATTACACTGCATTGCAATTGCATCGCATTGCAGCATATTTAGCGATAACGTAATCGACAAGGTAAAATCGGTAAGTACCAAAATCTTCGAGATCTCCACGATCTCTTTGAAATTATGATAGATTACGCACCAATAAAATTATATGAAGTTGTGTTTTATTCAAAAACATGAATAAAAACTATCTCCTGTAACATTCTCCTGTAACATTTACGCTACCATTGCCATGATATACATATATTCAAATGTGATAATTATACGTTTTTAAAATTATGTATACTAGGTATTATACTATGTATTATGTATGTATATGTATACCTGTTAATACATACATAAAATTGAATAACAAGTTGTAAGTAACCATAAGTAAATAATTGAATACTTTTAAAATATTTTTTACACCCTCGAATATATTTTTAACTTACAAATTCAAATTTTTCCTTCAGAGAAAAATTTAGTTAATATGATGATTGAGTTGATTTTTTTGTAATGTATATCCTATTATTTTATTTTTCATAATACATCATACGCTTTGGAGCGACTAAAACATAATGAGAAAAAAAAGTTAGTTATATTCTAAAATACGCAAGTAAAATGATACGAATAATACAACTGAAACCAAAAGTGTTTCCGCCCGAGATCGAACCGGGGGCCTTCTGCGTGTTAGGCAGATGTGATAACCGCTACACCACGGAAACTTGGAATATAAGTTTAAATTTATTATTAACTACAATCTTACAGCTATAAATAAGAATTGACAAAGAAGTGAAATTAAAATTAACTATACTTTGTGATAAATTAAGTGAATACAAAATAACGACAATAGTTTTAAAAGGTTCCTTAACATAACAGAACAAATCAAACGAGGAATTTAACCACATTATTTGCATAAGTTACATTGTGTAAGTACGTTTCTAATTACCCCCATAGCACATTAGTATTCCACGTAGCACTGAACAAGCAAACCGCTCGCCGTCACAAGACTAGCGGAGATAAGAGAAACAATGTTGACGCACGTGCCATGCCGGGTTCCTCTGTAGCATCGAAATTATATTACGGGTTACAAACACGGGCGGACGTTATTGACTAGCGGGTTCTAGTATTTTGAGTGCCTCTATAGCTGTTTAATAGAACGCAGCAATGAACTATAAATTAGCCAGAACAAAGGCCAGAATTCAGAAGAATAGACTATTAATTATTAGACCAGATCAACAGCCATTACGGTAATTTTCCACTAACCGTGATAAAGCCTAACGTTACCTCGTATTTATTAAAGCTATACAAGAAAATAATATATACTTACTAGGTCCTATGAAATATTACGAAACCTTATTACTCCCTAAATGAAACTTTCCGGCATTGGACACGATATAAACCGATTTACTCGTCTTGTAACAAATTATACAGTAATCTTAGTTGCAAATAGAAACTGTCATATTCCCGCAATAAATCTTGTTCGCCGAAATACCGTTGCGATGGAATCTCTGCTCATTGTTAATAAACGGCTCAAAGACTGGATTCTAATGCAAATGAACCTTACATAGAGTAATGACACTAGCCCAGTAATGCAGATCGATGTTAATTCGCCAACGACGTCTTGCCTTTACATTGTAGATTACTATACATAATTCTGAATAAGTTTCATGGTCACGTCTTAGAAAAACGTTAATTGTCTCCAAAATTATTTATTGCCTTATATATTCATTATTAAAATGGTCAAGCAATTTGCCTAAACTAGTTAACTAATCTGTCTAGTTAACAATCGGATTGAACGGCAGTTTCTTGCATAGACAGGCTGGTATTGAATTCTGGTTGCAGCTCACATTTTTTAAAACTTTGTATTTGTTAGAATGTGATGTATGTTACATAATTAAGCTTAAATTAAATTAAATTGTTTATCTTGACTTGATTTATTGAATGAAATAATACATCGCACACGGAACTTAGTACCTAAGTTCATTACAATGTCGTTGTGTGAAGTCAGAATATCTGTGCTTAGCGAGCGTGGTGAAGAATGGCTTTAAATATACTCAATGTCAGAGATGACATGTGTTCAGCAGAGGAATTAAAATAAAATTTTAATGCGTTCAATCCTCGACGACCTATCAGTTGTCAACAATAGACTGAGTTGAGTAACGTGATACGTGTTTGGAGTACGATGAAAGACCACAAGGGACAGAAATTTGTCAGCGGCTCGTGTTTCGAATATATTGCTTAAGCCGTTGCTTTTGGTTGTAATTGTAAAACAGCATTAACACAAGCTATTCGCGCCTAATCGACGAATGAAACTAAAGACGGCTGAGAGAGAATCACCGAGCGGAAAGCGCCATTTTAAAAATATTAATTCGCAAACCACCTCTGAGATTACTGACCGCAATAGCACCATTTTTAACCGTGTATCTTCTATATATTAATTCTGTTAATTCGAAGTGTTTTTGTAGAGTACATCATTTCGAAAAACCAAAGCCTTTTAAGCTCCCAAGAACACACACAAGCCATCCCTATGAACAAGCTACGAGCGTTACTCATGTCAGACTGCAACATGGTGAAACTAAGAAATTACGAGTAACAAAATAATATATCTAATACAAGAAATTAGTTTCTTTATAAGTGGCCACAAGAATACGCTAAATAAAGTGTTCATTGCTACCATAATATCTAACTTCATGCTTTATTATTCCACCGGGAACTGAGCACAAGTATCTTTTATCGTTTTCTGCTAGTCTGAGTGAACGTCTCGAAACCTCGTGAAATCTGCAGACGTCAATGTCGTAATTGTCTAGAAATCAAAAACCTATGCACAACAAAGTTGAATTTTAATTTCGTTAATTGTATACATTGGTTATATAATGAAGTTCAATGAAGTTAATTTTAATGGTAACATACCATTTTCAGGTCTTCAAAACAAACAGAATCCTGTTGTAAAATGTCAATGAAGTCCAGTATCAATTAAGCATTAATTGATATGTTTGGTGAGTTAATATTTCATTTTAAGGCACATTTACTGATAAACAGAATAATTGGAAAAACGTTAATATGTAACATTGTTTACACGTTATAAACTTAGATAAAACTTCTGGTAAATTCTACAGAAGACACGCATCTCTTCAAGCCTTCAAAAGTTGCGATAAAAGTTTTGAATGTAGTCTAGATGTCGTTATATTTCATTGGTTTATACTTTATTGAAGAGGTATAGGAAGATTTGATATAAACATTAAACATACAATAATATATTAATAAAAAAACTGTGAGTAAAAAGCTTGGAACTTCCTGTTTGGTTTGTTTGTTCCTGAGTTTGGTTTCGATGGTAGTCGAGCTTTGTGGTAGAGGTTTTTGTGTATCAGGCTAGCTATGGCTATCCCAAAATCAAGTTTTCTATTGCAATGTTGGAGAGTTTAAAAGTGTTTCTCGCTTCCATCTTGAACATGTCGATGATACCTTGTAGTATTTAGATATTTACATGTTTTTATATCTAGTATTTTGGTACTCACATAGTTTGTAACACTTAAAATACTCCTTTTGTTAAGTTAATAACACTAATAATAATAATATAGTTTGTAACACTTAAAATACTCCTTTTGTTAAGTTCTTTTGTAATTTCCTGTATCTTTTATCCATTTATTGTGTAATATCATTATATATTTTATTAGGTTTAATGTTTTGTTATTGTTGTCAAATATTTGACAAATGTCCTAAATTATTGTCATCATGATAACTTTTATTTTTAATTTGTATAGTTTTTATCCTTTTTGGTAATGTTATTTATTAGGCTGATAGAAATTTTATAGTCGTAAATAGAATATAAGAAGAGAATCATTCCAGAAGATTCGACATATAAAAGGCGAGCTATGACGAGAAAAAACAGTCTCTCGCGTGTGGGTCGCAACTCTTGGATCTCAACACTGACAGTCTCGCGGGTGTAGTCACAATTACGATATGGAACGGTCTTTCGCGTGTAGGTCACAACACTGGAATCTTAAGAGTCTCATGCCGAAAGTCTCTATCGGAACAGTAACAGTGTCGCGCTTCTAGCCGGAAACCTTTTATTACTCTCTGACTCCGGGATCTATTTATTTCATGCGCCCTAACGCACGCCTGGGCAAGGCGGTCTTCGTGTGCTGATTACCGGATAATCTACATGTCTCGTGCGTATTAACGCACACTCCAGTCGCCGAGGTCTCCGTGCGCTGAACGCCGGGGACTCCGATCGTCTCGTGCTCTATACGTCAGAAAAGCGACGGCCCTAGCTTCCTATTTACAAGTGACCTTTTTACTTTTTTAATCTTGTAACTCTTGTATAATAGTTATTGTAACCGCCAGGAATTCTTGAATACAGTCTATCTTCTAAATTTCTCTAGATCTTTTACTTATAATACTACAACCTTTGAGGTTGTTGATGGTGAGATGGGCCATCAACTCATTTGTCAGCTATTTACATAAAAACCATAATTTTATCTATAATACCCTATTATTCTAATATAAAACCATAATTTCGTGTTTAATTCCCAATTTCGGTCTTTCATTTTAAGAAGGCTATGAATAATAATGAGAACAACTCACACTTCTTCCCATTTTTTCATTTAAGTAATATTAGAATATTCTTTTCAAATTTATTATTAAAAGCTATAGAATTTGTTCTATACTATATTGTAGCTAAAGAGTAAAGACACCTAGAGCAGTTTTCACGACTCCGTATTTACGTCAATCTGAACAGCAACAGTGTGTTTGTCTACAAGATTTTGGATACTTCCTGTTTGCGCCGGATGGCAAACGAGAAAGTTTTATTTGGCAGAAATTTCAAATAATCCTGAATCTCTCGGAAAATCTGGGTATCTTTTGAAAATTACTCGACCGGTATCAAAAGTAAAGACAACGGATGTCGGAAGGTTTTGAATTCTAAAACTTAATGAATCGTGTCTGATACATATATTTAATTTAACGTAACATATTAAGACAGTTTAAGGTTGGTAATGTAAACTTTTTGAGATTGCTGAAAATAACGGATTTTTGTCCCATATCCATGCATTATTATTATTATTATTATATTGCTAACAAATGCCCTCACTTCGCTTCAGAAAAACTATCTTAAGCTTAGAAAAAGCTCCTATATTGATTTGGGACTGGATTTTTTTTCGTTCTGTTAATTAAAAATATATATATTATTTTTGTAACTTTTTTTTTAATTGTGCACGGATTGCAATAAAACTAACATTATATATTAATTGATCTTTACTGCAATACATTATTGAAAACCGAAATGAAATCGGTTAAGCTGTTTCTGAGATTAGCGCGCACAAACGCTCGGAGAAACAGACAAAAATCGTAAAAAAGTTTTTTAATTTGGTTATATATATAGCATTAATAAAGGACTTTAATTATAGTTTTTCTCATATATCCTTCATAAACAGAAAGCGAACAATTTAAATTTTTTTACGTGCCTGGATTATATTTATATTATTATTTTATTGATAATTAGTAAATGCCCTCGCTTCGCTTCGGAAATACTACCTTATGCTTAAAGATAGCACATACATGTTTTTGAGTATTTCTCGTTCCGTGAGTTATAAATACATAAATTAATTCATAACTTTTTTATTTATGGACGGATTGCAATAAAACAAACTTTAAATTTTAAACGACGCTTACTGCAATACATTAGTGAACACCAGAATTAAATCGGTTAAGCCGTTTCTGAGATTAGCGAGAACAAACGCACAGACAAAAATTCTAACAACTATTATTTGGGGTTCTGTTGGGTTGATAAAGGCCCGTAATAATGATTTTTCTCATATATCGTTCATGTACAGAAAGCGGTCAGTTAGAATTTTATTATTAGTATAGATTAATAAAATCACGTTATGTATAAGATATGTAAAACAATGAGTTTTGTTTTGAGTTACTTTATACAAAATGTTCGCGTTGTTCTTATAAAAATTGATTATGAATTTTTATATTCCATCACAAATGGCTACATTATGACCAGCTTTTGGGATTCAACATCACGGCTTCTGCATAAAAAAATATAATATAGTTAAAGATACAACATTTTTAAACGTGAAAGATTTAATATATTGATAATGAAACAATTTATAAGGAAAATCGAATAAACAGCTACGTCAAGAGATAAAAGAAATCGTTTATCGTAAACAACGTCTATCTTGTACAATATTCTACGAAAATGATTATTCTGGAATCGATTTTAGTGGAACGATTCACTTTTATGGTTTAACGTCGAAATAACATTGCTTTTTGACCTGTAAACAATAAAGGTAACAAATATAAGGTGATTTGCAATAGGTAAACTAATAAACTCAGGGACCAATTTAAAAAATTCGTTCATCTATCAAAACTTTCATTATTACATGAGCAGTATTTTATTGCAAAACATAAGAGATTCTCACGAAAATTGCAATGCAGCGCAAGCAAATCTTTTGCGGGCGAAGCTGCGATAGGTGTTTGCTAATAAGGTAAAGAAACGACGTAATTTAGATAATCATAGTAAGCTCGAAAATATATTTATGTATATATATTTTTTTTTGCTATTATGTTACTGAACTGCTAAACGGCTAGCTGTGGGTTCACAACTAAACGCATTTGTAGATGGCGCTGTCATCGGATTCAGGAAAATTTGTTTCTATAATGGCACAAAAACGTCTCCCGAGTCCGCTAATGTAATATAAAACAATATACGTTAAATTTATAATAAATAATTTAAATACCTAAGGTACCCTCAGTTGTCATGATGGTTATGATGAAAAAAATTAAACCTTTAAAACTAAAAAAATTCAAAATTTGAAGGTGAATTTTCAGTGAAATAATGTTGAGTTAATAAAGTTAATTCATTTTTTTGTGAATAGACATGATTTCACAAAATGCAATGAGTTTACGGCAATCTTTTTTACAGGCTATTTTTTGGTTTTTAGAAACTATTTCTTCCAACATGCGTAGTTGTAGTGAATATATTTTGTTTAGGCCTGTTTTAAACGTTCCTCCATCCATATTTTGACAATCCATAGGATATGATAGATTCGGCCAATGATTTCAATTATTTAGTCTAACAAACCGACCTCGCTGAGCTTCAGAAAATCTACGCCTACCTACCTACCTTTTCTTATGTTAAAAGCCGATAAACGAGCAGACGCGCCACTTGATGGCAAGTGGCCACCGCCGCCCATGGACATCAACAAGACCAAACGTATCACTGATGCGTTGTCGGCCAGGAAATGAGAAGAAGGTAAGAAATAATGTACTGGCTCTCAAGCCCCCAGCCAGAACACGACGAGTCCTTTGGCGGCTGACTCAAGCAGAAGGGTGGTAGCTGGCCAGGCAGGCTTCACGGAAAGATAATAATACCACTAATAATATTAATGACTTAATAATAATACTGATAATATAATCCTACCTACGTTTATACTACTTACCTAGTTTTATTACCTACATTTCCGAGATTCGTGTGCACAAACGTATAGAGAACAATTGTAACAACTTTTGTTTTGGGTCATATTGCGTTATGATTTTTTCATATGTATAGATAAATTAACAAAATAAATTATTTGTGTCATTGTTTTTTTTTAAACACAATATTGATTTCGTATTAAATACTCGTCTTTAAAATAAGACTAATATCATGTCAAGTTTTAAATATGAGACTGCAATATAACACGGTATTAGCACAATGGCTTTGCAGTAAGCTTAGCTTAGCCGTCTTTTGCCGACAAAATTATAAAAATTGCAACTAACACGTGCAATATTTTGATTTTGTTCACTGTAGTATTTATTTTTATGCAAAAACTATTCTTTACGCTTTTTCACAATTTAGTTTTCCATAAAATTAACTTGTGTAAAAATATATACATAAAGTCAATTATTTACAATGTTATATTTTTAGGATCATAAGGAAACTGGAATATTAATTATTTATACATTAAATTAGATATGACCGAATTTATTTTAGATATATACTATATATAATCTAAAACAATTTATGATATCTATGGAAAAATACACTGATTAGTTTTTCAGTCTGTTCCTTTCAAACAAAATAAGTATAACCCATTTTACAATAAATACAAAAAAAAACTGATAATCGAGAACAAAGAGAAAGTATAATTAATTTATATGTTTAAGTACTTTACCATTTATTACTATGCAGCATAGTTTTAAGACCAGAATTTCTTAGTATTTACATGAAATAATTACGAAAATAGCAGCTTACCACAGCAATGCGCCACCAAAGGGAACTAGTTAATGGTTTTAATAATAAGGAATCTCTTTGTTGTCTTCAAAATTTGGTTCATATTAAAATGGACATTAATTTTGGCTACAAACCATTAGCAGCACTGCAAAGGAGGATGGGTATTAGTTTATAACTGGACGTACATAACTCTGATCCAGCACAGAAGGAAGATTTGGAAATTCTTAAGCTTGTCAAAGAATTTCGACTTAACAATTGCTATCTTACCATAACAATTTAATGCTTGCGAAGGACAAAAATGCTAATTAACGCTGGCCAACTTCTCATACATTGTTAGGTCCAAACTCCGTGAGTTTCAAACTGGTGTATGTTTTGAAAACCATGCACATATATAGCTTGAGCTCTATGCATCGTTTGTGAACATCTATTCATAAATTATCTGTATTAGAACAACAGATACAGTTATTATGCTATTCTAAGTTTTGCAAGTAGCTTTGTGTTCATAGTAATACTATGAAATAAAAAGTAAATTTTGCTGTCGATAAAATTCCCGACATCGAAGCTCTACAGTCTTCGTGGGCTGCACTTGCACTTTTTAACAATAAAAACTTTAATATAATGGTGAAACATAACGCTATTTTAATATAACACAATAATAAAACATGAACAAAACAAATGATACCTTATATAACAGACGGTGACCACTTACCGTCTGCTCGTTTGTCGGCTATTAACATAAAAAAAGATCAATTGTCTCCAAGAGACCATGTTAGCAACGCTTATCAAAGTTTTCGCGATATCCGTTAACAAAAAACACCGGGCTGATAATGATTACATTTACATCTATTTACAAAAATACATTATCATACATATGACGTCATTGTACGGTACTACTTCGTAACTACATTAATTACCACGTTTCTTGGGAATATTAATACACCACGATTCCCATGTCATAGCTCATTTTATTGTAACTAAAAACGTTAGAATACATATTATACGTACACGAAGGGCACTTTTGTAAGGTGCGGCAACTGTTCTAATACAGGTAGTATGGCGCCGTATATTCGAATTGGGCTTTTGTTCGAATTGTAGACTCAACGAATATCATACGTCATCACGCGAAAAAAAATCGTTAATATTATGGCGGTAAGGAATAGTTTTGCTTACGTTTTTTACCACGTTTGAATTTATGTGACCGGCCTAGACTTTCGGCGTTAAAAGGATAAATATCAATCGTTTATACACGTCATCCTTCTTAAGGAAAAAAAAAATATGTGTAGTGTCAGAATTTATAAAAAGTGTCTTTCGTGACTACGTAACTTCTACTCGATTTGACGGACACAGTGGTCATGTTGAGTGTTGGTAATATACACAATAATATTTGTAATAATATTTGTAATATACACAATTGAAATAAATACCATGCGACCAACACAATACAAACCGACGTTGCATATATGGGGTAGTCTTTTTTATACATTATACGCATTTTGCGCATAAATTTACAATCGCTATAACCATAAATATATTTTGACAACATTAACTACCAGTTATTGTACGGGACATAAAACAATCTATTTTTTATCGATAAAGTTTTTTTAAATGTATCTAAAGACATCAGAGTAATAAATATAAACACAGTACATATTAAGCCAAATCTCTGTCTCTCTGAACGATTGTATCAAAACACAGGAAAGTCTAATTGTATGAGGTACATCGTCATAGAAAACACCTGATAAAAACGAGGTAACAACTGTTTTAAACACGGCTACGATATGTGAACTTAAAGATCATGTTAACTGAAGCGAAGCGAACGCGATCTACTAGCTACATTGTAATCAATACAACGTTACATGAAATGCAATTCTGAATTAACAAAGCTAAATATTATGATGTCACAAAAAAATAAAAAGGAGTTATTTCGCTCAAAATTTTTCCATGAGAGACGTTAAGTAACCGGAAAACGACAACTTTGTAGAGCAATACACAATTCATGAGGTTATTAACAAGAAAATTGTGGACTTATTCGAATACACTTCCCTTAATAGACCTCATTCTGACAGGCGTTGAGCCGTCCGAGTCTAATGGTTCTAGTTCACTCGTTTTTACAATAAGGTTCCGAAGTAGATACGTGAGTTACCCATTGGAATTTAAAAGCAACGCGTTAAAATACAACTTATAGGTAAACAGTATTATAGTATAGATGAATATATTAATGACAAGGATGCCTGGAAATAATAGTGTCGAAACCAGTTCCACACAGGTTGAAACTTTTGCAATTACCATGTGGTGTTTTAAAAGATGTGCCGAGGAGTTCTTTCCCCGTTTCTTCTCCTCAAGGTTAAAGGCACCTTATCGAAACGGTAGTAGAATAAAAAAATGACGTTCATAAGTGTATTTACAGAATACCTACATGATCATTTAGATTTTGAATTTGAGGGCTACTTGTACTTACGAAGACTTTTCTTTCTCGTCATTGCCATTTTAGTCGGCTACTGAACAAAGTACGTCGGTAGTCTTGGTTTATCTATGGATTTCACTGCTACGAGACTGCGAGACAGCAACTCGCAGTAAAATGCCAATAGCTCTCTCCATAGCACTCTAAGTGCCTTTAAGCTATTAAATGAGGTCGACAGTAAAGGAGCACGTCTCAGATCCATAATAACTTTGGCAACACAGTTGCACTCAGACTATGTTGTACGCCGATATCTTTTATGTTATAACTTTTTTTTATGTGAATAGCCGACAAATGAGCAGAGGAGCCATCTGATGTTAAGTCGTCACCATCGCCTGAGGAATACTAACGCATTGTCGGCTAAAACAAAAAAAGGGGAAACAAAGAAAGTTAGTAGCTCTCAAGCCCCTAGCTGGAACACGACGAGTCGTTTGGCAGCTGGCTCAAGTGGAGGAGTGGTAGATAGCCAGGCAGATTTTACGAAAAGATAATAATAAGAGTAATAATATTAATGACTTATTAATAATATTGATAATATAATCCTTACGCAAAACCCTCATACCAAGCAAGCTGGCTTCTGTCTCTCTTACGACACCCTGTTCTGCCAGCATAAGTTTGGGAACCGTATTGCAGGCCAACCCAATACGGGCAAAAATTGTATTTATTTGTTATAACAGATCGACGTTATTCAAACTTCCGTGCAGTATTTTATAGCTAAAATTTTAGCTATAAAGTCTCAATAAAACAATGATGATAAAGCTATTGGTTTCAATGTTGGTCTGGTTTCAATGTTGCACGTGAGGTTGACCTTAGAATCATTATTTGAGTCACTTGCTTCGATGTAGAAGAATCTCGTGTGAAAATCTGCATGGTCGAGAGCTGTGCGCAATGTTCTTAAAGGTGAGAAAAGTACTGAATCCACACTTGGTCAATATGGCTTATACCTACGCTCACATATTGACATAGCAGCACACTACTATGATAACTAAGGGTCGCAATTATCATAAAGAAGTATGGTTGTACCACAGCAATACAGCCGTGACTTTATGTTTACTTCTAATCCGTAATTATGATAAAAAAAAAACAATTTTATGATTCTTAACGTCAAAAGAAATGTGGTCGTACCACAGCGAAACAGTGGGTTTAGGTATACTGCTCCCCTGTTATCAAACCCAACACCTTTCACAATCTACCACAGCTAATTGGATTGGTTCACATAGAAAAAAAATTATTTCAACCATTGAATTTCGCGTATTTCAAAAATTTTCAGAACCTTAATTATCGAAAGCATCTCGCAAATCCTTCATCTGAAATTTTACCACCGCATTTTTCACTATTATTCTGTGAAACCGTTACAAATGTGCACCAAGAAATCACTGCAAATGTACAGACCAGGTACGTGGAAGTAAACATTTTTCAATTTCCCAAGTGTACTTTTTGGGTGTGCTCGCGCTCTGAGGAAAAATATTTTCAATACCTACCTAATGCAGATATAATATATAATGTTGTCAAGTATGAAATGGAGCAAACTTCATGTTATTTATTTCAATCGCACATAACTTCATTCAGACGCCATATTTTTTCATAATTTGTTTTTCGTGTAACAGGTACATCTTTTCTTGTTTCTACTGCATATTGTAAATTGAAAAAAATTGCAATAATTTTTTTGTATAGGCCATTAAGTGATACCATGGAAATCAGCGAAATTCGTTTGTTGATGAAGTATGAGTTCCACCGTGGAGCTACAACACGGCAGGCAGTCGCTAATATCAACAGTGTATTCGGCATTCAAGTGGCTACAAACGCGACTTTAGCTCGTTGGTTTAAAAAATTTCGTTCGGGAGATTTCGACCTGTCTAATGAACCACGTGGTCGACCCAAGACTCAGGTGGATAATAAGGCCCTGAAAGCTACCGTGGAAGCGAATCCCAGCCAAAGTGCACATGAATTATCGTTAATGTACAATGTATCAAAACAATCTTGACTCATTTGGCACAATTCGGTAAAGTGAAAAAGCTAGATAAGTGGATACCGCATGAATTGACCAATACACAGAAGAAACGAAGACTCGACGCATGTCTTTCTCTTCTTTCACGCTACAAAGCCGAACCATTTCTCAATAGAATTGTTACGTGTGATGAAAAATGGATCATGTATGATAATCGTAAACGTTCATCGCAATGGTTGGACAAAGATGAACCACCAAAACACTGTTTGAAACGAGACATCCACCAGAAGAAGCTGATGGTCACTGTTTGGTGGTCTGGTTCAGGTGTCACCCACCACAGCTTTATGAAACCCGGCCAATCCATCACAGCGGACGTGTACTGTTATCAATTAGACGAAATGATGAGAAATTTTGCGACTAAACAGCCAAAATTAGTTAATCGAATGACTCCAATCCTCCTTCACGACAACGCTCGACCACATGCTGCACGAATGACCGTGTCAAAGCTACAGGAGTTGAAGTTGGAAACTCTCCATTACCCACCGTACTCGTCAGACCTTGCCCCGACAGACTATCATTTCTTTAAAAATTTAAACAACTTTTTATCTGGAAAAAAATTCAATTCCGCACAGGCTGTCAAAATGGCATTTCAAGAGTTTATCGACTCCCAAGATCCAGGCTTCTACAGCAAAGGTATAAATGAGCTACCTTTGAAATGGCATAAGAGTATCGATAGTATGGGTGCCTACTTTGATTAAAAATAAGAAGGTTTTATTGGAAAAAAATCGAATTCAATTATGTGGATTTTTGCTCCATTTCATACTTAACAACCTAATATTTTCAGAAGACTTTTTGTAATATGTGCCGTTTGCGAAACCTGTTTTTCGATTCATTTTCATTTGTCAAGTGATTTTATTAATAACATTTTGTCGACGTCAGAACCTTTTCAGAAATTGTATCTATTAGCGTGGACGATGATTTATCCATCTATCGTTCCATTATCTTTAAAAGTCCATTGCCAGACATAAACTGCCTGTAATTCGAAATAAGTACATATTTCTACCGTATTTGGAATTATTGCGGTATTTTAGTTCGCCTTATGAATGTATAAAATATATGCTTCTTAATTATTTAATGATAGAAATATTAAATGCGACACAAAATGTAATGAGGTATACACGGTCCGGTCGAGTATCCTTACAAAATCATAGGATTTGAGGTCATGGAGGTAGACTAGATAAGTACAAATTGGAAGTATTCGTACACATAAAATAATATAATGGCTTAATCTCATTTACTATACTTACCCCAAAAATGACTTCCTTTACTTTTTTACTCCGTGGCTACTTGACTAAGTACTTTCCGTACAGCCCCCTTCAGAAAACTGATGTAAAAGTGATGAAGAGCCACATTTTTTTTTACCACAAACACGTTAACGATGTCCTTCGTGGTACGGTTGTCATTACGGCGCTGATCACCTGGCATCATGTATCTTCTTTGTCGGTTAATAACAATACATTTATGAAGATATTAGAATTAATGAAAGAGGTAACTAAACCTAAATATTTTATGTGATTGAAGTCACCGTTGCTTACCGTGTAGCAATAAGCCACGGTTGTTTTAAATTTTATATATGTAAACTGGTAGCGAGGTAAACATTTTTCAATCCAGTAAGCAAACAGTTTTCTGATAGGTTTATTTCGGTATAATTTTTTAGAAGCGAGATGCATTTTTATAATTTTGTACACATATTTATTTATATAACATTAATTTGTTTGTTAGTAATCAAGTAATTCCTTTATTTTTCTCAGTTCTGTCCTCATGATGTATCCGGTCCAATTTCATTTTAGTTCTTAATTTTTATGGTAACATTACTTACTTTTGTTCTTTTCATTCATAATTCAAATTCACATCATTTAATCATTAAGGTATTTTGTAAATATGCACGTAATTTTTTTGTTTTTGCTACCGTTTCGAAAAGGTGTTTTAACATCAGGGCGAAGAAACGGCGTAAGTAACTCCTCAGCACATCTTTTAAAACAACATAATGGCTATTACAAACTAAGTTTTAACCTGCACGGAACTGGTTTCGGCGATGTATAAGAAATAAGACATAGAAAAAGTGTCACACGTATACTACGTAATTTTCATTGAATTCTTTACTTTCCTACAGACAAGTATGAGTTTCTTAGAATATATAAGGTCCTAGTCAAACCTAAAGAAAGCCAAAACGAAAGAAATTTCTGTCAGGGCCCCTGTGCTTCAACATCCATTATTTATGAAGCAAACTGTTTCATCAGAAGAAAGTTGAGTACGTGTACTCAGATTATATGCTCAAGATCTAATCCCACCCTTGATCCCACTAATATTCTTCAAGCTGTGTCAGTTAATATGTGAATTACAATCTTACCATGAACTTAATATATCTTACTGATTGGATATAAGAATACAAAATTTTCAAAAACGCTTAGAATATTGTCGTATCAGTCCAACCGTTTCCTTTGCATTATCATTCGTTATGAGCACTGCAAAGGACTGGAATAACTTGCTCGCGTCGGTGTTCCCACATTCTTACAATGTGTGCGTCATCAAGAGGAGAGTGAACAGGCTTTTATAAGTTAGTGTATACGACATCTTAGACTCCATGAATTCATCACCACTTTTCATCTGGTGGGATTGTTGTCAAGTATAAACTTAATAATTATTTGTATTTATTAAGTGTACTTGTTTTATGCGCTGTTAGCAGTTATTGTATCTTAAACGAAACAAGGAAGGTGATTTTTTTAATACACACCATAATATCAAAGTGCGTATAGTATTTTAATTAACACCACCTAGATAACAGATTAAAATAAGATTTATGGGATTAATGAATCTCTTAGTTTAATTAAATCAACTACGAGTATTCAACAATGAATTTTCGGTAGATTTCCATATCTTTAAGCAGAGCTAAACAGTTATTATTCAGGTTGCTTAATCCAGGATAAAAATTAAGCAATTTATTACTTACTACGGTTTTTATATCGCATACCACACAATTAATCATCTGAGGCGGCACTAAAGTTGCCTAAAAACTGATTACGTCTAGATAAAATTTATATCTAAATTACTCAACGTTTTTGCGGAAAAAGCGTATTTGATACAAATTGGGTTAATTGCGGGAGGGCGAAAGTGATAAATATCATCCTTTACAATTTTCTTCGTGCTATTTGAGTTAAACACGAACTCTACATTGTCGCGTGTTTTCCACTGACATAACGTAAATAAATGTTTTCCATTTTCCTCGTTGTTAAGAGATTAATATGAGTAGCATAGATTAATCAACTTCTTATACTCTTTAAATGTTGATCTATATGATAAAGTGAAAATACTTTTTAGCGTTAACCCTATAATACAATAGTGTAATTTTATATCCTTTTAGAAATTGAATCACAGCTTCATCTGTGCATCTGATACGTGTATCTGTAGATGCCCAAATGTATGTATACAAGTTTTTATCACACTATCATATCATCACACCATCACGTTGCTCTGGTAAAGATTAATGACGTCAAGTTTGGTGGCCAACAAACGTTGAAAACTGTTTTGAACGTTAACAATTTGGATTTGGGCTTAATGTGTCCTATGATGCTTGGAGGCGCTAAATAAATTATTCCGCAACCCTAAGTTAAGCTATCTATCAACTGACCCCGAAAAGAAGAACTAGGTCAATAACTTACGATTGACATACATCGTAAACATAGGTGTATAAGTGCTTCGTTGTTATTTAACAATATGATGTATACAAGATATTGCATATAGTACATTTATATCAATATGTTCTTGTAGTATATAGCTCTCGGTACAATTAATCTATACAGATCATGATTTGAAGGGCTTGAGGCTCAGCGTTGCACCGATCTACAAAACACGCTAAAAGAATTTCGGGAACACATCGCACGTGACGAGAATGTATCTCGTGCGCCGCTGAACTTTTTCAATATTCGTTAACATTGTTTTATTTGTTTCAATTAGTTTCATTTCAGTTTGTTTTGAGGGAAGAAGTTGGATTAATCTATCCTATTTATATAATATGTTCTACACTCACGTTATACAACTGTCTTAAACTTTATGGTTTGCATTGTGGCAAAAGCTATGTTTCTTCATCTTTCTTGTTATTCTTATGGTTTTGTGGTGCCGTTGCTTTTTTATTTAGTTATTTTACTAAGTGCTTTCTCATTTTTATTCATCTTACTTAATATTATATATCTACTTATTTCAACTTTAACTGTACTCATATCTTCTCAGACTTAATATTGAAATATTATATAGACAAAAATAAATTAAATTCATATAATTTCGTTATAATGTATTGCATTTTTAAATATAGAGTTCTGTAAATTACTCATAGTACTGTAAATTGAGTTTACAGATAATTCTTGGTTTTTCACATAATACATTTTTAAAAATATTTCTTAATTCACTCATCCAATGTAAGATAAAAAAGCAAATTAAACATAAAACCCAAAAACCCTATTAACATAAATCGACTAAATAATGGCCGTACGTGACACGGCAAGAGCAGCTTACCATCTGAAATTTATTTTCGGGCGATTCTTCTGTAAATCTTCTTAATTATAACGGTTTGTTGAACGCACCGAGAATTACTCACATTAATTTATATATTACTAGCGGCCCGCCCCGACCTCGTTCTTGTTGAACTGTATATTTACATAATATATAGACTGTGTCAATCGTTTTGAATGGTAAAAGGTTTTTTAAATAATCTAGGTTCCGCGCATTACCATCTGCATACACACAAACCCAAAAATTCGTATTCGCACTCTCTCTTTACAATACGAGTGTTAGTATAGACTGGTTGTACACATAAAAATATATGGCTCATATTCTTTCATTCATGGCTTCGACGGAAGAATATTATCGCTCCTTGTTAAAAATGCAAAATGGCAGGTGAATTCAGTCATGGAGATTTTTAATCATAATATTTCAATATTTTAGAAACAAAGTGATTATTGAACGTCGTGAATTTATAATATCTATATAATATAGTCGTATATTTATAATGAAAATGAATAAGTAACTGATAATGTTTGTGTGTACCGAGATACTGTCGACTATCAACAACATTAGATCAATGTGCAAAATGAAATTCATAAGCTTCTCAAAGGCAGGACAAAATATGGCAAAGTGAAGATAGAGGAAATTAACATTTGCCGACGTTCATTATAGTTTCATAGTACTTTCTTTCATAGTAGCTTCTTTCTTGTTTCTCGGCCGAGAACGCATTAGTGACGCCTTTGGTGTTGCTCAAGTCCATGGGCGACGGCCATCACCTTACCATCATGTAGCTCGTCTTCTCATTTGTCGGACATCTCACAGAAAAAAAATGCACGACAACAAGCTTAAATATTGTAAGGTACTTAATGTCGTAGATAACAACAATTTTTCTTACTTCGATGTGCTTCGTCCATAAAATTTATCCTAGTTGTCTACTGATTTGTCGGATATCTCACAGAAAAAAAATGCACGACAACAAGCTTAAATATTGTAAGGTACTTAATGTCGTAGATAACAACAATTTTTCTTACTTCGATGTGCTTCGTCCATAAAATTTATCCTAGTTGTCTACTAGTCAATCCATCTTGAAACAGGAAAAATGGTATAAGCCAGTACATCCTAAAAATGTTTTAAACGCTTGCCACGAGCAAAGTTACATATTGTGGATTACGCCTACGTTACGTTATGCTATGTGCCTCTAAAAAGACCGCTAAAGTTTTTTATTACTCTGTGCAGATTTACAACGAGTGTTTCTATATAGGCCGACATAAATTTATCATAATATATATTTTTTGTGAGAAACAATTTTATTGTGCGATGTGTTCTTATTAAGGTTCTGTAACAGTTTTCACTTCAGCTATAATAAAAATATTTTGGTTATAAAATATTTACTTGAAGAAGAACACAATTACGGATAGGTAAATAAACTATCATAACCGACTAATATACATATATTATAAATTTTTTGGATTATCAGTTTCTTTCAATTCGGTAAATCAAACTCGGCCTATTAAAATTAAATCTTCGCGCCGTAACACGACAGTGATGACAGATGGCAACAATGAATTTAAAATATATGTAGATAGTTGCTGCCGTTGTCACGGCACCACTCGCATATCGAATAAGCCAACTTCCGGTGTTTGTAAAAGAATGATAAGTTCTAAATTTGGAGCATACGATTAAACTCATATTTTTAATATTTAATGTTTATTATATTGCAAAAATAAACAACAAAAATGAATCCCAGATACATGTCCATTAACGCTGCCAACTTTTTTAAGAATTACAATGCAGGTCAAGTAATTATTCAGGTTATATGTGTCAAACCTTACAGAATAATAATGGATAGAAATATCTCGCGCAAACTTCTCTATGGTAACAGAAATTCTTTCTCTTATTACCACTCGTATAATAAGCGGTCATACAGATATTAATTCCTGTATGGGTGGTTTTATATTGGTCTATGTATCCATTGGAAAAGCAACCATTATAACATCAGATCTTCCTTCATGTTTATCAGTCTGTCGCACTTTACTTTTTTCAAACCGTTTTGCATACAGTCACTTGACCCTTACGGAGGTTATGATTTTGAAAGTTAGAAAAATGCAAAGGAATCATTATGAAATGAAAATACTAATATTGTTATAAACTCATGAATATTTTATTTTAAAATTTACATTTAAAATAAAACTTTATTGATTAAACCAGAAGAAAATAATAAAATCTCTGGAGCGAAATACATAGTTTACAGGAAAAACAACCTATTCTATATTTAACTTTCCACGGAAACCGGATAGTATTTACAGTACAGGCCTTTTTTAAGTTCAATTATAGTTTTAGAGCAATTTTAATTTAATTTTATAAGCTATTTTAAACACCTAGATATTAATTACATTAATTTTCACATATTTCATGATTATTATATTCTTTCAAACGTTGATGTTCAATGGCCCTTAATTGAGGAAACTTCGGTAATTCCTTTAATTCCTTAGATGGCCCGTATCTCTGGTACGAGGAGTAGATCCGAATTAGAAAATTCTTTGTCGAGAATGAAGTTTATATCCGCGGTTAATTCATTGCTTCATTAATACCTGCCCGTACCCTCGGTACCGTTTTTTAGTGAAACAATGGAAACTAACTACGTCTTTTATTACTGAGATTTTTAACGTTACTGCTTTTTATCAGTTCTTTTTCTAAGTTGTCATTATAAGCGTCATTTATATTATTCACTATTCATTGACAGTAATATTAATAGGTTATTTAACGTCAACTTACTTTCATTGTGAATCATATAAATAAATTCCGTTATTTATAAATTTCACAGCCTCATGAACTTCATGAGTGGACCAACAAGGATCTCTAGACACGGCAATAGTGCGAGAAATCCGGGGTTGATTACGTTTCCAAAACTGACACAATTTCGGGAAGTGTGTTTAGGGCAAACAATTCGTAAAAATATATACTCGTCCTTTCTATTATTATATATTGTTGTTTATGTTATGCTGATAACCTTGCCAAAAATTACGCTATGTCTAAACGGTGCCGGGGTTACTTCCGAAATCAAAGACCACAATGGTACATTGAAATTGATTTCTTACGAAATATTGGCAGTAAATAAAACGTACCTTAAGTACCCTTTACATTAAAAAATGTATACTCGTAAATTCTTCCATGACATTGGTTTTAATGACTGACTGTTGTATTGAAGTATAGTCGGTCCGGCTCAAACAAAACCACACCTACACTGAAAGCTTACTCAGACAGAGTGATATAAATGCCATTAGTCTACTACGCCGGGCAAATGCGGGTTAGCAGATTTTACACACCATTCAGAATATTACGGTAAACTCTCAGATATATGGTATCTGGAAAACACGAGAATATTCGTTTGAACTTTAACAACGATTTTTTACATGTTACGTTAAACTTATCATTAATTTACTACAATTGTTGTGATACAACTAATGTCTAAGCTAGGACGGACCTGTGTTAAAGCCATTGGCGCCCCACCCTCAGAAGTAGTACGGTTATGCAAATAAGTTGGTATAAAACACTAAACATAAATGAAAGGTATTTGTTGTGTGTATAATAAAACACTAATAATTTATTCGAAAAACTTCAAAATGTAAGAGATACCCGAAGGATTCGGACCCATATTCCCTAAGGTTGACATCGAGTTTCAAATCTCTCGGCTATCATTAACATCATGTAATATAGCAATAATAACAATGACTACAAAAAACTATTGACATTCGCGTTAAAGTTTACAACCATGCCGCCGAAAGAACTTTGCCAAACGTAATAAACAAATTCGGAGGCGATGCATCACTATTTTATTTCGAATCTTGGTTCGTAACACCGAACTGAACGGGCTCATCAGTACAGTTTGTATCGATTCGATGGTTGGCGGCCATCAGAATTTTCATACCATTACATTCGAAGCCTGTTCTAATTTTAACGGGTATGTAATCTGTTTTGTTATTTCGTACTTTAAAGAGTGGTTGTCTGGATACACTAATATTAATTAAATGGTAATAATATTGGTAGTTTGACAGATAAATTTGAATTTTTTTTATATTCTTTGTATCTTTCAAAGTTCGATAGTACATTTGATGGTAAAGTATTTGTTGATCCGTTTCTTAGAATTCCTGCATCTTGAGATCTTGTTTGTAAGTTCTTGTGTTATTTTAACAGTTTTTCTGGAGAATAGTCATAGTTCATAGTAATTTTTAAGTTGTGGTCCACCACGATGTATAAGTCGCTGTTGGTATAGTCATACAACATATCTGGTATTACCTTTTACATGTTTATAATAATTGCTTTCCATATTTATAACAATCAACCCACCGTCATTACGTTACGGAAAGAATTATCCTACTTTAAATTTGCATTGCAAGGAATTGCAAGGAATGAGTATCAGCTTGACAATAGTAATTCAAAAAAATAATAATTCCTAAATAAGTTTTTACTCCAAATATTCGTAATTATAATGTGACCTTATTCCCCCCACCAAATCCCATTTTACCCATTGTGGATTTTTTTTCAAGTCTCTTTTATCTATTAGATTATGACTGGAGGTACTTCGGTCCTTCAATATTTATATTCCTGCACAAAATGCTAATCGTACAGAATAAGTTTTGCTTTGAAGGCATTTCGATATCTCGTGATCTGGCCGATCTCTTTGGGATACCCCAGATCACTAAATTTTAGACTTCTTGAAGATGCTTATTATATTACATCAGGTTTACTATGGAGGTATTTCGACATATCTCTAATAGCGTGATTGATTCTGTAAGTTTCTACATCTTTACTCCGAATCTTTAGTTTTTATGTTTTTTTTTATTCATTTGTTAATTTCTTAATAGCAAAATATTATACTAAAAATTTGTATGTAAAAAACTTAATCTGTTTCTGACTCGTCAGAAGTGTGTATGCTAAAATCTAATTCTAATTCTTAATTATTATATTTTGGTTTGAATTCTCTGAGTACATCCTCTGCTTGTAAGATTGTTGGGATGAACCGTCTTACGCGCAAGGCTTATATAGATTTTTCAAAATATTTTGTTTTACCAATTTTTTTTATGATAATAGTAAATAGTACGAAACAAAAGAATAATTTAAAAAATCGGTTTATAAAAAAATAGGATAAAAAGGGATATAGTTTTCTCTTCACGGACCAAATGACTTGAAAGGATCATCGTCTGTGCACGTATATCCTCTATTTCACCTAAAGATGGCTCTGTAGTAAAGTCATACTTAAATATATCGTTCAATACCATTTCCTGATTCACCTAGTGATAGTGATAGTGATTAATAACAATAAATACCACATGTATGACAAATTTTCACTCGAGAACGGCTCGACCGATTGAAGTAATTGTTATTTGTTGTATTCGTAATTAACAGAACAAGATTATGGGATTTATTTTTTTTAAAGTTATCGGAAAGATCTGAAATTTCGATGATGTTATTGTATGAAAACCCCAATAAAAATGTGCCGTCGCTCACGTCGCATTTTTTACATTAGTAAATTGCACCCGTGCAATGCGGAGGCCAATCGCTAATTCAATATAAATTTATGTGTAGTGCCATTTTCTATAACAGTTTTCAAATTTAACACAATGCGATAGTTTTTTTTTTCTAAAATACAACGATTTAATATAAAACTTTTACCTAGCATGCAACGATATACGAAGATTAACCTAGTTATAACTTTTTAAAATGTATTCTAAAATTCAAAACGCACAAAACTAAAAGAGCATATCTCAAAGGATATAATAGATATTATTAAGCAGTAGGTCATCAATTTCTCAGTCACAAAATAAATGAAATCAAATGGACAAGTTAAAAAACCTGAGCAACAACTTTTTATAACGAAGCAACTTTTTAATAGGTATTTACTATACGACTGGAGCGCAGTCTTAGTTAGCCTAGAACTTCTCCCGACGATATTATCACAACCACGTAATAAGGAGCAGAAAATAAACAAAAGAAGAAAGAAAACCTTAGACAAGCAAATAGCATTTCTGAGAGGAGCAAATAGCACATCTAACTGTTAATGCATCTGCCATTTAAACTCAATTCTATGAGCAAACACGCTTATTTATACGAAGATTGTATGTATCACATTTTCGTAAATAAACACACTTTGCCCATTATTACTTATCAACAATGTTTACAGTCTCTGATGTTGAAGTAAGGATAATCTATATCATGTGACAATTGGTTGATCTTCAATACTACTTATATTATTAAGATTATTTTCAACGAATTATATTCAAGGCACAACTCAATCAAGTAAAATAGATGTTTAAATAGCATTTCTATATTTGGATAGTATGTTTAGAGAAAAATATATAATAATGGTTGGCAATATCTTCACCATCAGCAGTTATAGCATAGTGATTTGAAAGTTGAACATTAGCACAGAGCGCACTAGTTCGAATACTGCAAGTATCTCTGATTTTAAAATTTACGTGCGTTTGTTGATTTATTATATGTTGCTTCCGTGAAAGAACTCATCTTAAAATGTGAGAGGTTTGTCCATTCACATTAGGCGCTTGCTAAGACTACCCCCCGTACCCAAGTCCAGCAATGGGACAATTATGTGTTGTAATCATTGTCACCGTTATAGGCGTGGTCACTCCCTGATAATGATAATAATACTTGATATAAGTTGCACATGGTACATATGGTAAGAATGGCATATATATTCTGTTGCAGTCTCTTAACTTGCTAACTGTCATGAAATGAAAAGAAATGAAATAATATTTTATTCGAAGTTGGTTTTTACAAACATTTTCCGAACGTCAAACTACGCCATCGCTTCAACAAATCCCTACTGTGAGTGGTCTCGGAAGAAGAAGCGGCGAGAAACTCCTGAGGAGTTATTTTTTCCTACTCACAGTTACAGAACGCACTTAAACTGGCTTAATATTAAACTCATGCCCAAGCAGTCTTATCCTGAAAGTAATCATCAAGAATGTAATGTAATGTAATGACTTTGGGCCGTATGAGACACCCGATAATATTTGATTACGCAGTTGACACGATCAGAATATATAAAAGATTAGGTGTCAAATTTGATCAGAAGCATACTTTCAATGAGCATATATCTTTTGTCCAAGGAATAACTGCCCTGCAGTACTCGAGGTAGATATTATCACTACCTGGGTTTTATTATGGCCACTATTGTTTTCGGCCAACCGTTCGAAAACTTTCTTAACACTAATATAAATTGTAAAAAATATCGTGTATTACTTAGTGTAAATAGACTGGGCCGGTCAGACTAAAAATATATAAATAAATCCCAGTTCCAAACGGTTAATTTTACCGCGTAGTATGACAACGTTAGGTTGACAAAAAATTGCTCCCAATTCATTTCGCTTTGTACTGAAAATGACTTATCTGGTACAGACGCGTGGATGATGAAAAATTGATAAAAATATCTTTGTTCTACATTCTTGTCTTATTGTTGCCTAGTAACTATTGTATTCATCAGCTGATCCATCTCTAGAGATTACGACCTATATAACCTCTGTGGCTGTTTCAAACAAAGCTATTTTTGGGATTTAAAACTCGGTCAAACGTGACTGGGTGTCGAGGTATGTGTACCTTTTTATACATACTGTATTACATAAATAGAGCCTAAGCTGTTAAGTTATGAGAATTTTTTAGTGCAATTTATATGTTTGTTTGAAAAATATTGTCTGGTAAATTTAAAGAAATTAAAAGAACAAAAGCTGGCGCCTCGCGTCCTTCTTGGTAGTAGCAATCAAGTATATAGGTATATATGTTGCAAACAATCAAAGATACGGTTACAAAACGGAACGCGGCCCGGGACCAGTGATGGCGGCGTCCTCGTTGTAACTCAACCCTCAGCTACTCGTTCTTCAGCGAGTCTAGCTAAGGGGCACGTGCTATGGCATGACACACTCGTGTTTCAACTAGTGTCTTTTTGCCAAAAAACATTATGTTTCATTGTTAAAAAAGTGAATTATTCTTAAAAGGTTACTCTGCTTAAATAATCAATAATACGCCCGCAAATATGTCTAACCGTGACGCCACATTGCTGTCGATTAAGATGGACATAACATTGGTTATGGTTATAATGGTCATAAGATGAACATTGACTAATATAAATAAGATATTATAATTTTATACTCCTATTATGTTTCTTCATTATTGTCTCTACGATTTTAATATGTCAACTACGCTCAATCTGTACAATGTTTTACAATGATCGGAAGTCTGTAACTAATTTAAAAATCTCCATGTTAAATTCTAAGTTCGAAGATACCTCAATGAAGTTTTATGTAACATCTTATAAATGTTTTATGTTGATTTCCGAACAATGTAACTACTGAACATTGTTTGTGTAAACCTCTAACAAGAAAATAAATAAATAAGAAAAAAGAAAACATTTACATAAGTTTCTATTCATAAGCCTCGTATTAATTTTGATGAATAAACAACCTCGTAAAACGGTCATAAAAATTTATATATATATATATATATATATATATATAAAGAGTTACATCAATATTTATTGTGGATTAATAATAAACATACTTAAATAGACGATCGGTCAACGCTAGTACTAGACGGTTATGCGGTCGCTTTGACCTGATATTCAGGCGTTCGGTCACAGAATAACAGATGATGTACACTTGGAAATGGAAATGAACGTTATTCAGTTGGATTAATGCTAAGTGGTGGTTTATGATGGCGGTCGGTAGGTGCTTTTTGCTCTACTAAAAGCCTCTTCGAGACACGTTTCTTTTTCTCATCACAATAGCCGACAATTGCTACATTAAAATAAAAGGAAATAGAAAAGGTTAGGGTGTAAAGACCTTCGTTTAAGGTGTAAGGACCTTATTCCGTCCTTGCATCTAAGTCAATCTTCTTTGCTTGTAGTGCATTCAGCTTAATAACGGATAAGGAAATGGCACTCGTTTCGTCGTAGAGGTATCTGGACTCTGTACCACCCAGTGTAATGTCGATGGTACCCGCTAAAGGTTTTCGCGTCTGGCTAGCACCGTCTAGAATAAACTATAAAACGTTACCTGTTTCCACTATAATGTCAGAGATGTAATAAACGGGTTCTTCGTTGTTATCTTACCCATAAACACATTGGTGACTCCTTTGGTGTTACGATTATTTCTGGGAAGGGGGGGACTTTCCAGTGTTTAAGTGTCGTTGAAACTCATTTGTTGAAAAAATGATATCAAAGTTACAAGTGTCATTTTCAAGTGTCACTCAATTTTACTGAAATACCAGCAAGCTCACTTAAGTTACTGAAGGGAATATAATAATAAATAATATTAAAGAGTCACCGACGAACCGTTATTTTGGTATTACAGTTTCACTCTTATATAGAAATAAATAATAAAACAAGTCATAAAACTTGTCGAGTTATTAAGACTAATTTGTAATGACTTATTAACTTCAAGTACAATATTCAAAGTATCCTTAATAATTCAACGCGGAAAATAAATAAGGCAATTTCGTTTTGGAGTGTACCATGAATTATGTAAAATAAATTTATAATTAATATTTGACATCTTAGGCTTTTGTAATTGAATACCTTTGAACGTTTTAAAAACATTGTATTTTCAATGTAATAAGTTAATACGTTCCCTCTGCAAAAGACAAAAAATTGAGGTTTATGTAAGTGGAGCTATTAAAACCGTATAATAAATATTTTTTTAACCTGCTCGTCTAACTAATGGTTATTTTTTTAAGATCCTTTGTTATCCCTAAGAACTTAAGTGGAGATTATTATTTATTTGCAAACTGGTACCACAACCACTGTACCAAACTCAATGTTCCTTTGGAAGAAATGGCAGATATAAATACGACAACGGTGACAGTGGCTGCTGATTGCAGTTCTTCGGTTTCACAGAAAAGAGCACGCAGATAGTCCTAGAACCTTAAAGTCAAACTCCCCTGGTTGCGATTTCCCTTACCTATAAATGACCGAAATAATACTGGACATCGCTGGGCTGTATACCCATTTAAAACATTTTTAAAGCGTTTAGACCAAGAAATCAGAGGAATCTAAGAAATAAAGTACTGGCTCTCAAACCCTATAATCATCATCATTTATTTTATCTCAATGTGCATATGAGAGTACCAGTTAACTCCGGTTCAGTCTGGCTAGCAGTTCACTTGGCTAAGCACTAGTTAACTCCGGTTTAGTCTGGCTAGCACCTAGCAGTTCACTTGGCTAGCAAGGCGACTAAACTTTGGTATATGTTAAATGGTAGTATTGCAATTTGTTTTATAGGTACTTGGTGTAGAAATGGCATGGTGTGTCGCTCATTTGCGTCTGTCGGGTACGCTTGATATCATCGTGTTGTTGTAACCGGACGCTCCGACGCCTGACAGGACGTTTCTAGTTGAACGTACCCTTTGTGTACGTCATCTATATTATTATTATTACGTACGTACATGTAACCATAAAAGCATGACACAATTATAATATTCTGGGGAAGTTTTCGTGCGCTTCGAAAAAAATAGTAATACAGAACATTTGTTGTTAATGTAATATCAAACCACATACAATAAAACTTAATATATTATACTAATACTTTCTATAATCTCCTCATTAACCATCTCATTTATGCAAGGAAATACCGGAAGCTCGTAGAAACACATCGCTAAAAATACATGCTTAATATCTAACATTTATTAAATTATGGTAATTATGGGAAAACAGAACAGTTTCCTCCTGAAGCCGGGAGGCTTAGGACTCAATTGTGAAGTTCTGTGCCTTGTAATAAGTCAGCAATGGTTTACAAGTAAATAACTATTTTATCCAACAGTCCATACGAATTTAAGTTTTCACCCGTAAAGCGTGACAATGCGTAATTGACATGGAAAACCTAGTGTTTCGACTTTCCAAAACGAGAGCCCACTCATAAAATCTAGGTTAAAATCCGAATACTTTTTAAACAAGGGATGATACACAAACTGGAATGTAAAGTTTTTGCATATTATTAAAATAAAAAAGTAATTTAGTTACTTAAATAACACTGTTACTTCGCAGAATCGAGACGTTACAGTCATATCGCTCATTACTCATTTATTTTGATACTCAATCGAAAATCATTAAAATTATGTACTTAGTGAAAATACAATAGTAATAATACTAATAATAATAATTAGTAATAATACTTAGTAATATTCCTTGGAAAACAAAACATATTTCAAAATAAAAAAAATTATATAGTACAATTTTAATGAAACAGTAGAATAGATGTATAATTTGTTATGCTTTATTATTCTTTAACACATTTTGTGTGGTATTCATTTTTTAAAATTTTCAGCTTTAGTGGTTTAACAAAAAAATGTTTCATGTTTGTTAACAGATTTCTTTGGTTCCTTTATGTTTATAGAAAACTAGCGGCCCGTCCCGACTTCGTTTGAGTTTTATGACTAATTATTATACATATACACTTTATACGCCTATATCCATCCGGAAAAATGTACCTTTAAAATGTTAAAATATATTTTTTAAATGGGTGCCGTGGTTTCTTTTTTTATGTAAATAGCCGACAAACAAACCAACGAGCCACCTGATGATAAGTGGTCACCGTCGCCCAAGGACTATTAACACCAAAAACAGCATTGATAACTTGTTGGCCAAGAATAAAAGAACTCATAAAATTCGCACACTATAATATTAGTACTATAGATTGTTAGTCGTTGGAATCCAGTATATTTACTCATCATCTTTTCATTCAACATTTATATTACCTACTGTGGTGTACGTTTTCGTTGTAATAACAATAATTTATAGCATCCAGTATGTAAACGTCCCAACTATATCAGTTTCCACGTCATGAATCAGACAAAGCATTCCCTAATGAACAACTGAATGAAATGTTGAATCATTTTATCTCACAAACTATAAATCGTTGACCGATACCGGACCGAGGAAATCGCTTCGCCTATTGTGTTAATGTGCATTCGGTCACCGTTCCATTCATTCTTGAATTCAACGTCGTGATTCTATTTAGCGATATTTCAAATTGTAAGCTAGTTTAGATTCTGCGTGGGACCGCTTATTTTTTAAAATATTACTTTGAATTTGATATTTTTAATAAACAATAATAATAGAAACGTTCGCACACTTATGCTCCGCACTATTGCCTGTGTTGCGGATGGCATGGACCATAAACAACAATGACCTGAGAACAAACATTCATCTGTCAAACCCAGGACCCCTCGCTCAGCAGGCTGAGTCTCTACCGACCGGGCTACGGGGTCGAAATGGAATTTTATTCATAATACCAATCTTTATCTTAGAACTTGGCGTTAATGTGTTTTAAAATACTATGAAGTATTTACAAAAACTATAGAAAAATACAAGTGTTAAGTATAAGGCTCATTATGTATTGAATATTGAAACATATTTCGTACAAAAATTTTACTCTCACTCTATCACGAATACAATTTTAAAGTAATATTAACGTCATTATTAGTACATTACTGTATAAAATACATAATGATAAATTATATTAATGTTCGATCATTCTTATAACGAGACTTACAACTCCCAAATAATGACCTTATTAGATTATTAGACAACACAAAGACCACTTGGTAATAAATCGTGGATTACAGTTTTCTCTTTATTTTCCCCTTTATTACTAGATATGCTTACCTAAAGATAAAAACCTAGTCTCATTATAAGATAAAGCTTACTTTAAAGGAACAGCGTCCACATACGGAAACGTTACGTTACGTACGTTAATACGTGTCAATACCCACGCACATTCCGTGACGGAGACGAATGGGTGCTCGGTTGAATAAGCTGTACCGTAGAATTTGTTTTGTGACCGGCTTCCAAGTCCAATAACTCGAACTGCATCCAATGGTCTCTGTGATTGTGATTGATGAGAAAAAAGTTACATTGTGAAATTCCATTTATTTCAACAAAGTTTTTCTTGTAATAGTTCGTTGTACTTTTTTCTACATTCTTATACCTTTTATTTAATTTGATGAATAATAGTAATATATTTTTTAATATCGACATAATATGAACACATCGACGATGGCTAATATTTTATTCTGAAACTCCTACACACTTTTTAGTTTGAATACTGACCTTTATTCAGAAAAATGTTTACTAAAGTCACATTTTGTAAATTCTGTTAAAAATTCTACGGTCCTGTTTATCAAACAATTTTCTTTGTATTGACTTGTTACTTTCATTGGGTTTTTAATTTTTTTTTTATTTTATTTTTTTATATTAGAAGTTTTGCAAAGATGTATTTGTGAGTACCATACATAAAAAATCCTGGTGTACTAGTATGTGCAACGTGTAGTGTAACTAGTATCGGATAAGGAATTGGTTTTTTCTATTATGTGAGAATTCCTTACTTCATACATGTAAATATCAAAGAAACGAAATCGACAAATTGTCATAAAAATATGCATCTTTATTATTATTATATTATATTACCTGCCAGATATATGTTGGTACTCGGGTCGTGGGTGTTTATGTCACATTTGTGTCTATGTCACCCGCACCACAGGGAATCCTAGTGTGGGGGTGTGAGCGTGTGACTCTTTATTTATTTAATTCGACCATATTTCTCATTGAGAATTATCATACTCATGTTTACAAGATCAAGTTCAAAAAATATATACACAGTAGTTTCCAGGTTAATAATAATACAACGTACTTAAAATACAGTGTATCCTTTACTACTAGCATGATAAAAACATTTATGTAACTCTGCATCGGTCCATTTAGTTAAGATGATTGCTATTTGATGGTATAAAAAAAGTATTAACACAATATGTGCAGTCTACGTCATAAGCCATCATGGCTGTAATGTCAAAGTTTATCGTATCGTATTAGTTCTGTAGATTTTATATAATTTAAAACACAAAAAGAAAGGTAATTGAGAGTACAAATGACAGTTCTTAAAAGTTAAGTGACCAAAAGTTACCAATTATAAGATTTTTTTACCATTACAGTACACATTTTAACGAATTGTCCTTTTCCAAAATCTAAAGATCATTCTCCATACGATTTTCCGAGCCTAGACAACATTGCCTTGGCACGTTCTGAAAAATCTTTTGAATATTTTGTTGAAACCCCTTTCATCTATATATTACATACACAATCTATGTACATATATATCTATGTACATCCAAGTCAGATCATAACACCCTGTTTGAATCACTAATACTATGTGCGAAAATTATACATTTTCTGTTTACTCATCATCAATCATTACAACTCATAATTATCCCACTATTGGATTCGGGTATAGGAGAGATATGTGTTTAGATACAAAACCTTAGTAAAAATTTGTTTATTATGTTAATAGTGTTGATGTAAAACGTATTTCATCGGTTTTTTTATGTTAAAAGCCGACAAACAAGCAAACGAGCCAACTTAAGGTAAGTGGTCACCGTCGCCCATGGACATAAACAAGACCAAAGGTATCACTGATGCGTTGTCGGCCAGGAAATGAGAAGAAGGTAAGAAAGAATCGTTACCATCATTACAACTAAAATGTCCCACTGCTGGGCTGGCGTCTCCTCTCACAAAGAGAGCGGTTAAAGTCATACTCCACCACGGTGGGCACACACCTTTGAGAACATTCCGGAGAAGTCTTAGGCATGTACTCATAATGTAAGTAAATACGTAGATACTAGCGCAAATTTTTCCGACACCGATAAAGGTTTAACTGATGCTAAACCACCATAGACGTAACCGATACACGTCTCAGTAAAGGTTATACGACCATCTGCTTGCGCAACCATTTTTCCTTAACGTAAATTCTCTTTTCTTTGCCAATAGCCAATAATGGCAAATAAACAAAATATTACTTAAATATCAAGTAAGTAAGATTGACTCAAGTATGGTTAAAGTCCCTTTCTATATAATATATCATACTTCCTAATAATACTTCCTAATGTTACGTAATAAAAATTTATCAGTCAATCTTTAGTGTCTGTAACGACCTGTTTTGAATTAAATAATACCTTGAGGGATTTCAAGCACCTTTTATTCATAAGTACATTTACATCCTTGAAAACTATTCCAAACAAATTTTAACTCAACAGTTTTTCCTAAATAACTTTGTGGGTTGTTTTTATAATGTTAAATAATGTGTTGTTTAAAGCTGTACGTATATCTTAATCTGATACTTTATCGGTCTTTATAAAAACTATTGAGTAAGTATATCTTTTTGATGACGTTTGAGAGACTTAAAAACGCAAGGGAGATGAGATCTTAATTTGATTAATTTGATTGCTTTTGCATATTAAATAAGTTTTAACTCATAATCATTTTTAGTTCATACCACTTTCAGTAGGTTCCACAGTTATGCGTTTGTAATAAAAGACCAGTATTTTTATGAAAAAAAAATATCTGTCAAGTTTAGATTTTATCGCTACTTACTAAATTTACTTTAAATGAGTTTGGGTGTCACAAATAATTCTAAATTTCAGTAGCTTTACAGATGATGTTGAAGACAATTGTAGAATTTGTAGGCTACAATATTAACTGGAAAGTCAGAATGACTAATGAGCGCAATACGGTGCGGTAAATCTCAGTGGCGACTTGAAACAAAGTAGTAGCAAGTAAGAAATGTTTCTAACATTATTCTGGAATTAATGTAAGGAACTTCGTTATACTAAACGTATTCATTGTCTGAATAACCGTTGTATGTATTTATTTAAACTTTATTATACCCGATGGTACAAAAGGAGTGCTTAATGCTAGAAGCATTCTCTATCAACCGACCTCTGGGAGAGCAGAAACCATCGAAGGTGAAATCGAAGGAGAGGGGTGATACATGTAAGAAACTACTAGTATAAAATTTAGCCACTAACTACAGCTTAGCTATCGATCTCATTCGTAAGTCATACTTGATTTATATTAAAATTGATCCCATGTAAGCCAATGTTGACTGTCCCTTAACTTCAATTTTGAGAGGCTCAATAGAAACCATTTGTGTTCGATTTCGATCCGATTCAATTTACAACTCGTTTTTCACAAGAGTGGGTCCTCAGATCATAAATCCATCGTATCGGGTACTGCGGCTAAAATAATAGTTTAGTGATTTGAACTTCGGTTTCACTCACCCGGACCAAAAAAAATTGGTCCTATGCAAATATAATACGTATAGAAAAATATACCTATAATTTTTAAAACAAACTTGCGTATTAGAAATCAATCATTAATTGCTTCGATGAATGAAAACGTTTCAACGAACTCTACATAATTAAGAGTTATTATGATAAAATTATAATATTTATAAGGCTATATGAAGTCTGCCAATCCGCACTTAACTACCTTAATGGACAAGGGGTTTTTACCCTCAAAATGAGATTTATAAGCCAGTGGATTTTAGATTTAAAATTACTTGATTTATGAATTAAGTAAAATAAAAATTTCCTTTCCTTTTAATGTCATTCACAAAAAAACTTTACTTAAGAAATGAATGAATGAAATAATATGTATTCAAAGTTGGTTTTACAAACACTTTTCACTTTTTTTACATCACAAAATCATTTATTTTTATTCAAGTCCTGTCAAACACCTCGTTCGTTATTATTACATTAATCGTAATTTATCCAAATGTTTTGTAACATACTTTCGTTATATCAAATCCGTTATACTTTTGTTTACAACGTAAACAATAATTTGAATAATTGCCGTCGCTGTACACCAGGTACTCATTATTTCTGTTCAGAAAGTGTGAAATATGCCCACGCTATAGTAAATACGATATATCAGATTGCTTATAGCGTTAACTGAAACGGATTTTGCATTGAAAATAAATGCAATCGTCGTCAATACTGAATAAAACGGTATGACAAAAAAGAAAATCTCTATAACACTTTGAAGCGATTATAATGAAACAGTTTGGGATGATATTCTATTAGTTTGAAAGTCGGTCCCCTTGGATAAGCTGAATTATACCATTAAGCTGTATAAGCCAGATGGGCGACAAGATGAAAATGCTCTGTTAAATGTAGGATTGTGGTTAAACAGACAAAAAAATTTACCACCATGAAACCATACTGCACACTCCTCATATTTGTTTGTATCTTAAAAATATGTATACGCTGAAAATAAATATAATAATTTGAATCACCGTATCCCAATTGGCGAGATATGGTATGTTGAGCGAGGACTCCCTGGTTCGATTCCCGGCCGGGACAGACATTTATGTAACAGACACATGTTTGTCCTCGAGTCATAGATTGGCAGTAAAAACAATTGTAAACAAAACCTTACTTAATAATTATGATCTAATTTCGACCTCTAAGCGAACAATAGTCTGTATAAAAATACTATTTCATTCATTTCTTTCATTATTGTCTTTCTTATTTTTTACATCATCTGTATTTTTCCCTTAATAAAAAAAATTCACTTTGCTCGACTTTATCCTCCAGAGTCTAAAGACTCGATCGTAAAACTCTATCGCTAATTATGGTAAAGTACATATCAGCGTACAAAAGAAAGGAAATGAGACTAACCTGATAGCTTTTAGTTTTAAAAGTACTTCCTCTGTTAATGTTTATATATTATAGCAGAAAACTTTCTTGAGGAAAGGATGCTACGCAGGTCAATTTTGCACTATAAACCAATACATGAATATTGACTTGGAGTAACTTATTACATCTTTTCCTGAAACTGCTCATGGAAGGAACTCATAGAGTAGATTGAATTTCGGAAAAGTGATAATATCTTTTATCGATGTTTTTTTTTATTGTAAGTGTTAATCAAAATAACACTTTTTGGTAAACTCTAAGTTATTTAAATCCTATCTTTAAAGTATGATAAAATTGTTTAAGTCATATCTAACGTACTCTTGATGCCCTTGATGTCACAATACAAAATGAGTTTCCGCCTGTGAGACGACTTCTACAATTGGTTATTGAAATTCCATAGCACAAAATATGAACACTTGCTACCATTGTCTCATTGCAGAGGCGTGTGTTTATTGAACAATTCGAACATTCAGTGTATAAACTGACGAGAATTTATAGTTCGTATAAAACTTGACGTGACGTAAAATACATATCTAATATTAAAACTAATAAAAAAAAATTAAATGTAGCTGACACTGTTGGATCCATCCCTATTACATCCAATGCTAATTTAATACATAAAACTCTTTACCTTTATTCACTGAATCATTAACAACCCCCGTCTATACGATTGACACTTAAGTTCATAAGATTTATTATTGTCCTTCAAATGAACGCCATTATGAGTTTCCTCTTATATGGTTTCGAAAAGAAAGGGGGTGGGGAATGAATCAATAATAATAACTATTGTCACGAAGTCACAAAGCTCAAACTTATGTTACATCTTAAATTTTCCGTCCCGGCTCAGTTTAGTGTACCACTCATTCCTGCAACCCCGCGTTGACCAACATGTAAAACAAAAGAACATGTTTATGGTATACTGTTTCTTTTGTATATATACGTATATTACTACGTTAACATTTTATATGTAATAAGAACACAATAATTAGTTTCTACTGGAAAATTTTTATAATAAATTCAAAAGGATTTATATTGAAAAGAAGATTTAATTTATTTTGCAACACAATAACACACGACCACAGTCACCTCTGCAACATAAGTGACGAACTGTGAATAAATGAAAACGCGTGAATATTCATTTCATACTTTATGTAACCAATTTGTTTTTCAAGAGCTTATGAAATATATTGTTAAAATGTTATACTTTAGTTCTTTTATTTGGTTCTTTTAAGCTCTGGCTTTAAATTTTTAAACTGATATTGACCGATGATTTTCATATTTTTTCCCCTTATTTCTTCCAAATCCACGTGATTAAAACTCGTATAGAATTTGAAACACTAAGTAAATTGTCACCTAACTGGTTCATATGACATAATGTTCCAAGCACCCTCTTCTATTCAATGTTCCTGCTGTATTCAGTGACTATACCGGTACTACACAAAAAAAGTGTAAATACAACTACTGTGAAAGACACATATCCGATCACGTAGCCCAGTTGGTAGTGACCCTGCCTGCCGAGCGTGGGTTCCCGGGTTCGATTCCCGGCCGGGGCAGATATTTATGTGACAGATAAATGTTTGTTCTCGGGTCATGGGTATTTGTGATGTGATAATTGTATATGTCCATGCCACCCGCAACACAAAGAATCCTAATGCGTGGGTGTGAGTGTGTGAACGTTTATTTATTTATTTATTTACATATTTTTTACATATGTAAGAACGTCGGATAAGAAAACCGTGAGCCAATTATCAGTCAAAAAATGGTCGAAAAAGGTATGTTTTATTACATATAATTATAACATTTGGACTCGTCACGACCTTAATCGTATTAAGTACATACATACATATACTCTTTAATGTGCTGCGGTTTCCACCACATAACAATTAATGCCATGTTGTTAACAATGGGTCGGCACTATGCACTTCACCAATATTTAAACCTTCACTACACAGTACAAATTTGAAAATTCCAAATAACAACACTTGTCTTAATTGTTACACTTTATTTGCCAGCGCGAATTACTCCTTTGATATCTAGCAAACGAATGGCGATTCCCGTTACAAGCTCAGTTCTGAGTGAAATGCAGTGCAAACTAAAATTAAGAATGTTCAGTTCTCAACAGAAAGAATCAATTGAGATATTACGATGTACTTTTACCGCTTTATTTTAACATTACAACAATTATTCACAACAATTACAGTTATTCAAAGTCTATAATATAACATATAGAGGAATACTTAATATATAAAGGACTGTAAGACTGATGCCAATTATTTTGGTCATGAAAAGGAAAATCATTTGAATGAATAATAACAATGAATGATTGCTTTTAAGTACACATCTGTAATATCGCATTAAAATTGAATACTTTTAACACAGTATGCAATACACGTTGAAAACGTCGATTGGATTCTCCATCCACAATTTTCCCTCTCGCTATTTGTACGTGTAAAATGGACTCGTTGAGTGTTATTTCATATTATAAATGTCACGCCGGCTTTGAAGGCCAGTAGAGCGGAATCGCAACGAGTCCTTTGTTTTATAAAATACTGCGATTTTCACGAATATTCACCCTGACTATTTACCACAATCGTGCGTAGATGTGACTTTTTATTTATTTATTTAGAATTACAATGGGTAACAGTTGCATACTTATATATAATATTTAACTTTTCTTACAATTTAATTCAAATTTAAAGTTAAAATCATTTAGATATTCTGTGAATACACTTATGCAAATATTGTTTGCTACTACTATCGTTTCGTAAAGATGCTTTAATATCAAGGACAAAAAATGGCCAAAGAGACTCCTCCGCATAAATGTAACTATATGATGCTATTTTGTTACCTAATTAAAAAAAAAACTAAAAACAGATTGCAATATGTTAATAAAATTAACTTCATCAAATTTTTTAATAACTTTAGATTATAGGTATGTCACACTTCATGAATTTGGACTTGAAGACCCTTTCTAAATGAATATCGATGTTGCGTAATTTCTTCATACAGTCACTATACGGACGAGACATGTGGACTACGGGTGAATTATAACCCAAATTGGTTTTACAACTTTTAGGTACAAATAGTTTGCCGTATTCTTGCGGGAATATTGAAGTTGAATTGAATTTATTCTTTAAGTGTTTTTATTAACTTTGAATGTTATTTAAACAGGCGGATGACATTTATAAATAATTTTAATATAGTAAGTATATTCAGAAACCTGTACGATCTCTTCATTACAAATTAAGTTTTTATATTGTATATTAGATATACTATTCATTTATCTTAGGTTATTAATCATCAAAAAATCTACAAATTTGAAAAAAAGTTCACTGTTTTCATATCCTGAGGGCTTTGTACAGTTCCCAAACCTATCTTTGTGATTTACTAGCCAATTTATGCCACTCATGTTAAAATCACCTATAAAAAGTCATACTTCACCGATATTCAGTATATGATTTTAACTGGTATGTCAATGAAGGCTCTTAGACGTGTATTGGTTAGGGGTTATGACAGCTATACAGCACAAATTTTAATTGTTGAAGTACCCGCACTTAGTCGAGTACAAGCAATAGTAATAGAGACCCAGAGATCTTCACATTTGCTATCGCACACAGTGGTTCGTGAACTTATTTTAATGAATAAAGCTATTACCACACCCTCTGCCCTTACGGAACTTGTTATGGAAGAAGTCTCGCGATCCCACCTGTACACTTCATAACCATTCTTAACGTCGTAGCTATTATTTAGTATCTATTGCTTGATGCATCTTTTCTACATTTCAATTTAATCCGTTAACATTTTGATAATTATTTCATATTTTATCTGATATTCAATTTTAATATTATTTGTTGATTGTAAGTAAATAAGATATGTGTATTATAAGTTGATAGTATCAGGTGTTACTTTGCGGAAATTCATTGTTATTAAATTAGTATTAATTTACTTTGCAACAATCCGCAAACACAATGTATGATGGTATATATTTCTATACATTTAATATGTGTATTATATAAAACAAAATCAAAAAAAAAAGAATAGAGTAATAAAAAACAAAGATGTTTGCTGTAATTAAGGTAAAGTATATATTTTTTATAAGTGTGATTAAATCTTCATACTTTTAAGTAAGTTATATTCCAATATTTTATGTACAAAAATGTTTCCTCCCAAATTTACCCAAACAAACTTATAATTAATCTCTTTTGCCTTTCTTTGTGTTGTTGCGTGAAGTGCTATTCGAGTTGGCGAATGGTGTTCGACTACAAAAAATATTTTTGCTCTCCTTTGATTTATATGTGTAGTGTTTTAATTTATCAGTAGAGGTATTTGCTTTTTCTAGGGGAACTCAATTTAATTATTACAGACCTTGGACACACACTTTGATTGTTGATTTTTGCAACGTTTGTGTATCAATGTATGTCCATTTCAGTTTATAGTTGGCAATGGTAGTAATTTGTTTCACAATGGCAACTAAATTTTCTGAATTATATTCAGGAGTATTTTTGATTTCCACGTTATTAGCGCGAGAATGTTACTCCACTTTAGTTATTCTGAGTTGAGGTCAGTAAGTGTTTTTCGCACAGTAGTGTTCACGGACTCTAACAGCGTTATTTTAAAAGTGTTAATTTCTTTTTGTTTCTCGACTGCATTTAAGGAACCGGATATTATGCTTTTAAAACCCTCAACTACTTGTAGCTGAAACTATTTCAGCATGTAGGTTTTAAATTTATCTAATATATTTTATAACTCCTTCCTGACCATTTCTCGATATCCAAATTTTATTTTAGTTTAACATAATATAAATTTGACAGTCAGAAGCTCACGAATTATTCGCCTAAATAAAACACAGAATCAAACGGGTACCGGCAGCAAGTACACTCGCACGGTTGGACGTAGCCTAACGGCCCCCTCCGACTTTGTTCGGATCGAACAAAGAAAAATATGATTGTTCAAAATTTTATGTCTTTATCATTGATTACACATCATTAAGTTTACTCATATTTTATATAATGTTCTCACTACATAGCAATTTTCATGAAGATCGGTCAAGCCGTTCTTGAGTTATAGCGGGACATACATACCAGCAGACAGAAAGGCAGACGGACAATAAATTTCAAAATTGTCAAATTAATGTCTGTGAGTCATAAAACTAATATTTATCATGAAATTGAACAAAAAAAATGGATTGTACAGACATATGTATATAAAATATGTCCGTCTGTCTGTATTTCCCGCCATAACTCAAAAACATACACTACAGATTTATATAGTAGTATAGATTTTATAAGTTATTAGACTTATACAGTCTTTCAATAAGATTTTTAAATTCAAACATTATGTAAGTATGTGTAAAAACATGTTCGTAATAAAACTTCTTCATATTTCAAACGTATTTTGTCACAAAGAATATTTAAACAAAACTATATCTCGTATAAAGATATGTGAAGTATGTAACTACGACCAACATCTTTTGGAAGACCAAAATAAAATACGTCCCCCAACTTTTTTGAAAGAACCAGCGACGGTCTTATTCACAGTTTCTACGACGAAACAATGAATAATAGGACAAAGGAAACGTTTCAAGGCAGTTATCTCTAAAAGCTCGTCAAATACTCTTAAAATATAACCTTTGTGAGAGGATTTGAATAGTTGTTTTACGGCCACGTACAGTTGCCAATCTCATACTAAACTTTACTGGGATGGCAATAAAGGAGTAAATGGATCGGGGATCCGAAATACGTTAAATACCTGGAGAAGCATATTTAAGTAATGATACTACTTTTAGAGAATGATATTTTTCGATTTTTTTTTTAATTTATTCTTCACAGTAGTTAAATGATCAGAATTAATAAATTACATATTATTTCTTCTTCACTCATTTGTGTTGCGTACTTTAATTTTTGTCACTAAGATTGTATGGTAAGAAATTATAATGTTCAACCCGGTAGGCCGGTTGGTATTAACCCTGCTTACCGGGCAAGAAGTCCTGGATTTCATTCCGGCCCCGAAGAAGACATTAATGGGAATGACAAATGTTTGCTCTCGAGCCATGGGTTTTATTTGTGTATGACCCTGCTTCTCGAAACACAGAATCCTAACGGAGGGATGTGAGTGTGTGAAATTTATTTATTTATTTAAACTTATGTCATTCACATACATTTAATTGGTAATATGGATTTGTTTTTCACTTGAATCCGATTCAGACTTGACTGATTCATATTTATGTAATAATATAGTATTTTTGTATTTAATTTCTAATTTTTCATTAACTTATAATTTTATCGTAAATGTTGTTTTACTCCAAAATCCTACTTGTTAGTCTTATGATTCAGGAGGAGTATCATAGAGTTTAAGTATCTGCTATTTTATATAAATACTGTGAATGTCGAAAAGATTTTTAATTTCACTACGGGTTCGTATTTCTCAGTTCCAATGCTGCGCTTATACTGTTTTTAGTTGTAATTTCTTGACTTTTTATTCAGTCCTAAAAAAAGGTTCTCAATGTACAATTTCACAACATGTATACCATATGCTAAACATTCACAAAAAAATATGACTTCAACCTCTAGTGGTCAAGAAATTTATCACTTGCTATTCTATTTATAAACGCATGTAAATGATTACATCTTGATATAAACTTCTATCTTTGCTTACAAAGCTTTACAAAACTTTTAAAATGATCTGAATCACTCATAGCCTCTATCTGTTGAAGAGATTAAAGAATAATGATTTCGGCAATTGAATGGTTTGGTAAAACCACGTCATCGTTGCGCAATGGGATTCTTGAAAGATGACGTGATATGACGTTACGCCAATTGAAAGTAGTTGACAGCGAACTGTGTTTAAGGAGAGGCTTTATTTAAGGCGCAGCGCAATCATTACTGGGTCATTTTACACTAAGTTTTTGAACTGTCTTAAAACTGACTGACACTTTCAAATATAATTATTGTATCGAACTAAACAGCGATCGAAAATTCAAAACAACGCGTGCACTTTCGTAAACTTGGCGGCGTGCCGACGCGACCTTTGGTTCCGGTAAATCATTTACCTCTTTTTGTTACTGAAACACATTGACAGAGATCAAGTGTCATTACACACCATCAATTAAGGTAGGAGACCCTATAACTATATGAGCTCGATGTCGACAAAACTTAGGCATAAAACAATGAGACATTTCTCTCTAATTCTATCTACAGTTATTTAGTTACAACTTATGTAGTTCTTTAAAATCTACATCTATCTCTACTAATATTAAAATTCTAACTGATCGCTTTCTGTATATGAACGATATATGAGAAAAAACATTATTACGGGCCTTAACTAACGCAATAGAACCCAAAATAATAGTTGTTAGAATTTTTGTATGTTTGTCTGTGCGTTTGTACCCGCTAATATCAGAACCGGCTTAAGCGATTTCGTTCTAGTTTTCAATAATGTATTGCAGTAAGCGTCACTTAACACTTAAACTTTGTTTCATTGCAATCCGTTCATAAATAAAAAAAATAAAATTTAAATTAATTTAAGATAATACAAGCCGTAGTTTTCCTGAAGCAAAGCGAGGGCAGTTAGCTAGTATATAATAAATGTTGATATTTTTTGGTTTACATATCAAGAATATAGACTCGTTGAGATCCCATGGAAGACTTATAAGTAGAATAATCTCTGCTGGGCCAAAACAAACAAATGTACAAGTTCTAAAACAAATTTTATTCCAAGAAACTACTACATTTCATTTCTAACTGCAAGGAAAAGGGATACAAAAGGAGTAGCTTTGCCTTTGTGAAACAACTAACATTCTCGCGATAAAACTCATTTATTGCAACATTGTATTCCTAACAATTTACAATATAATTTCCTTTGTCGAGTTCGTATCACAGCTTATTGAGAGTGAAAATAAAACGTTAACATAAATTTCAGTTTAGAAATTTAAATTCTTGTACACAAACGTAGCATTATCGAAATCCGTTCAGAAAAATCCTAAAGCTGCGAATTTAAGTAAATCCGATCGATTTTGTTACTCAACCGAGTATTTTTATTCATTTGTACAAAATACGTTTTTTATAAAAAGTACATCTCGATGAACCACATCCTTACCTTTTCTAAATATCCTGTTCTCGCAGGTCAAAGAATCTAGTAAGAATGTACTACCAACAAAAAAAAAATTTCAAGACCGGGCAACATGATAAAAAGAAAACTTACACGAATTTTCAATTAGTTAAGAGTATTTTTATGTATCTCAAAACGTATCAATTGAATTAACATAGTGATAATGCAAAAATTTATTTTTAAAGGTTACTTGAGAGCTGCAAACTGATTGCATTTCTTCGCTCCAACCGTTCAGAAACTAAACTTGTCAGCAGCTGTCGATAACTGCTAAGTGAAGCTTTGCGGTTTTATTTTCATCGATCTTCATTTATTTTGGAACTGATAAAGTAAAGCAGCAGAGTTAATTTAAGTTGGATGAAAGATTAATGTGCGAGATATATTTGATTGTATGAACGCTGTATCTAGCGATTTGTACGAGAGTTTCGAACACGTACGACCATATGGATTTTTATTTTTATTATATTCGTTATTTTACTGTAACATTTCCTCAAAAAATCGATTACCGATGAACGCTCTTCGAACGTATTTTAGTTCGATTTTCCTTTGTTCAATCACCAAGACTTTGAAAACCTATTTCTGAAAAAAATATTATCAGATTTTTTTACTTTTAACTATTTTGTTCAAAGAGACAATATCTCGATTCATGATTCAAAGTACTCATGCTTCACACGTTTTAGAATATCTGGTAGTCTAAGCATTTATTCTGAATGAGATCAGAAAATGCCAAGTGTTGTGGCGCACGTTGGGAGAGGCCTATAGTCCAGCAGTAGAAGAATTACTTATTAATGCATTCAGCTGCATAGGTCTCGACTGATAATGGTACTGCTGGTCTGAAGGGTATTAATAGGACAGACCAAGACATGTGTCGTCTCCTCCACCCAAATATCAATTAAATTTAGCCAAAAATTTATTTTACTGGCTCTGAATATTTTACAAAAAGACAAATCTTGTTTCGAGTTGTTTTCAGAAGAATAGTTAGGAGATAAAAAGTTCAGAAGTTTAGATATGTTACTGTTCCCTATGGTTTAAGGTTTCTTTGTCAAGCTGGCACCTGGTTGAAATTTATTACTTTGCTCTATTTTCTTAGTATTGTATTTCATATTTATTTTGTTTATTATTTAGATGACGATGTAGCTCAGTTTACGTGATCCTACCTGTTGATTTCTCTTTTTTTTTCTTCAATATTTTAGATGTAGTAGTTTCGGAGATATGGGTAAATTTTCTTGCATTTTGTTTTAAAATATGTATTATATTCATAACAACTGTTATATACATTTATATAATAATACACTTCAATAGAATATCACATCACTTTATGTATGTACGACAGAACGAGCATGACTTAACACTTAACAGAATTAATGCTTCACCTCCAAACAATCACTTTCATCCAAAGATCAGTACTACCCTCTACATGAAGCAAGGGAAATAATCAATGCAGATTTGATTTCTTCATTATATATACTGAGCCCAATAAAAATATTCCATGTCATCATCCTCCTGCCCATATCCCAATTTTATTTGGGGTCGGCGCAGCATGTATTCTTCTTTCATACTTCTCTATCAGCCGTCATCTCACTAGTAACTTCCATTCTAGCCATATCATCCTTAACACAACTCATCCGTCGCTTCTTTGGCCTTCCTCTACATCTATAGCCATCTACGCTCATACTTAATACCTTCCGTACAACATGCTCTTCATTCCTCAAAATATTCCACGTATTCGAAAGAAATCATAGTGAAACTATTATTATGTAATAATCATACTCGACTACAATTTAAAGCAGTGAAGTTAATTATGAAGTCATTAATTACGAGCACTCACGTGCAAAATGATTCATTGGTTTGACTAATAGTTGTACTATTCAATACTTCATCACGTGGTAGTCAGATCCTTTACACATTAATTACTGAAAATAGGCAAAATTTAAGTAATCAAATTTCGAACTGCAAGCTCACGCAATGCCCTGGTAAGTCAGCGACCAGACGTGGATATATTTCGAAGGCATCTGTCCGAATTTCTTAGATATTCTATTAATTATATTTTATCCCAATGTCTTCTCAGAATTAGAGACGTTATTTAAGGCCACAGTTTATAATATAGCACAGTGACCAAGTTTTCGAAGGTTATGGAGAAGAAAGCCAAGTTCCATCGCGATATTTTCGTTCTTTGAAGCAATTGCTATTACTCACATACTCCTAAATTTAAAAAGTTAAAGTTGCATTTAGAATTCAAATCAAGTCCCACGTGCACGAGAAACTAACTGACACACAAAATTTACATACCGCATCCCAAAAACTCGGTTGTTTTCCGACCTTGAGATCGATGCTCTTAAAAATATTTTTATTATAAAAGATCACTTTTCTATTTCCAGGAGGGTAATAAACTTTTTCTTCAACCAAAAGCTCTGGCAGTTGGAAACACATCTGCACCGTGTTTTTCTATGAAATGATATGTTGAACGTATTTTCTGCAGTCGCTCATTCATCACATGTTGTCGTCGTGAAATATTATAGCAAAACATTGTAAAGATGAGGAAAACAAAGTGTATTTTATACAGTTGGATCATTCTGCGATTTACGCCCAACTATACCAATGGGTTCCGTTTACACAATCTTATAGTGAGAAAGTCATAATTTACAATGCTAACCAAATTTGAATTGACACACTTCACTTGCAGTTCAGAACTTTCAGGTGTGTGAATTTTTTCATGATATTTTGATTCAACGAAATTAAGTGACAATTATTTTTATACTGAACGATTATTTTGATAAATTAGAAGAAACTAACGTTCAAGAAACTATGCCATCCAACACTGAGATACAGATTACATTGAGATATCGTGAGTGTACAATAAAAGTATTTATCTTAAGGACGAACACACAACGATGATTGTGATCTAGTCTGGCAATCAAAATATTTTTACTAGATTCTTAATCAATGTAATAGATAGATAAAAGTTTGGTTAATTAGTCTATTTTGAGTCCAGCTTTAGTAATCAAATAGGTTGACATACACGTAGGTTAGTCAGGGTTACGAGGCGGCGACAGTCCTAGAGCGGTTTCCGCCACTAGACATTCTGGCGGATTTTAACGCATCCATGAGATCCGCGTTCTCCGTCAGAGGGCTGAACCCTTCGAGGAAGAGACGGTTGGAACGCTTAGGAGAAGGAAGACGGCTCGATCTGTTGTGGTGACATGATTGGCTCCAGGAACCTCGGAACATACGCCAACGGGTGATTGACGCTATCTTGCCGAACTTTTGGGCTTGGTTGCAGAGTGGGGGACGAGTGACGTTCCGCCTTACTCAGATATTCACCGAACATGGCTGTTTCGGTGGGTACCTGAATAGAATAGGAAGAGAGGAGACGGCCCAGTGCCAGCATTGTGGAGATGACGAGGATTCCGCACAGCACACGCTGCAGTACTGCCCAGCATGGGAGTCTCAGCGGCGGAACCTCGTCGGCCATCGTCGGCCATGGTTTCGCGCAAAGAAGTCTGGGACGACATTATCACCTTATACAACGACGTAATGTCTGCAAAGGAAGACGCCGAATGAGTTAGGGAGCGCGCTGAATCCGCGCGGATACGGAGTCGCCGAAGACGTGCAAAACGTCCTCCGATGCGGTGTCGCTATAGCTCGGGACCGAAATAGGGTTATGGTATCTCCTGCCTGTCGTAAGCGGCGACTAAAAGGGGGCTTCCGGGGTTGTGGGTGACTAGGATGGGAGCTCAAACCGTCCTGTCAGCGACTCCGGGAAGGATGACGGTATACGTGGCTGCATACCGCCGAAAACATCAGAAGGTGGAGGATGAGTGGAGGTTCATCACGTGCAGAGCACGGTAGGACACGCGCTCAAGACTCCGGTTGCGTTCCGTTGGAGATCCCGAAGTCCTGTACATAGCGCTGAGGAAGGCCACCAGAGTTGATTTTAGCGCGATAAAAATCTCACATAACCTGGTGTCGCTCGCACAGCACCGGGTACCCTTTGAAGGTTTCCCCCCTCGAAAATAAAAAAAAGGTAAAGTCAAGGTAACATTTGAAGTGACTGTAGATTGCATAGTCACACTGTGCGGATAGTCTAGGGAATGTTTTCATCAACTAAAATGTAAAGCGATCTCTGATGAGCAAGATGATATTAAATCGACATTTGTTTAGGCGTTTCCGATAAATCCCGTACAAAAGGTTCGAAGGCTTGTTAAATTTTTTTATGGAAGCCATTGGGTGTAAAAACGTGAAATCCTGAGCGATTGTTGTATGAGTAAATAAGGCGGGTGGGAAAAAAGACTTCTTGAAGCAAAAAACTTTAACAATGTGAAATTCTGACAAAACATAGTACCAATGTAAAATTAGAAAGACAAATAACGGCAATATGACTAAAAAATTTTTTTAACATTTGTCATTTGGCTGTGGAAGATGAATAAGACATCTCTGTGGGTGTATAATTCGTAATTCGAGCAGAGTTTTCTAAGAGAATTCACTGTTTCAACAATAACTACAAACGAAACCTGTAACAGTTCCCAGCAGATGGCACTAGTCTCCAGCACAGTTTAAATATAAGTGAAGCTCGCCACAGTGATTATTTGCAGCACGAGTTGCCTAGTGTTGTACGACAGCGACGGTGCTGCCATCACTTGGCCAAGTGCCGCGTTCCATTCAGCAATTTTATCCATGAATATCTATTAAGCAGTCAGTACGTTTTCGGAATTTTTTTCTAAATAATAACCTCATACTCCGTACTCCATACCTACTAAAATTCACTGTGTTGCGGTGGGCAATGGAATATACAAATTAAATAGCAAAAACACTTAAAACTCGGGAATGATTATTCATCTTTCACTGAATAATATAACAATAAAACCTACTCCGACCGGAATTGAACCCGAGACTAGACTTCCCATTAAGCACTGCAAAAAAATTAAACAACAAAATATATATTGCATTATGAAGTTCGCTAAAAGGGTGCATAAATCTATTGAAATATCTTATGAATCCCAGTTGCAGTTCATATAACTTATTGACATTTCAAAAAGTCCTTTTATTTATTATAAGCAACTAAAATGTAATCAAATAAGTGAAAGTAGGTAAACAGGGCACATGTTACGTAAATAAACATATTTCTTTACATTACAGAAGTACAAGCAAATGAACGTTTCTTTATCAAATACACCCAACCCTTTTTAATTAAGTGATTCTGTTGTTCTTATGTATACTAAAAGACTCGGTATATATGATTTTAATACTCACTCGCGGAGCTCGAGCGAGGAACCTGTCTCTTGCTCCCTTATTAAAAGTCCCCTTACATACGATGGCATCAGAGATATTACAATAATGATGGCCGCGACACATTGGCGATGGTAAACATCGGCTGAATTATAAATTAGCAACATGACATTTTTATTGAAGCACTTACGGCAAATGTCGGTAATATGTATCGTGATCGTATAACAGATTAATATTTCATGTGCGAAATGAAAACATTTAAATTGTTACATACTTAAAGTGAAAATAAGTTCATATTTCTGATCCATCAAATGAGATCAGACAGTTTTCTTGTACCTTGGTTTTAAAATATTAAATGTAAAATAATATTACTGTAATCGGTAGATGCTAAACAGCATTTAAATGATCGCCATATGAGAAGTATTTGATCGCCATTAGTATCCAATAATTAAGCACAGCAAATACGGTAGCTATGTTAATTGTCCTACAAGTAATAGGACAAAGTTATACCTATTCAGTAATTAAGTAACTCTTGGTTCGTTAATTGGTTCTAGGTTCAATTAAACTGAAATATATGTAATGACGGCTTGTATGTATCATAAGTTATTGACAATATAGTTTAGTGAGTTCAAGATGGATGTTGGATAGGTTATTATTCCTGGAAAAAATTCATGAGAGCTTTCATGATTTGCAGACGACGCCAATTGGTTGGTGTCAGCTTGTATAATAATAACAGCTAACTAATTGATAACAACTGATCTAATGTTTGTCAGAAGAAGAAGGAGCAACAAAAACTTCTAATGGTATCCATTATATTGTTCTAACCTTTTCAACTATCCGTACTGGAGCAATGAGAAACATGTCCTATCGTCCAAATATACTTAATCATATTTGGACTTTATGAAAAACTTTTTTCCTAGTAACATTTCCTGAAGATATTTTGATCTCAGATCTTCGTTATTTATGTCTCGTCTATGTATGGTCATATCATTCGCAATAAAGAGGGATATCGATATGCATTTTTCCTTAATTACTTAGTTTAAAATAACATCAACAAAAAGCAGAAAAATGAGAGTTAGGTTTCCACTATGCAACTAGAACATTGCACACACGCCATCTTGACTAAATAACAAAGCGAATCTAATTTGCGTGCAGAAGTCAATTAGCCCTTAATAAATGGCTCGGTATCCTCGCCGACTGTAAATTAGACCTGGCTCGTTGACATAATAATGCCTGGGCATGAGATACTTTTTCATCATTACAACTAACATAAACTAATTTCTTACTGTAATTCGTTAACAGTGTAATTAGTCTGTAGTCCACGATCATACTGAGGAATTATTTAATGGTAAATAATCACCGCCACCCGTCAGCTGAGAAAAAAGCGGAGAAGCTTCTTTGAATCTCCAACTTTTACTGAATCACTAAAACATTTCACGGTTGATTTTAAAAAGTGGGTCTATGTTCCCAATTGTTTTCGATACTGGTTCCTTTGAACCTTTCTGGAGTATAATACTATCAATACCTGAATTCAACTCATCTTGCTCTACTCGTGGTACACCCTACTGAAGAACCGTCTAAGGCGCCCGGTCCCCTCTGTTGAAGATCGGTAGGCTCTGTAACATCCTGTTTAATCCTGACAGTACCCGTTCGTTTTAATGTTAACCATGAGATGTTTGAACTTGTTTCATCTGAAGTATGAGAGGACCAGTTAGCAAACGAGAAATCCTTGCCTTTGGCCTGCCTTTGGTATTACAGATTTTTAAAGGCGGTCGTAACCACTTGCCATCAGATAGCCCGTCTGCTCGTTTATCAGTAAACGACACTAAAATTAAACATTTTAACACCAACATTATAATTTTTAAATCGATTAAAATTTTCATTGGATGAATACGAATAATATAAATACGTCTATTGATTTAAAGAACTTCACTCTACTCCAATAGATTCTATCTATATTATCGACTCGAGCAGCTTTTTATGGTATTATGACTGTAAATATAGCCTTAAAAAGTTAGACGTAACAAATTGTATTGTTGATTTAGGTATAAGGTAAACAATTATATCTAGAAACAAAACGGCTGTTATAATATCATCATACTCAATAATTCTTATTTATAGCCTAGCTTCAATTACCATTTTCTGTGCAAAATAATGGGTTAGAACTACTTAGTATTCTTAAGGCTGTTATTAAATTGTAGAGAATTTTCTCTTAAGATATGAACAATGTCGTAAAACGTTAGAGTATTCATTCTCCTAGTTCGAAGTAAACTCGTGTATCAATTTAGAAGATATTTAGGTAAGGGTATATTAAAAACGTTTTAGTGTGCACAGGTATTTCAAATTACAAAAATTGTGAGCACCTGTTACGTTTAAACTTTTAATGTCGGTGATGATATAAATTTAAGATCATATCTGAGTTCTCAAGGGTAACAATGTATTGGGTCCAGTCTTTGATCCATTTTGAGTAAATTAAAGACACTCATAAAATGTACGGTCACACAAGCAACACTACGAGAAAAAAATATATATTGTTTGTAAAAAAAACATGCCATAACCCTTCAAGTACTTAAGTAATAAGTAGTAAATAATTTCTGACCGTATTGAGGCGACCTAAAATACTCCCACCAATCTTATTCTGGTAGAACAGGGTGTCGTAAGGGGCGACAGAAAGCAGCCTGCTTGGTTCGCGTAGGGATTTTTATCGGTATTATTATTAATACGTTAATATTATTACTGGTATTATTATCTTTCCGTTAAGCTTGCCCAGCTAGCTACCACCCTCCTGTTTGAGTCAGGCGCCAAAAAGCTCGTCGCGTTCCGGCTTGAAAAACAGTACTTTCTTTCTTATCTTCTTCTCATTTCCTGGCCGACAACGCCTCAGTGATGCCTTTGGTCTTGCTGATGTCCACTGGCAACTCTGACCATGTGCCATCGGGTGGCTTGTCGGCTAGTTTGTCGGCTATTAACATAAAAATACAGTAATAGATGTAATATCTATATTTTATTATATTATTCAATATTTCAAGTACATATTTGTAACATCATAAAAAAAATTATGGTATGTGCATGTGTGTACGCGGATGTGTGTGTTCTAAACGGTAATTACATAGTGTTTCTACAACGAATTTCTCTTATGCTCCAAGTACTCTGTCCAAACAAGTTGCGGCAATTAGGTTTTATTAATGATGACGCTATGACCGTTTCTTAGCTGTAATAACAAAGGTTGCCTAAAGCTTATGTTCTTACTTAGATTACGGTTAAGATCTCGAGCACTGAACTTATACTCCATGAACACGCCACCGCCAGCATTGTTAGAAATGCTTTGTTAACTGCTAAATGCACTCCATCGCTGTAGTTTACTTTAACTATCTACTCAAGTGATTAATTTGAACGAAACATTGTCATCATACTGTTTCGGAGCCAGTGCTAAAATCTGAGACTTCAAACGGTAGAATAATAATGTTATGAATATAAAATAACATAACGAAATGTCACCTGGTTTAATGTTGTTCTCAAACTACTTTAACGGTAATAGTTTAAAATCAATTAAACTATTAACTTAAATTGTTAAGTCTAAGGATTAGTATAAATATAGAATTCGATTCGATAATTGTCTGTGTGTTATAAGTTATAAGATTTATCATCACACCAGTTAATGTAAAGCTTGAAATCAATACGTGTAATTCCCTAAAAGCTTAGAAATTTATTTTAGGACAATGTGGTGTTTACACTAAAACAGTTATGTTCACTTAAGGCTTTCCTTGCTAAAGAAAATAGGAAGCCTTTATACTTACCTGTTTGGAATATGTATCTCTTGTACTGGGACCCTTTCAATAAAGGCGATGTTATTATGTCAAATTTATAAAACAAAACAAGAATATAATTTAGCATTTTTAATTAGTTTTACCCGTATGTCATTAGAGATAATTGACATAATGGTATAAATATCATTAGGTGTTAGAAATAGATTATTGGCGATCAGTTTACTCTCACAATGAAAGGGGTTAAGGACACAATCTACAACGCAAACCAAGTGCAGCTTATAACACTTCAGAGACCTTAGAGAATAGTATGAAGAACTTTCAGGTATACAGTTTTACTCATGATGTTTAACTTCACTGAAGTGCCTGATATTCAATTCCTAATACGGACACAACTTGAAAAAGTAGCATGCAATATCCGTAATCCAGTCTTCCGCGCGGGAAATTAAGATTCAAATAACAAGGTTACTTAATATAATTTATTGGTTAATCGCAATTAAACAAGCTGATAGTGGAATAACGGGATTATTTGAGGTTGACTCGAATAAGCAACACCAATAAGAAATTATTAAATCGATTTTAATGGATACTTCTTACATAAAATGATGAAAAATAGTTATAGTAAGTTCCTCTTGAAATAAAACCAAGAGGTGTCAACTGTGCTGCAGTTTGGCAGAACTTGTAATTATGAAAACTGTCTTAAGCTGTTAAATAAATAAATTAAAAAGAAATCAATATTTATTTGCAACTGACATTTAAAGACTAAGATAATAAAATAATAAAGATTATTAAGTTTGCCCGTTGAAAAGGAATAGCTACCATCTGATGGTAAGTGGTCTCCGCTATAGGCGTTCACATACGCATTACCGGCCAAGATGAAAGCGAAGCACCCATTGCAATCGAAACACGTGAAAACATTGACGGTTGATTAATTAATTGAAATTAATTTTTTATTGATTAATTGACCATCTCAACCGGATATTCATGGTTGATGCGTGTGTGATAGTATATTATATTTTCGTAGTTACTTGTTATTTACAAAATATTGTTGTAAAGTACATGTATCAGTTTAAAACAATGTTGTGTCAATATAGCGTAGTACCGTTGGTTTCGCTGGATAATTGACGGGCGGCTCGACTCGAGAGCTTCCAGTGACTTGACACGAATACAGGGGTTCAATGGCAGAATGTACTCGCCGTGAACAGTTTTTCTCACTTATTTAACATTCTTGTTTACAAACAGTATAAATAAAAAACCAAACTAAATAACAGTTTTGGAAAAAGGTAACATTTATGTTAGCCGGTAAAAACAAATTAAGTTTCTTACAAAATTCAAATTTGTTATTAATTTAATGTTTTGCATAATAATATTATTTCAAGTGTAAATAAAATAAAGCTTCACACACAGTTACAATGATAATATGTAGACAAACATACACGAGGACAAATTCACAAACTAAACACGTTTAAAACAAGAGAAAAACATAGAGATAATACAATGTCCACAAACTACTACAGTACAAAATGTTAATTAAAATGCTCCAGTATTTCCATACAAAAGCGCATTACGAATGCGGGAGCTCAAAACAAATATTTTTTACTGTCGCGCGAATGCACCTCACATAGGTACTTCACTATGTTCGGTGCTGGCTGTGATGGATTTCAAGTATATTGAGTTGAAGGTGATAAGGTAGATAGATAGTTAGAAACCTTTGTATGATTTGCATATATGTATGACGAATCTACCACGTCTGCAAATTCAGACTTAAAGTAAATTGCCTTTATACAGATCCTTGAAACTTGAATAACATACAAGAATATGTTTCAACATTGTAAATGTACTGCACCGAAAGCTAAATGTCACATTTGAATTGTTAACTGTCAATGAAGAAACGGGTTAATTTTTGGACGCCGATTTTAATTTATATAATATATATAAATTATATATACATACATATCATTTTTGTGTTTGTTTGCCTCGCTGTATCATTTTTACAGTTTTTGGGCCCAGTTTTATTTCTAGTACCTATTACTCCTTCTTATTTAAAAATGTACATATCTGTTACATGTTTAGAACACTATTTGAACCAACAAACACACACCGATGCGCGCATGCCAATCTTGTGGGATTCAACGCCACTAAAACACAGACATGTCATCTCCAAGAGGAGTCCGTTCATCTTGGGTCCTACTTTTCAGAATGTATTTCTGGAATATACTGACAGTCTTCAATTGTCAGTAGTCGAAGTTTATGGCTAAAGGGGCTGCAAGGAAACTTAGGGTTCTTGCGAAGGTGCGGCAGTACTTTACACCGAATCAGCTTTTAAACCTCTACAAAGCTCAAGTTCGACCGGGTGTGGAGTACTGTTGTCACTTTTAGGTTGGTGCTGCCAAATGTTATCTATCAGCGTAGGACTCGAAGGAGAAGCGTGCAAATAGACTTATTGGTGACCCAGATCTGGTGGAAACCAATCTGCAAAGCCTTGAGCACAGACGCAGGGTTGCTAACCTCTCGATCTTCTATAGGGTACATTTTGGAGAGTGTGCCCAGAAATTGTTTCAAATAATTCCCCGATCGCCGTTCCTTCATCGAACACCTCAACGTACAGCGGGTATCCATCCTTACGTAGTGAACTTACCACCTATAGGGACGTTGCGGTTTGCGTCGTCATTCATTGCGCGCACTGCAAAAGATTGGAATAACTTGCCCGCGTCGGTGTTTCCGCCTGCTTACAGTGTGGGAGTCTTCAAGAGGAGAATGAACAGGCTTTGATAGGTTTGTGCGTTCAGCATCTTAGACTTCATCACCACCTTCCATCAGGTCGGATTGTTGTCAAGCATTAACTTATTCTAGGTAAAAAAGAACATGCGCACACATGTTTTCATACTTTTTACATCATATCGTATATTAATGTACCTAATATTGTTAATATCACATTTATTGTTTTCATATATAATATACAACAATAATGATAATTTATTACTTTTAACTTTAACAAAGATATTTTACACTTGTAATGTTATGTTAAACTTATCATTAATTTAGTAAAATTGTTGTGATGCAACTAAAGTCTGAGCTAGGACGGACCTATGTTAAAGCCATTGGCGCCCCACCCTCGGAAGTAGTACAGTTAAGTAGATAAGTTGGTATTAAACACGACACATAAATGAAAGGTATTTGTTGTGGACATATCTATCTGTGTGTGTGTGTACGAATGAGTGTGTGTTTGTGGGTGTGTGGTATTGCCTACACATATATTATTTACTAGGAAACCGCCGTTGCATTGCTTCAGAAAAACTACGCTTTACAACTATATATAGAATTTGCATCGTTTTAAGAGTAGGTCGAACTTTATAACTTTTTTATTTGCTTATTTTTTATTATAACGGCTTGCAATGAAACGAACTTCAAATATTAAGTGATGCTTACTGAAAACATCAGTGAAAACCATATCAAAATCGGTATAGCCGTTTGTCGGACTAGCGCGCACAAACACTTACACAAACAGACAAAAATTCTAACAACTATTGTTTTCGGTTCTTTTGCGGTGATAAAGGCCCTTAACAATCGTTTTTCTCATATAGCTTTAATTTACAGAAAGCATTCGGTTACAATTTTATACATTATTTGTTTTTACCAACTTCTTATGTTCTTTATTTTATCGTTTACTACTTAAGTATATTTAGCCCTCGCGCTTACTTATGTCAATACGTAATACAGTGTTATAGTATTACGATAGGATCATACGGCACTGGCCTGAACTGTGTGATCAAGTGTTCGCACTGAAAACCAGTAATAGTTAGTTATAGTATACCCCGCTGTATGATGAGTGCGGTTTTATGCAAGAAACTTCTTCTTTTTTAAGTAATAAGCTTAGAGTATCGTATTCAATGCAATGGAATGTCGTCACGTTCAAATTCTCGCACTAGTATTCTTGCAAGTATTACGTTAAAAACATACCATTCCGTTAATTTCCAACTTTAAGTATCTACCACACTGATCCTTCGAGATGCTTTCCCACAAATATGCAAATCAGTCACATTTATCTTACTACTTGTAAAGCTTGCGTATTTTTTTTTGACTATACTCGTAAATTAGCCTGCTTTATCTTTACAGAGTTCTATTCTCGCGACATTTTATACCTTTTTTTATGTAAATAGCCGACAAACGAGCAGACGAGCCACCTGATGGTAAGTGGTCACCGTCGCCCATGGACATCAGCTAGACCAAAGGTATCACTGATGCGTTGTTGGCCAGGAAATGAGAAGAAGGTTAGAAAGAAAGTATTGGCTCTAAAGCTCCCAGCCGGAACACGACGTGTCGTTTGGCGGCTGACTCAAGCAGGAGGGTGGTAGCTAGCCAGGCAGGCTTCACGGAAAGATAATAATACCAATAATAATATTTTTTTTATAACGTTTACACACTTACACCCCCGCATTAGGATTCCCTGTGTCGCGGGTGGCGTGGACATACACATATATGACATCACAAATACACATGACCCGAGAAAAAATATTTATCTGTCACATAAATGTCTGCCCCGGCCGGGAATCGAACCCGGGAACCCTCGCTCGGCAGGCAGGTTCACTACCAACTAGGCTATGGGGTCGTCGAATAATATTAATGACATAATAGTAATACTGATAATATAATCCATATTCGAAGCTCTACCACCAAGCAGGCTGGATTCTGTCGCCTCTTACGACACACTGTTCTGCCAGCCCGGGATTGGGGGGAGTATTCTAAGCCGCCCCAATATGAATATGACTATTTACACAGACGGGAGAATATTCGAAAAACCGGTCGAACGTGTAATAGATTCCCAGTGGGTTTGCCGCAAGTTATAGAAATAATCCCGAGCGGATCATAAATAAAAATCGCGTTGGTCACGAAGGTTGGAAGCGGAGTTGGTGAACAATGAGCCCCGCCTTTATGAGAGGCCTGTTACAGACGTAAGATAGCTCAATCGGAACTTTGTCTACGAAACTTGTTCCTGAAAACGTTTACTCACAAGCTAGTTTTTTTATATAGCGATATTGCAACGTGCTATATTTCATATTATAAATTAAATGTCTATGGTTAATCTATTTATATAATCTACGCATGAGCTTATTAATCTGTGGAAATTTATATAAGCAAGTTCTAAGTAATCTGTGATAATTTTTCTCTGCAGATTATAACAAGGATACTATGCAATGTTGCCAATTTATTTTCTTAGCAGTATTATAATATATTAAGCTTCTGCCGTAACAACGAAGGCAATACGGCACTATCACTGACCACCAGACAACACACATCCTTAACTCATGTGTTTAGAAGCATAAATTTGCGAATTATCGGATTATTTCTAAGATATAACCGATGGAAAATTCCATTAACCAAACAGCTCGTATTCTTGTAGACATTAAATGTAAATTTTGTATTATAAATTAAATAATCAAAGAATTTTTAACCTATACATTATAGGTAAATGTTTTTAATATTTAGTTTTAATTAAGTTTCAATTTATTTAACTAATTGATATATACCATTAACCTAAAACTGATATAATTATTATAAAGTTGATTTTTTTATTTTGTATTAAACAAAATCAACTTCCAACAACCTATGAAACCTTATACATGTTGATCTTACTATTTCCATAAAAAAATACTCTCCATTTTGTGTTTCATAAAGATCCTGTGATAAAATATTGCTCTTACCTTAATTTATATTTTGTCTCTCTATTCCATACCTGTTTAAGAAGGTAAGGTAAGGTTTCAGATAAAATAACCTTTAAACCGAAACTTGTTTTCTACAAGAGTGAATAGGGTTTTATTGACTTACCCTTTCATTTTATGTGTCACAATAATGTCGTAATGAATCAGATAAAATACCCTTTTTTATCTCATCACTCAAAGCTATAATTTTACTACATTACTATTTAAGTGTAATAATGTATAATTGTATAGTAAAATTAATTTACTTACTGTACAATGTTCGTCAGTGACAACCTGTAACTATATATATATATATATATGTGTATATAGGACTTGAGAGGACAGAGTTAAATACAAGTGATTATATAAAATAGTTCAGTTTTTTTCATTTGATATGCACAAATAAAAAAGTAAAAACAACATAAAATGACATAACTAAAATAACTACAACAGCAGTTAGTAATAGGTATTCTTGCTTCCAATTTGTCACTAATATTTTTCTTCATTTTTTATTCCATAGTTCTTATGACGGTCTAGCAAAACAATCTTTGTAATGAGACGTTTTTTCGAAGTAATCTCGTTTATAGCAATGTATATTGGACTTAAACATTTCGGGCCCCGCACCCTCTTACAATTTGAAGTTCTAATTCTTTGTGCTTTAATACGTAGATCGAGTGTTCTTACGAAAAGTCTTTAGCCACAGGTTTTCATTTGTCGTTTTTAATTTTCAACTACAATAATAATATAATATATAATAATATAATGCAAAGAGCATTACATGATAATAAAACATCACGACCCTATACGACATTTTTATGTAAATAGCAAATGTAGAAGGAAAATACTGGCCTTAAAGCCTATTGCTATAGAAGTAAATATACCGTGACGGTATAAATTACAATACTAGTCTTTATCACCTAGAACTACAATCACTGCTCAAGCATAAATCAATTGATAAATAGTATAAATACTTAAATAAAGAAACGTTCACACACCCATTACTTTCCCCAAAGATTTTGGCATGGACATAAAATCATTAAAACATCACAAACGAGCACGGTAAGAGAACAAACGTTTGTCTACCGAAAAAAACATATTATCTGCTCCGACTAGCAGGCAAATTCGGGACTCTTTCACTTTGGAGACAGAGATATTACTGAGAAATCGGTAGTTGCCATATCCAAAAAGCATGGAGATTCCATGCTAAAGTTCCGCTGCAACCTCAACACAACAGTAACAACGAAGAAGAAGTCAGATATTACCTTTTGATACAAGCCTCACCTGTCTTATTACTCCAGACGACCACGATGATGATGTGTCATTTAAACACTCCGCTGATTCCATGGATTACAACAACAATATATTTCAGCTCCTTTACATTGAATCGCATTGTTTGCTGTGGCACGTACATATGGTAACTTATACAGTTACAATATCCGTTAAGAGATTCTAATCAAATATTGTAGTTATTGACACATATATAATATATTGTAAAATACATTAAAAAATAACTTTATTTTGTTGCAGGCGTCAGTAAATCAACCAAATGAGCGTCAAATATTTCGAATGTAAGTAACCATAGATATTAATTACAGTTTAAATCTACTAAATCGTTTTATTTGTACTGTCTTGATAATCGAAAATATTTATTAAATACGAGTATAAAAGTGGTAAATGGACATCTATGAAATTCTACAGAACTTACCTAATTTTCTTAAGTTTCACATATAAAAAATTAATTATCATTTTACATCACTAAAGGAAAAATGATAAGGAAATACACCTTTGACTCTTTTGTCGTGTTTTCAAATATTTTGTAAAGTTTATTTATCTACATCCATGGTGGAATAAATTTTGATCTTATTATATGTATAATGAGTAAATACCTAAGTTAATAGACGGATGTTTTGGTGATTAAAATAAGATGTGTTTCACATAAAAATATGACTATATATGAAATAAGTTTAAAAAATTATATTACAACAGAACAAACATGCCGAGCCAGATAATGTTGGTATTTTTCGTTGCTTGTTGGAGAAAACTGGTATTTCAAACTTGTAAATAAATTCTCGTTTTATTTCTTGCCTCTCTGCTGTTTGGCGCTGCTTCGCTTTGTCGAGATTGCACGTATAAAAAACTTCCGACAATCGACGCTACTAATTTATGGAGCTGCATCTTTATTTGTGTTTTAAAAACAAAGTTTTACTTTTCAGAATTAATTTGTTAATGACAGTTGTGATTAAAATATTTGAAAAACTTTATTTATAACGCAATATAACCAAACCTTTTTTAGAACTCTTTACATTTCCTATATCGTGAATTTCAGGGACACCTAATATGAAAGAAGATAACCTGTAGTGGAAATCGATTTCATATCTAATTGTAGTTCTGTTTGAGGTTGATTATGGATATTGTAGTGGTAGAATAATCATTTAACACCAAATGAATCCCTTTTAGTTTTAGTTTTTCCTTTTAGTTCCTTTTCCTTTTAGTTTTTAGAATCCCCAATAGGACAATATGGATTGTCATGATGATAAATTGTTCAGTCTTTTGCTACTTCTATATCAATAAAATACCGTTTAAAAATAGGTGTATTTTAAGGTCTAATAACTAAGAAAAAAAATCATCAACTAACTAAATTCCTAGTCAGAAACAGAATTTAAAATAGCGATATCGTTCAACCTGATCTTACTCATTAATTTATAATTTAAAATGAATTTCCTTTAATGAATACTGAATAACTCTGTATATTTTTTAGACTTCCGTAGAGCTTTTAAAAATGGAACCCTTATAAATTTATTCACGCATTTATGGTGCAGAAGTTGAAATTTGGGTTGGATATACTGGATTATTTTATGTAAATAGTCGACAAACGAATCCATAACACCGAACGCATCACCAACGCTTTGACGGCTACAGCAGCAGCGACTTTAAAGGCTGTTAAGGAAATTAAAGGAAATTCACCATACACAATTATTGCGCCTAGGTTTTTGAAAAAAGATTTCGAATATACTAGCGACCATTCCAGACTATGTTCGGGTTCTACAATTTATTGTTGTACAGAGATACACTTGATTTAATTATAACTTTTGTTAATCCGGAATAATGTACCTTTCAAGTGTTAAATAGTAGATAATGTCACAAGTGACCAAAATAATGTATTGAGAGCGAGAGCGATTGTTTGAATATAAAGCCAAGCGAAGGATTCTAGAGTAGAATCCCCAGCGTGGCGAGGGATTATTGAGTACAATTGTCAACGTAGCGAGGGATTAAAAGTACATCGCTCCGGGTTAAATATTTTTGGTACCGTGTGTCACACTCTGCTTTTTATCCCCTCTATAAGAAAAATAAGAGAGATGCTTTTAGTAGTGACATATATTTATATTTACATAAACAAATTACAAATAAAATTATCTGTAATATTTTGATGAAAAGTCTTAAAAAAAGCGATAACCGCGTGTTTTTTTATTTATTTGGTAAACCAAAAAAGAATTGGCAAGCGAGTTTTTTTTAGTACCGGCCAGGACCTTATCAAAGTGAATGGCGTTCAAAAACTTTTTAATTAAATAGTTTTCCAAATTCAAAAGTCATTTCGTCACTGTTATTAAGAGCGCAAGAATGATGCATTTTACTCGCACTTATCGAGGAACCCTTCGCCTCTTTTCGAATAGAGGTATGAAAAGAAAAAATATTTCAAATAGGTGGCATATACACAAACTCACTATTAGCACTCTCTATCTTTATAATATTAATATAGATATAGATGTAGTACAATTAATTGACTTAAATTTTACAAAGAAATGCATAACACATGTGTGATTTTTAATATACAATTGTTTTACTAATACACTGTATTTTCTCTTAAACTATTTTATACATTTTAATGTAGTTCAAGATAAGTGATGCATATTAGAGTATTTGATATCGTTTTGTATCAGGATGAAATATACGGAATCCTTATAATGCGAATCAGACTAACACTTGACCTCGTTTGTTGGTACAGTAATTGATAGAGAAGAAAGTTTAAAAGGTTTTTTTGATGGATTGTCAGAGTTAATTTAAGCGAAAATTATACTTAGTAAAACCCCCACAGCAATGCTGAAGGCTCAGAAATGTCAAGAACGGCAGAAAAACAATTCTCCGAATTTATTTCATTATTTTTTTAATTAATGCAAAACTGTGACGTTACTAATAACTGATTAATGTAAAACTAAGTAATGTCATTGTGTTTTTTTTTTTCAATTTCGAAAATTTTCGCCACATAACAAAATGTATTGTATAGTCATTGAAATCGCTTGTAATGTGTCGAAACTAAACGATATCGAAGCAAAATTCATTTAAAACATGGCGTTTGACGCTAAGCCGAAATGTAGCCCGCGAACTTTCTTTGCGTATGAAGTGTTTTCGACAAAATGTTCTTCGGCTTTGTCAATTTCAAATAGTATCTTTTCAGATTTAGTTTAACTACTTTAATTATGCATACCAGAAAATACAACGAATTGAGAACATTTTCTTCAGTAAAAAAATAAATCGACAGAGAGAAGAGTCAATTGTCGTTGTTTAGACATTAAAACTGCGAAAGCTTAAACTAGTAAGTTAAAAGTAATGCAATCCTCTATTTACTATGGATATATATTTCAATTGTAATGAGTACTCACGATTTTTGATTATTTAATTATATATATGATATACCATATACCATGATCCATTTAACTTGGTCGACATATCGGTAAGATATGCAATCGCGAGTACACGTTTCAGTTAAAATGTTAAATTTCTGCAATAATATAAGTTTACAACTATATATTATGCAGATGTTTTAAAATTGCTCGAAACTTTGTAAAAATATAAAAAAACGTGCAATCTCATTTCCTTGTTTCCAAATGTTTTATTTCTTAAAATTTCATACCGCCATGAAGAGGACTTGATAACCCCACCACAGTTAAAGAACTATTTGACTAGAAAAAAGGCTTTAGTCGTTAAGCAAAGACCCTTCGAGCTGCCTAAAGCCCGTTTTCTAGAATCAACCGTGATATGTTCTAAAAATTGGAAAATTATTTAAAAAGGGGATTTCTCGTTTTCATCTTATCTGCCAGCCGTCGTCAGTGATAATTTTGGTATTAGAAATGTCCTGTGCGGTGACCATATACCATAAAGTGTCCCATCTATCCTTTGCATTCAAAACACACTATAAAGATTTGTAAAAAGTTGGTGAGACAAAGTAAATCGCATTAAATTTATATACAGTAATCTACTAAAAAAAAGCAATAAATTTTAAACGTGAGTAATTTACCGAGTGCTCCACTCAGGAGAATGCGTAAGCTATATCAGAACTAATTTCATCTTTCGCCGCTGACCTCTCAGGTCGAAAAAATAGTCATTAAGGATATAAATTGCAGTAGTTGTAGCGCATAAGAAATATTATACAAAGTGGTAATTATCTGGGGTGGGCGGAACTCGTCTACACCCATTTTCTAGTATGAACACAGCACTTAATGTAATTTCCTGTTTTTTATTTTTCATTACCTCTACTAATGACATTTTGTTATACTCGCATGTTATTAAAACTAGTATAACATTAATTTCATATATTAATATTGTATAATATAATCGTGTAAGTCATCAATCGTTCTCTAGGCGTTTTAATCTGTTAATTCTATAGATTCAAAACCGTTATTTTCTTATTACTACATACCTACTGTTACGCATCTAGATTTGCAGGTTCGTGAAAATGCCAAAATAGTTCCAAAAAGACTTTATTTCTTGTCGCAGTCACACACTCGCTGATAGCATTTATTTCGATCATAGAGAGAACTTCGCATGAAAAAACCGAATAATCCGCAGCCCTGCCCTCTATTCATACACTTGTTCACGGGTTTTCCAGAACTCTCTACGCTTTTCTCGTCAATTCCACATACCTTAAAAACAATAGGACAATCGATTACGTAAGTTATAAAAATCTATGTACGCGATATTCGGCCGTATGCACAGTGATGGGACAACTGTTGCGTAACGTGCTAGAGGTAGTTCTTATAAGTGGGCCGGGCTTATGGCGGCTATTGTTCTGGATTTTATTGTTTTCTGCGGAACTTCCCCGAACCTTCGTTTTTTTTTTTTTGCGCCCAGACAATTGGAAAAAGGGCTACCCTCCGGGAAGCGGGGGAGGGGGGTGGTGAAAGCTTTATGCATACCAGCGCAGCCGGCTGCGCTGGTTATGTGGGACTCCCGAGAAACCTAGGGGCCTACCCACTAAACACCACCCGAGACTGGCTTTGGCCTGGAGGCCTTGAAGCCGACATCTGATGCGACCCCCTTTAGGGAAAGGGGGCGCTACCCGAACCTTCGTAATAATACTATACATATATACTGTTTCATGGCGAACTTTATTGTTTCCTGATATAAGCGGTCAGCGTGTTAGTAGCGTCTAGTTTTGGTTCAAGTATGCCTATAGTTGTTTGTTAAAACTTTCTATGTCAGCAAACTATGTTTTTTATGAAATTTAAAACAAGCTAAACTTTGGACCGCTCCATATTTTTTTATAATTTACGAATTAGGTGTGTCGTCGTGCCAAATGTTTTAATTTTTGAGGTTTTTACATTTTTATCGAAACTTCCACATCGTATGTATGTGTATGTAAGTCGGATTTTAGGAGATTTTCCTTTTTTCTTCATGATGTTTTTAAGTAATCTATACTAATAATTAAAATATAAATAGATCGAATTTGTAAATCAATTATTGCTTTAAAGAATTTATGATGGCACACTTTGTCATTGATATAGAAAATCAAAAAAATTGGAATGATGTTCGTTATGGCATGCCACTCAAGATTAATTTCCCGCGAAAATAGCGCTCTCGGTAAATGGAGATAGGGCAAAAAAGTGTAAGAATTCGGCTGTCACCACAATTTCGCTATAATACCTACATTACAGCCATGCATGTAATATTTATTATACGTTTGTTCATATGTTGGAATAATATGTATTACTAATTATAATTAAAGGATATATACATTATATAGTAGTTTGTTTCAATAATTTTATTAATATTTTCGAATCATTATTAGGTATATGTTTCCATAATAATTAACAATAAAATAATTAATTTCCTAACTTTTAAAATCTTGTTTATTAATTACAATTTTATTAGGTACCAATTCTTGATTTATTATTCATTAATTTACATTTTAATCGGACACCTGTCACTACGATACCTCTCGTTTTATATTTTTTTATTTTTCTGGATTTCTATTCAATCATCTTTCTCGGCATGTATCTCGTAGAAATCACTGAACAAATTTATATGATTTACAGAATAAAATGTATGCAGTCGGTAAACTTTATAGTTCTATCACTTACATATGTCTACTTGTAATACTCACTGTAATTATAAGAGTAAGCTATACATGTAATAAAATTTCAACTAATCTCTTTCTGTACGTGAAGGATATATGAGAAAAACTATTATTAGGGATCTTTATTAACGCAATAGAACCCAAAACAATAGTTATTAGAATTTGTGTACGTTTGCCTGTGTGTTTGTGTGGCTAAACCGATTTCGTTATGTTTTTGGCTAATATATTGCAGTAAGCATCACTTGATATTTATAGTTCGTTTCATTTCAATCAGTCCATAAATAAAAAGTAACAAATTAATATATTTCTAATTCAAACAATGAGGAAAACCGTAAGACGTAGTTTTTCTGAAGCGAAGCGATGCGTATTATGCAAATAATATTAAGTATATAACTCATATAATGTGTTTTTATTATCAGCCTACATGCACAATTCTAAACACTATTAGACCTAGTATCTATTTATCTGTTTAGAAATTTAGTCTACATACAAGTGTATAAACAAGGGTCAGTTCAGTTGATTACTCAATTACTTGTACGTCAGCTGATGGAGACCGATGGCATTTAGATGGTCACCGACAGTGTATTTAAGTCTATCAAATTATCAACCAATTTGTATAAATAAATCTTGGTTGGATTCCAATTAGATTGTATGTATATAGCATGTGCAATTCAAGTAAGTTAAACTACTTTTTAATTAAGACGCTCCACTAAACTGTAACCATTAAACGTATAACTTAATTAACTATATAAGGCATTATAATTGGTATAATTATAATCGACAATATTAAAAAGTTTTGTCTGTTTTTGGTCATTTATTTATTTATCGTCTTATCGAATTTAAATTGTACTTATTTTTATTTTATTTTTATTTTATTTTTGTGACATTGTATCCTGTTCTATTAAATTTGTTCAAAAAATTATTAAAAAATTAAATAATTTAGTTAAGTACCTATTGTAAAAAAATTATGTATCGTATGGTAATATATATAATTTCAATTTATTATAATCAGTGTAACTAGCCGCACTAATTAAATAAATCAGTCAATCGAAATCTCAATACACCGGGTTGTCTGGCAGTGGATATTAATTTACATTGAGTCCTTATCCAGGTAATTTGTAAAACATTACTAACCTCGCATAATTATATTGTATTATGGACATCGTTAGCAACAACTTTTGTTTTGTGACTTTTAAGATTCCGACAAATTTTACGTATACAGATAGATAGAAAATTCAGGCAAACAAATGAAAGGCAATCGAGATCGATTAAATTTATTATTTAAAACATGCTTATCAATTTACAATAAGTGTTGATTTTTTTAAAGGTCGATACTTGATTTTTTTAAGTAAATAACCGACAAACGAGAATACAAGCCACCTGGTGGTAGGCGGTCATCTTCACCCATGGACATTAGTAGTACTATAGGTATCATTGATACGTTGTCAGCCAAGAAATAAGAAGAAAGAAAGTACCGGCTCTCCAGCTCCCAGCCGGAACACGACGAATCGTTTAGCGGTTGACTCAAATAGAAGGATGGCAACTAGCCAGGCAGGTTCCACAGAAAGTTACATTATACCAGTAATAATATTAATGACTTAATAATAATACTGATAATATAATCCATACGCGAAGCCCTACCACCAAGCGGGCTGGTTGCTGTCGCCTCTTAGACACCCTGTTCTGCCAACATGGATTGCATGGATAGGGGCGAGTATTCTAGGCTACCCCAATGTGGCCGAAATACTTGATACATGTTGCCATGTTGTACTTACAAAAACTTCACAATAAGATGGACTACATACATCTCAAGTGAATTAAAGATTGACATATCTTATAAATTATATATTAAATAAATTAGACAAAATTCGAGATTCATCATTACAACCCGTATCCCCCTGCTAGGCTCGGGTTTGCTCTCACATTGGGGGGGATTAATGCCATAGTCCGCAACGCTGGCAAAGTGCAAATTGGCGAACTTCGCATAACTTTGAGAACATTATGGAGAACTCTCGGGTACTCAGGATTCTTCACTGTTTTTTTTTTCTCCGAAGTTAATAATTTGGAATAAGCACAGAATTTGGAAAAATAAGAAGGGCGTGCAGGATTCAAACTTGCGTCTGTAGTGTGGGAGACTTACGTTCAAACCACTATTCCAGATTAATTAAAATTAATTTGTCGATACAGTAAAAATATGTATATTAACAAAACGTACATTTCCAACAAGTATGTATGTTTTCAAAGTGATAAAAATTTCAATAAATATTATTCATAAGCCAAATATACAACCAAAATGTTGAATGATTCGAAAGAAAATAAATTGCTATAAGCATTGCAAATAAAACAACTTAGTCTGAGCGTACTCGCACGTGACAATTTTTTTCTCATCCAAATTTAATTTCTTTTTAATTTTCAACAGATGATCGGCCGAAGTGATAAAACTTTTGAAGACATAAGTAATTTATATAAAAGTTCATCCAGAATTTATATCGTCCAAATTTTCAAAGTTCTATTAATATCGCCTAAGTTGTTTGGGGCCAATAATACAAGTAAAGTTAATTTGTATCTGGAATTACACCAAAACATATGTTACGTTAATAGCCAAAAAACGGGGACCACGAGATACAAAATAGTCACCGTCGTTTATATGCCACCAGAGGTGTCACTGACGCGTTTTCGGTCAAAAAGGAAGCTGTAATATATAATATGTAATCTATGTACTAGAGTAGTACCCGTAGTAGTAATTTTACATTCGTAAATTTTAACGGAATCTGTGAAAAATTAAACTGGAGTTTTATCAAATGTTCCAATTTCACGATTTCCCCCGAGAGAGACGTTCATTATTTGCCAATAGTAAAGTTGAAAACTCCTATATATTTCTCGCAAGTGGTCATCAAACGTTCATTTCACAGGTTATTACGAAGCACCCTTTCGTTCCTCGGGTGCTCGGTACGACAGTGACGTATGATCTAATTTATAACTCGGAAGCATCCACGTCAGTTTCCAACGCTATATTTAAGATATTAAAGTTGAAAATTGCTTGTAGAAATAATAAGTACAAAGTTGTTGAAGTTTGTACGACACTCCAAAGAAACCCATTGTCCCTTTAGAAACAAAACGGCGACAACCGCTGTAATCGAGCGAGTTCTTCTTTCTTATTTGAATATCCCGAAAAGCGTTGCCCAGATAAGAACTTTTTTAGTTCTTCAAACAATGTTTACAAATGTTACAATAATAATGTAACAAAATAAAAATAGTTGTCATTTTCAGATTTTATTTTGTTGATCGTTAGTAGGAAAATTAAGAAAAACTGTATATACACCAAAATAAAAAATATTTTAATAGTTTTATTTCAGAAAAAAAAATCTCTAGTATCAACTATTTAGGTTACGAACAACTTACATGTTTCATATTTTCGCTTACATGTTACATTTTATTCAATAACATGAAAATTGTGTAGGTATTATAATTTGCAGTCACGTAGGTAAAGTTTCATAAATCTTTGTATTCAGGTTTTCTCCTGATACTTTATTTTTATTTAAAGAGAATTTTAATTGAAATTTAGAACGCTGCAAATTGCCAACCCTAATATAATTGCAATGTTGATGCACCATAATAGAGCGTGGTGCGTGATAGTTGATGTTGGCGGATTTACAAAACAAACTGAAAAATTCTCAGGGTCATACGAGTGCAAAATAAATGTTTCTTTCTTTTCTATTCCATAAAAATGTATAAAGTTACAAACATTGTGTTTATGGCTATAAAAATTATATGTTTTCTTTTAAAAATTAAATTAAAATCCGTCCCTGGTTAAACCCAAGCACATACCTAGAACAAAGATGAACTATTGCTTAACAAATAAATCAATTCATCGAGTTATCTAGAAGGATAAAAGGATAACAAAAAGATAACACAGAATATCCAGTTGGCTGCGCTCAGATTGAATAAATAAGATTATAATATTATCTTGCTATCAAATGGCATTAAGGGCTCCAGTTTTGATGCTGTATTGACGGATAGATTAGTCTTTGGATGAGCGTGAGCCAAAAATCATTATTGCGATTGTGTGAAATTGTTACTTTTAGTTTTAAACCTTATTAAATAACGAATCAGAGCTGTGTTTATATAAATTTTTAATCCATTATTATATGTAAAACTATACTATGTATACTACAATATCATATGATTTCTATTTCAATATATATTTTAATTTAAACCTGAGTAATTTCCCAAAATAATATGAAGATATCAGCGTTGATGACAAAGTTAAAACCTTCACCACGGCTCTATTAAATTTATATGACCGACACGCTCCTATTCGACGTATAAAAATCAAACGTAATCCTGCACCGTGGCTCACAAATGACATTAAGATGGCATCCCGCGATCAAGCCAAGAGACGTTGTCCGTCTGAACGTAATTTGTCATTTTTTAAAATATTGCGAAATCGCTGCAATCGGCTGTGTAGAGACGCAAAGAGACACTACTTCCATGACTCACTCATCAATCGGAGCCCGGCTGAGGTTTGGAAATTCCTGAGGTCCATTGGGATCGGCAAGTCTCGGGTGGCGGCGGCTGTGGGGATTAATTTAAGTGATCTCAATAAACACTTCTCTCTTTCCCCTGTAGTTTTAGATTCTTATGTTAAGTCCCATACCTTGTTGTCATTATCTGATCTGCCGAGACCACTTTGTACTCCTTTTATCTTTTCCCATGTAACTGAGGAAAATGTGAAAAAATCTATTGCCGCTATTTCTTCAACGTCCGTTGGAGTTGACAACCTATGTTCAAGAATGGTAAATTTAATCCTTCCTGCGATCTTACCTGTCCTTACTCATATCTACAATTACTCTTTGTCCTCTTGCTCGTTTCCGTCAACATGGAAGCAAGCGCACGTCATTCCTATCCCCAAAGTGTCTTCCCCATCTCTTCCATCTCACTTTCGTCCCATTTCCATTTTACCATACCTTTCAAAAGTTCTTGAACATATCGTCCACACTCAACTTTCAACGTTTCTTTATTCTAACTCTCTTCTTAGTTCTTTACAGTCTGGTTTTCGGCCTAACCACAGTACTGTTACTACGCTTGTCAAAGTCACTGACGATATACGCTGGGCCATCGAAAACAAGCAACTAACACTTCTAGTGCTACTCGACTTCAGTAATGCCTTTTCCTCTGTAGATTTTGATGTACTTACGGGAATTTTCCTTTCGATTAACTTCTCTTCTGATGCCATTAAGTGGTTTAACTCCTATCTTCGAGGCCGCTCGCAATGTGTTCGTATTGATCATACTCTTTCAGACGAATGTGAATTGCACACGGGTGTGCCTCAAGGTGGTGTTCTCTCTCCATTACTTTTTTCTACCTTTATAAACTCAGTGACTTCAGTTATTACTTCTAACTTTCACCTCTATGCAGACGATTTGCAGCTCTACCAACATTTTAGACCTGCAGAGTCCAATTCAGCCATCGCTGCCGTAAACGATAACCTGTGCCGCATCAAGGACTGGGTGAATTCATTTGGTTTACTCATAAATCCCACCAAGACACAGGCAATCATTATCGGTAGCAGACATGGGCGGAGCCAAATAGATTTTTCATTGTTGCCCCCTCTCTCCTTGGATGGTATAACTATACCCTTCACTGAAACCGTGAAGGATCTGGGTGTCATTATTGATACGAATCTCTCTTGGCGCGCTCATGTTAGTGAGATTGGTCGCAAGGTTCACTACGCTTTTCACCCGCTTAAATCTTTACAAGGCTTTTTGCCCTTAAAAACTAAAATCACTCTGTCCCAATCCCTTATTCAACCCCTTATAGATTATGCTGACGTCTGTTATTTGGAAGCCACTAAGGAAATCTTAAACAAACTTGAGCGACTGCAAAACTTAAGCATCAGATTTATTTTTGGTATTAGGAAGTTCGACCATATTTCTCATCTCCGTAAGGATCTCAAATGGCTCCCAATACGTTTTCGCAGGAACACCAGGATTTTATGTCTGCTTTTTAATATTCTACGGTGCACCTCTACCCCGTCCTACCTGCGAGAGCGTTTTTCTTTCGCTCGTCCCTCCCATGCTCCATGTAGAATCGACCTAAAACCCTCCTCAAATTTCCTTCGCATAAAAGTTGTGTTTACGCTTACTCCTTTACGGTTCATGCTGTACGGCTTTGGAATTCGCTCCCGCCCAATATACGGGAATCTAAAACTATTTCTGTCTTCAAGAGGAGAGTAAGGGAACATTATCTGTCATTATCAGAGCAAATATAGTTATAAAAATATGTTTCTTATATTTCAAGTATTTCTTTTTTTTCATGTAGTGCTGGGGTACTTTAATTATGTCATATGTATTATATATTTTTATGTATACAAGTTATAAATTGATATATGTTTTGTTATATATATTGTAATATATTTATGTATTATTTACTATTTTATGTATATTTATTGGTATATGTATATGTGTGCATGCTGCATCTACCTCTCATTTGATGTCTCCAGTCGCAGGTCTGCTGGAAGAAATTTCTTAAGAAATAAGCAGCACCTTTGTACATTTTTTAAATTAATGTTACTCCGTGCCAAATATGTGTGTACATAAATAAATAAATAAATAATAGCGACTAACTTTGAACTAGATTTTAGCATAACATTCATGTGACATAACAAAGAAAAAAAAAGACTATATTTGATCGCTGAATATTTCACACTAACAGAAAACAAGAATAAATTCGAGTAAAATTAAATAATTACTCGTGGTCCATTTTTCCAAGCCACTGCGAATGATAATCTATTTACACAAGTCCGAATGAAAATTAAACACAGTGTATTGTGAAACTGTTTTCACACGTACGTTGTGTAAATATCACGATACAACGAAAATGAATAAACAAATAACATAATGTATTTAATGGGACCATAGTTTGTTTAAACGATTCTCGCTTTAATTGACGACCTCATAGCCCAGTTGGTAGTGACCCTGCCTGCCGAGCGAAGGGTCCCGCGTTCGATTCCCGGCCGGGCTAGATATTTAAGTGTGAGATAAATATTATCTCTTGGGTCATGGGTGTTTGTAATTTCATATTTGTGAACGTCCATGCCGACCGCAACGCCGGGAATACTGGTGCAGGGGTGTGAGTGTGTGTTTAAAAAGAAAATTAACTATTAGGATGAATGTGGGTCCTGGATTTCCACAACAGTGTTAGTACACAACATCTACGTATAAAAAAATTACATACATACATACAAAAATAGAACTATCTCCTTTTGTGAAGTCAGTTAGAAACGGATTTAAATAAAGTAAATTTTTATGCATATATCTGGTTCTGACTCAAACGATCAAAAGACGACGTTAAATACCAGGGCATATAATCATAATGAAATAGAATACAAAACAATTTTTGAAGTTATACTTCTTTGTGTTCTCTTTAACATCATATAACCCCTGGCATGTGAAAATTTACAAGACGCAAAGAATAAAAACAGCAGTAGCGTAACTGAAAATATACTCATGTTTTTATTTGTTTATACAAGTGAAGTTATAATTTGACCCGGTGAAAAGTAACTACAACTTACTCATGCTACAAAACCACAGATAAAAAAAGCAATCGATAACTATCAGTCGAATCACCTCTTCAAATCTCTTGTTTCCTGGTACAAGTCGCGATTAAAAAATACATTTTATATAGACGCGAGCATTGTCCGTTGCATTGTGGCATCTGATTGTGTTTCATACCGCGTTATAAGCATTATAACTTCAAAATTGTCAACGTTAGATATAAGCCATGTCATCTAACGACGACGAACTGTAGCGCCGTAGCCCACTTGGTAATAACTCTGATCAAGGGGTTCGTTTCTGGCAGGTGCAAACATTTGAAACAGATAAATGTTGATTCATCATAGTTCATCAATTTATATTTTTGTACGTCCATGCCACACGTTTATATGTATATATAGAACCAGGCCATGTTCATATTTTTCTTTCACTAAGTTAACAGACTTAAATTATAATGTTTGAATAATATAATGAATATACTTTTGATCGGTTTTGCTAAACAAATAGGTATGCGGTCACTATCTTCTATGAACACATGCACAACCTGCCGGTCTATTTTAGACCATAAGCCTTATTGATTAGATATACTTATGAATCTGAAATGAAAAGACATAATCACAATTATAAGAATTAATGAAAATATGTAAAACACAGTATATTCTATAATTGCCAATTAAAAATAGCGTAGGTACTTTTATGACAATTATTCACAATTAATCAAATGGAAATTAAATCACCGTTTCTGCTACAGAATATTTTATTCGCCACAACACTATCCCCGTAAGCGTTTCGCGAAATCATTAAAATTTAAATGAATCTGTCATCGATACATGTATCTATCAGACGAGCTCAGGTGAAAAACGGATTTATTCATTACTCACTGAACCGATTAATTGTAGGAACCGGAACAATTTTGTTTTTTTCCCACAAACTTAACTAAAATTAAAATGGCACTGTACTTTTAATCCTTATTAATATAAATGAATCCTACGTGGCTAGGGGAGATATAATACCTTTAAGAACATCGACAATTCGTTTAGTACCATTAAAATATTAATTACCGTTTAGGTTACGTCAATAATTTCAACAAAACAGAAAACAGGAATAAAATGACTTTTTAACATTCTACCAATTCGCCTTATCAAATATACCTCATGATTTCATCAGTGTTCCGATAAATTATTCCGTTTTTAGTATTATGTTGTGTACTATGAATATATTCATATAAAACTGTTATAATATGGCGCACGATCCATTTTTCTCGACGTATGAGCACACGACAATTCATTTGCATGAACCGCGCCTGAATCCAATTCTAATGCAAATCCCAAACAAATTGCGATAAGACGCCGCCTTCATTCATGGCTACTACCGCACAAATTAAACCCCCCAAGTAGTATACATCGACAAGTTTTCACTTCGCCCCTGGATAGAATTAGGCGGAATTTTTTGGAAAGGTTGCACTAAAACATTGTAAACTCAGAGTTATGTCCATACTCCGAAATTAAAACTTTTAATCTTATTGACGTAATTAGGCGCTAAGAACAGAAATTTCGCTAATATGTTAACAAATAACAATACTAACAAAACATTTTCTTTGTTCACAGGTTCGCAGCGCATGTTTCGCTGTAATAACATCTTCGCTTCCTAACTAATAGTAACGCGTAATAACTTTCAGTAATGTGTACTTAAACCTAAGCTAAATCAGCTTGAGAATTCCAAATAACGATTATGAATGACAAATATAAAGTACTTCAGAGACGTAAACAATTATCAAACGCGCACAAATACTTATCTTTCTGTGTCTAGTTACACCGATACGGAAGGTTTTTGAATTATTAAACTCCTGAAGCGTCAACAGTGAACCGTTGTCAGAGCTGTCTCGGGATAAGTTCTAATTATTCATCGCAATCAATACTACCGTATCCGCAAACTTTATTCAGTGAATAAACTAAAACCTAAAAACAAAACATTCGATTATAAAAAGTTTTGAAAACAATATTTAAAGATGTGCGTAATATGTGCACGCGAGAGTTCATGTTATGCGTGATAATGGTGCGGTTTCATTAGCGGGAGGGGCGTATTGTTTAAAGCTGGGTGGGCAACGGCACGGCGACGTCGGTGGAGGGTCAAGGGGGTGCGGGCGACGCGGACACCGACCCGCCGCCCGCGCCCGACGCGGAAGCGCCGCGCCGCCGTCGGCACCGCCCGCTCTACCGTCGCCTGTTCCACTATTTTCGCACCGCATGGACCGGCGTCAAGTTTGCGTTAGGTAAATTGACATTTTTATTATTATATAGGTAATTAGTTAACAGGTGTTACAGTTGTGTAAATACACCAGTTAGTGAGACGGTTTAAATAGGTACCACCAGGTACCTAGAATGTTGATAAAGTTTGATAAAAAAGGTTCCATAGAAATTATGGAAGTTCCACAGAATTAATTAATCAAGAAATTATATACTATTTTAAATTTTCTGTAGGTCTGTTATAATAATTTATGTATTCCTCAAGAGTCATATTCATAATAACTGTTTTATTAACGTGAGCTACGCACGTATATATGTAAATAACAACTTACTTTATAAATAATAAAATGAAAATCATAAATGAGTTCTTGTACTATAGCAATAGTGTTATAATAAAATTATACAAAACTATACAAATAAAAACACCGTCTCAGTTCCAGAAATACAAGTAACAATCTACCTATAGCTCTGTAACAAGTAGTTAACAATTCTCGGAAACTACATATAGTAGGTACAATATTAACACAGGAATATCTTATTGAACCCGACCAGCCGACTATATCCAACGAGTGTTAATATCGAGTCCAATCAATATCGCCTTCTCACTGTAACACGTTGGTGAAGTGTACGTCAATTATAACGAGAGTGCTCGTCATTTCAAATATCTATTTATACGATACTAACTGGAATGGCAATATTATTTTGTCAAATTTTAAATATGGAATTTTGAACGCACGCCACCTATCAGATAAAAGATATGAATAATTTCGACTAATCAAATATATTAAAAGATTATCAACTCAATAGATCAAATTGTCAAAAAATTACATAATCAATACCACGACGCACCAACTTAAAGAATAGCTGTTCCAGCAGATGCTTTTTCTAAATATACTCGTATATTCAGATCACAGCGCCATCTACTAACGCCAATTGTGAATCTAAATCATCCAGGGACCCACTTACAGACAAAAAACAATTCTATCCAAATCGGTTCAGACATTTAAGAGGAATTCAAAAACATACACAGGAAAAAAAGAATATATATACACACAAAGATAATGTTAAATACGATACTTAAATAGATAAAAAACAACTTTTAGAAACAAATAATCGAGACACGTAGAATGTTGAGACAAATAAGCACCCAGGGTCTTGTTCAGGTTTTTATTCCAGCTTAGAGAATTTTTACTTAAAGTAAAAGTGGTACAACATATTTGTGTAAATGTGTGCTTTTATTTACATCATAAAAAAAACAATTTAGATGGCTGGAATACGAATGACTTACAAAAATATTTGGTGGAAGTTTTCGAATTCCATTCAATATTATATTCAACCATTTAGATATTGTCTTACACCTCCAAATAGAATAACGAAACTGGATGGCTTACTATTTTTTCAGCACTCTAGTAAGTCTAGAGAGTTGGCAAGACGTTATATTTCTACGCTAGTCCTCGGAATAGTGCGCTAGCGCACCTTGTTAGTTTAGTTTCCATCTTTACTTGGTGGGGAACACGACGCTTATTGGTCGACATGCCCGTCTCTTATTGGTCTGGATTTGCACAGCTTCTTAGAGGGTATACCGATATTACCGATACCGAAAATTTTATTTATATAATTAGGTATGCACGTTATTTTTGCTTCTGCAAACATTTCTTAATACACAGGTAATCTTACGACTTTTTCCTTAACCATAATAATCTATCTATTGTGTCCAGGAGTTGTATAAAATGCATTGAGTTGCAATAGAAAATGCAATACTATTTTTCCTAAGTACAATAAAGAATTATCACATAATAATGAGAATGATTTCCAAAATTGATTTTATTATGCAAAAGAAAATTCAGCGAAAGCAATATCTCAGTACTTGGATATATCAAAAATAGTAGATACCTACGAATATACAAATTACAAAAAAACTGACTTCAGTGGTATTTGCTTCCACGCTATTTATTTCCAAACATCCTTATCATTGAAAAATACTCATCTACATTATAATACCTTTATAAGCCATATTTTCACGTTCTATTTATCATCAAAATATATGTGGAGCCCCAAATTATTACATTAATAATACGACAAACAACACATCCACCCTCGCTCCGCTTGGGGAAAAATAATTCATACTTAAAGTCTTCACTTTTCGGGTAGTTTTCATTGATGGTACACTAGAAATATTTTTGAATATGTACAATTATTTAGACCCTGCACGCTTATTCAACAACTAAGGATTTTCTTTCTTTGTTTATTATTAAAAAATAAAATATTGCTTTTGTTATTTAAATATAATTATGCACGTGAATTATTCTTTTGAATCAATCCGGTCAGTAATTCTGCAGATGACACCCTCCAAATAAACCATTTTTTATCACTGTACTCTCATCATCGTCATATTAACTATGATGCCTCTGTATGCTTATGTTAACATTTTTATTGTTACATAATAATATGAACATTTTAAACTTGATCCATATCTTTAAATTCAAGTTTAATTTCAATAGCGAAAAGCCTTAGAATTACACCAATTTTAATGCATAATTTTTACATACCTTTAACACAGCCTAATTAAAACTTTAATAACGGTAAAGGTACCATATTATTATATTATACGGGTTAAATATTCTCAACATTCATTACTGTGAACATTAATAAGGCTCCCTTGCTAATATGGTTTCAGGTCCCTTACCAATAATTGCGTCCATCGTTGCCACATTAGGACGACGTAAAGGTGCGGACAATAGTAATATCGTTATGAACCGAGGTCAATCTTGCAACAATTTCATAATTTTCAATATTAATGTCCATACTGTTAATAGCATTAAAGGTGACGTTATACTCATCGTATATAAAGATGACTTTACATTGCCTTAATAAAAAAAGATTAAATGTTAGATAGGTTGTAATATTTTCTGGGCTATTTCATTAACAATTTTCTTTAATCACGTAAATTTTGCTGTAATAGGTTATTGCTTGGAAAAGTTGATGATGCATATCCGCCTGTACTGTTTTAGACATTGGGGTTTCGTTTGTCAAAATGTATAATATTGTAGAGTACAGGTCTATCTTCGTAAACCAGAATGTCTGAGGCACGCACCGCCACTCAGAGCCAGTGCGGTGAAGGAGTTTATAGACAATTTGAGCGTAGAAATTTCTGAGCCGCGTGACCTCTTACCAAGTAATAAAAAATAATTCCTTAGAAAAACAATGGGATCACTTTTCTATACCAATAGCCGACAAACGAGCGGACGAGTCACCGTCGCCCATGAATATGAGTAACACCAAAGGCGTCACTGATACGTTGTCGGTCGAAACAGAAGTAAAAAAGAAAATACTGGCTCTCAAGTCCCCAGCCGGAACACGACGAGTCGTTTAATGGCTGACCCAAGCAGAAGGGTGGTAGCTAGCTAGGCATGTTTCAGGAAAAAAATGCCAGTAATAATATTATTGACTTAATGATAATATTGATAATATAATCCTTACACAAAACCCTACAACCAAGCAGGCTGGCTTCTGTCGCCTCTTACGACACCCTGTTCTGCAAGCATGGGATTGGGGTCTGTACTCTATGCCGCCACAATACGGCACCACTTAATGTGGCCTAAACAAGACTAAAGTGTCAATACAATGTTTGCCACTAAAGGTTATCATTTAACTTCCCACCTGACGCTACTTTATTTTTATCACTGACGCGCTTAAACCCAAGCAATTCAAGCGCTAATGTTACTCTAGTTCGATCACTAGCCACAACTCTCAAGCTGTGAGTCCTTTTTATCGCCTTCTCATAAAATAAAAATACATTTCAATAAAAAAATCATTTACAATGAAACAGCAAACAACTTAACTTATAAAGCGCCTGAAATTTCTTCTACGCAAAATTTTGTATACTAAAGTAAAGTTGAGGGTCGGAATTCCAAAGTTTGCCAAAGTTAAAGTCACTGATAAATTACCTAAAGATACAGATTCCCAAATCTTAATTGACTAGCAAAAATATCAAAATTGGCACAATGATTCACAATTATCTATGCCAGAAATTGTTTCAATTCAGTAAAGTGTTAATTTTTTGTATTGGTTTTGAAATCTGCGTAATAATTAGCTTAGTTACGGGCAATGTTATTATAAAACTCTAAAAAAAATTTTTGAAATGGTGTACTGAACTTATAATCCTAGTTCATTATATTTTTTAATATTTCTAAAATTAATACTCGAAGAAGTTAGTAGTGTCTAAATCATACATAGTTCTGTAGAATTACATATGGCTTCTGCAGGGGAAAGGGGAAAGAAATAGTTTTGAAATAAAATTCAGTTCAACGTCAACCTATACTACAGGTAAACAGAACAGTGCAGGAGTAGATAAACTAAGTAGATAAAGTAAGATGAGCTCAGAATGTCAAATCTTCAACTCTCTCATTCATATTATAATTTATTGTATTGTTTTGTTGGTTGCTTTTGTAATATTAAGATAGGTATATCTATTTCGCACAGTTTGTGTATGGTGATTATATTTTTTTGTGAATATTATATATAAATAATCATTATGGTAAACATACCACTACAAGAAAATCAAATGGCTATAAATATTCCGATAGCAGTTGAAACTTACATTAAATGAAATGTATACTGTTAAGAAAGTTTCACAAACTTGAAGCCGCGTTATTAGCTTTGTTTCTGTTGAATTGCTAAACGAGTCCACGATAAAAGTAGCAGAATAAGTTCTGTAACAGCATATTATACTTCGCGATGTCTAGAGTAGGTTTTCATATGACTTTACTGACAGTTGTGGTGTACGTAACGGATTTAAATGAACTAAGCCGTTTCGTACATTTGTTATTCACATTATTAATAAATTTTCAATAACGCTTTGTACAACATCGAATAAATGTTCGAAATCTTAGATGTACATTAACATTATATTCCTTAACATTATATTTAAAAAAATTGTTTCTTTTCTGACTAGCATTGATTAATTATTCAAATTTAAATAATTTTTGAACCAAATAATAATGTAAAAATTTTGCACGCTATAATAAATAATGGCCTATTGTGAGATGCGTAACCAATTATAATTAAGAACTATTGTAACCACAATAACCGGAAATAAAGTATTATTATTATAGCATACCGCCTTCGCTTTGCTTCAGTAACACTACATGCATTGTTTTAGGACTGGATTTTTCTCGTTCTAGTAATAATAAATATATTAATTTATACCTTTTTTATTTATCAACCAATTGCAATGAAACAAACTTTAAATATTGAGTGTTCCTGCATTACATTAGTGAGAAGTTTCTAAGATTAGCGCGAACAAACGCACCGATAAACAGACAAAAATTCTAACAACTATTGTTTTGGGTTCTATTTCGTTAATAAAGGCCCGTAATAATAGTTTTTCTCATATATCATTCATCTACAGAAAGTAAACAGTTATATTTATATTATATGTATAGATGATTTAAGTTCACATAGGACATAAAGTCGGTTAAAATGGAAAAGTGGCGCCAATTAGGGGAGGCCTATTAAAAGTGAACCTTCAGAAGATGAATACATGCAGAACAACTCTGGTGTTGAGTGACATCAAACATCGCTTTCACAATTGTTACTAATCAACGCCCTTATGAATTTTAATTTGAGTAAGCATGTAACAAAATTCCATGATATCCCTAACATTATTAACATAACAAACAACACTACATTCAAAATCAACATCTAATTTGATATCCATAATGAAATAACACGAACTGTAAACCGAATGCACGATCCTCATAATTAAATTGTTTGTTTGGAAGAGCAGTTTCATAATCGATCGGTACACTAGCGACGCGATGGCTCCGGCAAAGTGCTGTTTAATGCAAATGATCTACAAACGAGCATCGGAGACCCTTTGAGATGATAATAAACAGCTTCTTGTATCGAGACCACTGTTTTACATGCCATATATTAAACAGAAGTACACACGTTGCAAACAAACGAATACGTCAACAAATAAGTCCAACGAATACGTTTACTAAGTTGACGGAGTATGTACTATTGATAAAATTTCGTCTACACAATCGTGTCTCAGATGAAACGTTAAGTTATTGGACCTTGTTGTTATCTGAGAGATTTTTATTATATTTGTGATATCCCCCAACACTAACTTTTTTCATTCTAGGAGGAGACTTGACACTAGAAGTACAAGTTAGGAGTTGTGAATGCGTTGATGTTCTACTCCACCATTATTAACACGATTAATGAGTAATCAGCATTGTTTTTAATATACTATCAACCGTAATAGCTAAAGAATAAATTAGAAAAGCTCTTTTATCATTTTACAAACATACATACCTAATGCCTTTCCTGTTTATATAGTTACATTCATACACTGTTTGAACTATATAACATATAAATAGAGACGCAATAAAAAATTATATATTGGGTTGATAGATAGGTGTCCCACATAACATATATTAATTATTTTTCTGATCTGGATTTGTTCAAACGAACAGCTATTAATGCAAATCCGAATTTATTTTCATTCAAAAATTCCTTTGAACTGTGTTAAGTTTGAGTTCAAAGTTTACGATTTGAATCAATACGAACAAATTCAAAACCTTTTCGACGTTCATTAATATACCAAAACTATTTGTTTGCTACAAATATTTTCTCCAGACCCTCGTTTGCAAAAACCTTTAAAAATTGTCATCTATAATAAAGCAGTGACAGGGCCGCATTTGTTATTTGTACATCAAATGTTTTTGGAACTTATTGTTACCTACCGTAAACTACATTGTTATCGATATTCAGGTCCAAACATATTTTTTGCCTGCCTGTAAAGCAACTGAACAGATAAATGATCCTTGGTATATATATTTGGATTTTATAATATATTATTATATATATGATATGTTTCATCCCGGAAATGAATGTATTAACGCGGAATATTCCAAAGCAAAGGAATGGTGGGTTTCTATTACTTATATACACCTCAGTCATAAAGTCCCCAAACGTACTAAATTTTAACTATTTTCATCCAATATATACACACAATACTTTGTGTTACTTTCGTTTACTTATTTAATGTACAAAAACGTGAAAAAAAAACTGTTGTCATTTGAAACAAACCCATAATTTTGACCCGATGCCCTACGCACGCATTGAAATATTATTAACAGTTACAATCCGAGGCCCCGGTGTAGAAAGTTAATTAAGCAATTAAATTTAATCTATTTGCCATTGGGACTGCGGCCTCAAACCCCTATAATTGAAAGCGTTGAATTTTCCGTCCATGCACAATTTTAAAGCTTTTGTAATGTCAAAAATATCAAAATTTAAAAGCAAGACGGTAACTTAGTAAGTAATTTCTTTTTGTAACACTTCCCATCTTGTGCCGTTGGTTATTGAAGACAGACCATTAAACATTTTGTTTAGGAGAGAGAGAAAGGTACACTCAACCTGTTTGCTTTTATTTAGTATTCACATCCAGAGAGAGTAGCCTCTTTTGGCCCTATGACCTCCTCCGAGGAAAATTGTAGAAATGTACCTTTCTCGTTAGCCACAGGAAGTTGTTATATTCCCAAGGCAGTAAAGCTGATGTCCACGACTTCTGAGTCGAAGACATGATAAAAGTTTGTTTTGAAATGTGCGATAGTGCGCATGATCCAAAATTTGAGGAATGTGAAAATATTGTTGATATACTCGTATTTTAGTTATTTCGACACGTCCTGGATAATTCTTGAGCTAAATATTTAGACAGCCTCCGATTATTGTGTAATCGATTATAAATATCGATTATTAGTGAGTAGAAACTTTATATGGTTTGAGTACAGTTACAATATCGACTGTTATCAGTAATAAAGTAGCTTCCATTTCAATCTAAAGGTACAATTATATAATATAGATACAGTGGCAAAACACGAATAAACAAAATATTTTTTACTTTGCAGAGATTTATTTAAGCTGGAATTCTTGTGGCTTATTACAATTTAACCACATTTTATAAACTTCTGCAGGGATTTTAATCAAGAAACTATACTTCCTAATCGTTTTCTGAATTTGTTATTTTAAAATATAAATACATTTCACGGCAACACTTAGAAGTGTTAAACTTCAGATCTTAAGATTTAGTGGGATTCTCTGCTGATATTCATCTTCCTTCCTTCGCTCCTTATTAATTTTTACCATAGAAAAATTATATGATTTTGTTACAAAAATAATCATCATCATAACCAAATTATAATAACAACTAATTTTATTCATAATATAATAAAAAAAAACAATATTTTGGCATGCAAGCAATTCTACATTCACCCTAGAGTTCAACTAAACAGCACTGCTCTATATCCACTGACGAGAAAACCGCGGAAAGCTTTTGCTATTAGATGTCGCTCTGTTTCCTAGATGATATCTGAACTGCTTTGACAACAGCTTGGCATAGCACCTAGTAACTTTGTTTTAAGTTTTTTTTTTTTCGTATGGCATACGTATTTATTTTATCTTCCGTTTTGATCACTTGAAGTTATAATTAAATAAAATCGATAGTTGCGGTGACGATGTTAATAATAGCCGTATTTTTTTGTTTCTCGCTGTTTGACCAAAAACGATCTATTCTCCTGTGGTCAATTCGCCAAAGACTTTGTTTGTATGCTTCCTTGTTTATATGATTAAAATACGAATTATAATATCACTTATACATAAAAAATATCTTATAATTTCGACTTCATTAAAAGTAATAACTTTTTCATTATTCAATGAGTTTTGTTCAACAATAAAGTCTCAAAAGTAACTTTATTTGGAATATCAAATACCATGGTAGTCGAATTTTTTTTACATCTGATTGTGAAGTAAAGTCATTTTTCTAGATGATAACCATCATAGTAATTAAATAAATGTAAGTATTATTGATAACGTATCATGTATTTCAGAGTAGGTGTAGAAGATAACTTATATTTAGTTTATATTTACGTGCGCCCTAAAAGTCATGATTTGAAACAAAGCCAAGTGCTATTTAGATGACGTTGTTGTGTTGGAAAATATCGACATCAAAGAGTTCCGCCTCAGTATCGTATTGTCATGTGTATGTAGATGATATAATGTAACCCAAGCAAAAGTGAATAATATAGTAGTCAATAACCCTACTTCAAACTTAAATACGGCGCATACAGCATCGGTCTACGAACGTAAAACTATAGAAAGACCCCTTACACTCAAACGCGAACAAATGGTCAAAAATGAAGTGAACGCAAGTAATAAACCGAACGTCATAAAAACAAATACAGTGCCAGTGAATACGAATGTTGTGTTTCAACAAACTAGTGAATCTTCCAATGAAGCAAAAATACTGAAACCGAGTCTGGTGAAAGGCAAAAAGGCGCGCAAAGGAAATAAATTAAAGTCTGTGAAAAAAAGAGTTAGGTTTTCAGATATAAAGGCGACCCCGGAAAAAATTTCGTTTGGTGAACGATTCGTGCAGTTTTTTCATTCGATTTGGGGCGGCGTGCGGTCCGCAGCTAGACGTACCTTAAGTAAGTTGAATTTAATTTGCATTCTGCACTGCTCTATGAAGTATATTGACATGGTCAAGCAAACGAGCTACGTAAATGTAAGTAAATACCATAGCCCATAAAAACCTTAACTACGAGCCATCACCAAAACATTGCGTTCAAATTCAATAAGTTATCCTTTTGATATAAAGATAATTATATGGAAGTAAAAAATATATTTGATAACCCTACAACTTCCAAAACCACTCAAAACAAGTTTAGTCAAATAAACATTATATTACCTCGCGCTGCCGTTAGTTTAGCCATCAATTAAGGGCTAATGGCGTAACACCTCGCTGAAACGTGACTATTACATTTACTGAATACATACTAAAGCGAATGGGTCTCATTTTGTTTATATGCAACCACATGACATGACATCTACAGTCTTTTCGTAATAATACTTTAGTATTTGAGATCGCATATTAAGAATCCTAAAAAATACGTCATGTCGGTATTGGTCATACATGAATATTTTAGGAATTTTCGTATAAGTAGGAGTAGTAAAATAAGTATTTGTTTCAGACAGTTTTATTCATTACATTTTGTGTTCGTTCACACATTATGCAGCGTATGCAGTGCATTAATGTATATCTCCTTTATGTTTCAGTTGTCCTTTTACCTTGTATCCTCGGGATTACCTCCAAGTTCTGAGATCTCTTAAGTACATTATGCTTTCCAGAAGCCCTACATGTATTTTCAAATTTTAAAAAATAAAAAAGTTTGAATAACAATCAAACGACATAAAATCACTACGCAATATAATGTTTCTATCCCCCAGTTTCCCGGTTCGCTATTGTACGCTTTCAATTTCCTGATTCTGTTTATTCATGTAAAGTCATTCGTTGGATATTCCTGCGATTTTAACTACGCCACTGATAAATGTCAAAATTCCGACGTTTATTTGACAGGAATCACTGAGAACTATTTACATATCTGTTATAGAACTATTTTTCGTAATAGAACACATGAAACAAAATATAATACTATGTGTGGTTAAATATGTGTATTGTTCGTGCCATGGAGCCTTGAAATTGTTTGCCCAGAAGTGAGTTCGAATAGTATTAATATTCGGCAAGAAGGGTATTTTGGCCTGCAATGCTTTTAATGACTCGTTTCAGAGTTCAGAACTGACACGTTAGGAACGTGAATATCTCAAACGTCAAACGCGACAAAAGTTCTGTTGTTCAGATAACAGCGAGATTATTTCAGCTAATGTCAGTATGATGTCATATAATCTGATATTGAGGGTTCAGCTACATTAATTGAATCTATTCATGTTACAATAAAGAGCAATACAGTATTGTATAGCGCTAAGAGATTCATTTAAATTCAGTTAAAGAAGTTGCTTGGTCATGGTCGTGTATAATAAAATTCAAAACTCATATCAAAGACGATCATTTAAAGAAAGATTACAATGAACTTGATGATTATTTAATAAATAAGAGTGATATATTTATAAATAAGCCAGTAAGCGTTCTATGTATGTGTGACAAGAAAAATATTACCCTAACAAGATTTTTGTCCTTTCTTCGTTTGATTAAAAGTTTTATAGTCATATTTTAAATTAAATTTTCATTCATTTATAGTTACGCAAAGTAACGGAATGTATATCAAGAGCAATATACCTGAAAATATTATATTGTGCATTGAAACTTAAACTAATAAAGACCATTTTGTTCAAAACTGCAGATAGCGTTAAGGTATGTCACGCTATGTACGAAAACAAACACCATGAAATATTTTTTGTGCTACGTGTTGCGACTTAGTAAGCTTCAACTCTTATAGAGACCTACATATGTATGTACATGTGCCTAACGCGATAGTTCGCTAACGCAAAAAAATTCCTTCACGTAGCTTCTCTTTTATGTCATCCCAGTGATATATCGTAGTTTTTTTTACTACATAAAGCTAGGATTTTATTTTATGTCCTTTAAAATTAGATTCTACTAATATGACCTAGTACATTAGTTTTTGCAACCAAGTACTCATTTAACAAATAAAACAATTTTTATGTCATCGGTGATTTACATATATTAAATTTCGTCTAACACCGGCATCGAGGCGACATTGACATGTTCGCTGTTTAAATTTTAAGATTTTAATTTTTCTTTACATATAAATGCATATAAAAATATAAACTTTCACTGTAAAGTATAGGTTCATATCAGACAAAATCGATATATCCAAGAATATTTTTCTCGTGAAGTGCAAAGAAGGGATTTCACAAAGTACGTTTATATTCCAGAGATTTCTACCTGTTCATCGCTACTAAAGTGCAAAAAATCTCTAGAGAAACACCACCATTACTTCACACTCGGTCTAGTTAGTGGTTTTACCCACACAGCACAAGGTTCAATCGTTCTTTGTCGTGTTCCTTTTTTAAAAGATTTGGTTCGGAGAAAGAGTTTCTTTTAATGCACACGGTTCAAAATAGAACACGAAACGCATTGAGACTTATATACTGTTACAGATGTATGAATTACATATATTTTGACGTTCCTATAGCTTAATTGATTGAGATTGCCGAGCTCAAAAGTGGAAGTTTAATTTCCAGCGAGAACATTTGGTTTTCGGATCTTGATTATTTGTAAGATCCTAATTGTGTATGAAAATGATAGCCGTGACATAATAAGACCTAATTATATAACAAATGTGTCAGTAGTTAAAAGAATTTTACTAACAGAACTTTCATAATCAATGAAAAATAACGGTGAAATAATGAGTAGATACGATTTCTCTGAAGGATGTAGACTACGGCAATCAAATTCAAAACTTTTTAGTAGGTTACACCTGATGACGTTGAAAGCACTCTAACAAACCTAATGTTTGAAAATTCAGCTTTTTATTTAACTGGTCAAGCTTCTAAATGCACCTCTAATTTGTAGGGGCATTATAAATAAAATAAGGAAAACATCCGGAGTAATTTTGCATAAGTACTTAAAAATATGTCTTATAGAAATGTTTTTAAAACTTGTTACATCTGCTAAATGCAAATTTTGGTGACACGATGGACTATGGCTTTTATATCCCATTTTCTGAGCCGAAACCCATCTACGTTAGTGGAATTGTTATGGATTTTAATGAACCTAATGAAACTAACCCGTTGGCCAATATGATATTAATAAAGTCGACAAAACATAATGGCCAAATGACTCCTTTATTTGAGTGTTGTTACAATAACAGTTTGTAATTTACAAAGCATACAAAAGTTCAGTGCTTAACAAATACATAAAAAGTAACATAATTGCTGTATGTATAAGAATCAGGACCTATCCAATTACCGACGAGTTAAATTTCAAATTAAAATTACCATTTAAAAAAAAGTAGGTTACGAATAAGAAAGCTTGAACATTATATTTCTCAGGTATTGGCTTTTATCAATGAACTGAAACTGGTATAATCATGAAGTCAATCGAAATGGACAAGCCAATAAAATGAACGGGTCACGTCGCTTGACCCGGTATGGCTCATAAAGTCTCGGCCCTTACTTCGCAGTCGAACATAAAAGCTGCAAAGGAAATTGCTTGCAATCCAAATTGTCCTCTCGCGGCGCTAACGGTGTCCCGCTGCGGTTTTCTCGGAAATTGTTGACGCGTTAGCAAATTTTTGATGCATTGGAACACATTTTTTTAAAATAATATTTATAAATAAATAATAAATATAACAATATATAAATACTAATTGTACTTACGAATAAAATAATTATTAATAATGGCATTCCACACATCTAACTAAGAGATGGACAAATGCAGTATTAATAAAGACAAAAAAATCATTTAACTACAATAAAAAATTACAAACAAAAAAAATAATAGAAAACTTTGAACTAATGCAGTTATATCTTACAGTATACAATCTCGCGAGATAGTAATTAAAATAACGATATTGAAAACCTTATGGATCACCATAATATGTATAAACTGGCAGATAATTAAATTATGTACATTAACATCGACACTTTCTTGTGTTCCAAGATAAAAAGGCATTCAAAATGTGACTCGTAAAATTGTTTTTTTTTCCACACAAACTTTTTTCCTTTTTCTCCCTTTATAGATTAAAATAAACATAGATTCAACGTATACATTAAAATAGAAAGACAAGACTACAAAAAGAATATATATTTGAGTTCCAACTAGTTATTTAAGTGGTCCCCAATCGAAATTTTGAAAAAATATAAAATGAACCGAAAAAAGTCGTATTAATAATTTTAATAACTTCGCTCCGCACACATTGATATTTTGATGAATAATTAACACCGTAATTAATAGGCTGACCCAATTCACTGCAACTGATATTTTACACATCAACAGTGGATTCACCTTTCACCTGGTTAAATCCAGCAATTAGAAGTCGATTACATAATCCGGATAAATTAACGCGCACATTACTAATAGCCATGATTTCGTATTACGGGTATCGCGTTAACCACTCGAAATAATTAGTACTGTAAAAGTAACGTATCCCGTTTAATATTCAAAAAGAATTCCCCACTCATACTCTAGAAATAGTATGTAAGTCCTAAGGATGTAAATAAGATTTTATTACCTTTTTTCTTATGACCCATCGCTCCAAAAGATACCCGACCTCTTTGTCAGAGGTGACCGCATTACATGATGCACTCAAAAAGTTTTGCAAAATTATGTAGTTTTAAATGTAATATTTCTAATATTCAATATTTTCAACAATTCCTCACCAGTATTTGAGCAAATTTTCCGAAATCTCATGTTTGGTCACTTATTGTTCATATCATTTAACACTTCTGGTAAACATTTGAAAGTAAACACGTCTAAGTAAAAAAAAATACGATTTAGATCGTCCCAGTTCTTCTAGATCGCTTCACTTTGCTTCATTATGATAATTACTTTCTGAATCGTATTGGCAATTAAAAGATGCATCACGTGTATTCATGTCGGAAACTAGCAGAGACTATCCTGCTTTTGATTAAAAAATGCAAGACTCATTCCACGCGAGGCTGCTTTGAAAATAGGTGACGTTGTTCGGCACCTCAAGGGAAAATATTTTCCTCACTTGAAAGTACGAGTATATGTGCAAAATCTCGTAAAGCATTCCGATCCAATTTATCCAATTTGCTTATCCTTTTTTTTTAAAACGCCAATATTGCAGTTTAGCTCGTAATTATATTTGATCTAATTTTTTATTGAAAAATTTCTATTTTCACAATAACTACAACTAGCCATACACATAACTGGTCCTATAACTAAAAACTGTTATACGCAATATTTTTTGCGTGGGTTGGTGATCTATTTATATTTACTGAAATTATCCGTTGCGTCTAAGAAGGCTGCAAAATCTAATATGAATATACAGTTAGTTGTAAAAGCCCTAGGGAATAAATTTCGTAACAGAACAATTTATTGCACCTCTAAAGTCTATGAATCAACCTGCCATTTAAATCAGTTGCACAAGAGTAAAGGTACATCTTTATTTTTACATTGTGGCATCGTCCTCTCAACGGACAGGAATTACTAAATTCTTTCGGACGAAGTCGCCAGCATAATTCAGTACATAAATAAAGGTGACTGACGTACTCACACTAATAATACAATGTGGGGTAATAAAACAGCATTTTTGCAGACCTTACTTCACATATTTTATTTACCCAACGTCTTAAGCTTCTCGGGTAGTGTAACTACCAAACTATTCTAGAGCTAAATAGCTCCCGGAATACGAATAATATTGACAATAGCTTTTATAAAATGAGCAAACGAGTGTATGCATTGTGATTTAAAGTGGCTATTCAGTTCCAGGAATGTATGGGATGTAGTATCCTGCTGTCGATAGAATCAGAAGGTAGTACAAGATTCCTTCTGTCCTAGGTTGCTTTTTTATGTTATTACAACAACAAACAAGCAGATGATCCGTCTGATGACCCTTGCCTACGGACTTTAGTAACATCAAAGAAATCACCAATTTTTTGTCGGCCAGGAAAGACGAGAAAAGAAAGAAAGAAAATATTGTTTTCAAGCCACCAGCCGGAACAGTCTTAAAATGATAGTTTAATTCTGTGCTGCCCAGTTTAGTCTTAACATTTTTTTATGAGTGAAGGACTAGCGAAAAAGCTGACGGGCCAACTGATAGACCATGAGGGGTCGCGAATGTTTCACTGACCCTGACGGAGAGATCTTTTAACGTCTTTCTTAAAGAACCCTATGTCATAGCGCCCTGAGAAAACCTCCGAAGGCAGCTCATTCCACAGCTTACACAAACGCGGTAGAAAAGATCGTGAAAATCGGTCTGTTGAGAATCGCCACGAGCCCAGATGATATAGGTGGAATTTCAAATTTCGACGCGTAGTGTAACTATGGAAAGGTGACGTTATCATTTGTCGAACCAGTTCCTCGGAGTAATCACCATTATACAGTCTATAGAAAACGTCGAGACAGCCAATGTCTCCCCGAAGACATAAAGGTTTTAATTTGCCAGTGATTCGTTTGTCGTGTCAGTGATAGGTCATTGACTAATCGAATTGCGCGTTTTTGTACGGTGTCAAATGGTTCATGTTGATATTGTGGAACACCGGTCTGAGCAAAAACCGTCAACGACGACTTTAATATATCGCTCAGACAGAAAGCTGGTTATCCATTAGCATAACTTTTCAGGAAGACCGTAAGATGGAACTTGATTCGCGAGATAGGCCACCCGGTCAAAGGCTTTGGTGATATCAAGGCTAACAGCCAAGGACTCTCTGTTGCTTTCAAGGGCTTGAGTCCACCGGTGAGTAAGGTAGACTAGAAGGTCACCAGCCGACCGACTATGGCGGAAACCATATTGGTAGTCGCTGATCAGCTGGTGATCCTTCAACTACTTCAGGGGCTGCGTCTTGATCACATGCTCCATCACCTTCGCAAGCAGAGAGGTAATCGCAATATGCCTGTAGTTATCCGGGTTGCTGCGGTCACCCTTTTTGGGCATAGGGTGAAATAGAGTTACCTTCCACGAAGAAGGTACTTTTCTATTTAACCCATTGACTGCCAGCTCCGAGATATCTCGTAGTGCGTGCTGCAGTTTTAGATTAATTACAAATGGCCATTTCAGTTAAAAATATTTTAAAAAGGTGAATGAAAAATTTATATGGAGTAGAAAAACGTATTAATTTTCAGTTTTTATTATAAAAGTTAGAACTTATACGATTAGATTATTACATAAAATTTTATTCATATAAATGTATGAATAAAAAAAAATAACCTTGGCACCCAGGGCAAGACGCACTATGTATATGACTAAATATGTCTGGCAGTCAATGGGTTAAACGATGATGCCCACTCATCAGAGTGTGTACGTCTATTTATTCTCCTGTATTTCTATCTACACCAAAACTAAATCAAAAATATATTGATATGTAGATTGACCTACAAAAGATTGACCTACTTAAAAGGACACTATTTTAAAAACAAGGTCAGTTTCGACAAAGATTTTTGCTTTGCTACTTTTATCTTGATTTCTTTCTTACTATTATCAAATTAATAATGTATTCATTTCATTATTTCTATTTCTATTTTATACATCTTTTATTATTAGAAAATAATTTATTCGTTTAGCTATAATCGAAAATTTTGCAATTCAGCATTTCAATTTTCATTACATCATCAACATAGTAATTTCGTTCTCGCCGTCCAAATTTGTGACAATTAAATCGGCCAAGTGCATCACCAGCCTAACTCAGGCTCTCCGTATAGCTATTTTGCAGCTTTTTTTTATAATTTTTATCATATGAAAGCAGCAAATAAATATGTGGTCCATGTCCATTACCTGGCTACTGCTACCTGTAGACATGTATACGAAAACTGCATTTCCATTTGAGGTTGGTTAAAGATGTAACGCTAGTTTTGAAGTAAGTAAGTAGAGATCGCGGTATTCATACATTTGCAATAGACCTCACAAACTTACACTTTAAGTAAAGTATTCAAAATGTCAATTTATTATGTTGGTAATTGTAATTCCGTCACGTCAAATCTTTCACGATAGTATTAAGTACGAATGCGTCACAAGAAGCGGGAAGTCCGCTAGTGACGATGTCGCTACTAATAATATTTCACGAGACATTTAGCGGTGCTCTAGAATTCGATATGAAATTATCAGTGCCAATACATCCGTAAATAAGTAGATATAAATACTGATGGCTCGATGAAAGAAATTTCTAAGTAGATTTAGGCAAATTTGTAATAAAATACTGAGTAAAAATTGCTACAAAATGCTCAATTCATGCGATTAAACAATAAATATTTATAAAAAAAACCATTTTAAATAGGTGAATTTTTTACTTTCATCTCATATTTTTTCCCCTTTTTTTGTTTTCCAGGAGTAAACCTTCAAAAGGTACCGTGGGAGTGACACCGTAATTTTATGGGGTTATATGGGATTTTTACCGCATCCCCCCAGTGACCTTCCTCAGCGCTAAGTAACGGACTCCAGGCTTTCCATAGGAACACAACTGGAGTCCTCTGAGCGCGGTGCCCCTATCGGGCTCCGCCTGGGAGGGACAACATGTCCCGTCCCGCACCATCCGATCTTATCGACGGTACCACGCCACACATAACCTCGTCCTTCCTGGTGTCACTAGCCGAACGGTTCGAGCTTCCACTCTTACCGCCCGCAACCCCGAAATACGACAGGCACGGGATACGGTAGCTCGTATTCTGGACCCGAGCTACACACCTGTCATCTGTTAACTACCTTTAAGGGTGGTAATTTCTTTCTCCAAATTTAAGTGAGACCAAGTGGGAAGTATACCATGTCAAACAATAAAGGAATTTTCCTAATCGATTAATAAATGACGGAGTTTGTAGTAACAAACAAAAAAAAATTGAGAACCTACTCTTTTTTTGAAGTCGGTCAGAGATAGAACTGACCCTCTTTAATACTAATTTTAGTGCTCAAGTGTCGTTTCATATTTATATTTCACTGCGACATTTTGAAATAACAAACATACGCTTTGAACGACATCTAAAATATATTTTACGACATTACAGAAAATTAATTATCCACGCGATTTATGACCTAAGTGTTTGTATTTCAAACATAGAGAATGACGATGTCATTTTGTTATGTTGTACTAATATATATATTCGTAAACAACTACTTTATTATGAGTTTAAATTGACATTAATATAATTATATACCAGTAAATCGATTTCGGTGTGCTTCGGTATCCCAAAATTTGAGAAGTCAGTACGAATATTTTTATGAAATGAACATCTTGTAAGAATTTCTAAAAATAAATAATTACATGTTATCAAGTACTTACTATAATATTTGTTTTAAACTATATAGGCACAATAAGTTACACTTTAAGCAATCGGAAATAATAAAAATGAGGCAGTAAAATTAAAAAGAATAGACGTTATATACTAGAGTAGATTAAATAGTGTATTTCCTATTTTATATATTTATTTAATTTAGGATATTAGATTTAAATGTAATTTTTACTCAACGCAAAGTAGCTTCATGGGCTTATCCATTTTGTGCTTTTCCATTGTAGCACTATAGAAAAGTGTGTTAAAGTGAATTATTCCGCCAGTCGATTGTTTATATTCTTGTAAATATCATTAAAAATATGTTAGAAATGAAAATTTGAAACGGTGACAAAAAATAAAAAATCAATAATTAATGACAAGCATGTCAAGTGAGATGTCATTTAAACAGGTCTTTAAGTGTCTCATATCATTTTTCCTTCTCAGTAACCATTTAGGAGTTTTTACGAATTTCTAACTGCAAACTGGCAGTCGTTTTCATTTAAATGTAGGAGTTAACCTCTCAAAATATTTTTTTCTAATACTATCAAAGCTGAACGTAGACCTCGACTGAGGATAACAGACTGTAGGGATAGAGCAAGTATTAGGGCTTTCCATCCTTTTTTTATGTTCGCTTTTTATGCAGTCATATTGTTATTGCACCTCATATTTAGCACATGAAAAATAAACAAGATACAAAAGACGAAAAAATCACTAACTAAAGGCACAAGCACTTATTAAGGATTACTAAATAAAACTTACATATACATAGAACTGTTAAAATGTCAAATATATTTTAAATATCTGAGGCTTCATTAAAAAAAAATATTAAAATAAATGTGTTTATATTATTTAGTGTATAAGGTACACCGCATAAGAGTTTCAAGAAAGGTCGAAAATAAGGACGTGTTGTTAATAAACCTGATATTACAACAGCTCTACCAGAATAGAAATTTTGTTTACCATACATCCGCCCGTATACAATGCATATCACACTCATCCAGCGATAAATAGGCCTTAAATTCATCAGGTGTTAAAATATAATTGAATACCGATTAGCATGGCGTAGATTTTACTAACAACTAAAAAATCATAAAATTTATAAATTTTTTAGACAGGCATTTCATGAAGCGATAAATAATATATAAATTTAAATCTAAACGTGAATTATTGAAATATCGAAATGTAATTAATACCCCATGTTTTTCATAAAACTGAAATACAGAGTCGAGATCAGATTAATTATAGATTTATGCACCTCGAATGTCTATCTTATGGTGCCTTGTGTGTAACAATAACTAATCCATATTACAAATATCTAATAAATGTGTCCCTAATAAATATCTATTATGACCAATTAGCTTATTATTTGTTAAAGTATCTTCAAGGTACCACACATTCAACCGTATAATGGTGCTAAATAAAATAAGCGTGTATTTTAACACTGTTTACTATAAATTATACTGTAGAGCAAAATGTTAGACAAATGTTTGTACTGTCTAGGAGAAATACTGAGTTCAACTAATTTATTTTTACGCGGTGTGCTTGTTACTGCTTCATATTTCTAAACATTAGAATTGGACCCTCGTTTACTAATACAGTTCGAACCTTATCTGCATTTCTCATAACTCTTCAAGATGTACAGTTAAATTTGGTAGTTTGTTCCGTACGTTGTACAACTATGTTTAAATATTACTTGACGACCCCGTAGCCCAGTTGGTAGTGACCCTGCCAGCCGAGCGTGGGGTCCCGGGTTCGATTTACGGCCGGAGCAGATATTTATGTGACAGATAAATGTTTGTTCTCGGGTCATGGGTGTTTGTGACGTGATAATTGTGTATGTCCATGCCACCCGCAACACAGGGAAATGCGGGGGTGTGAGTGTGTGAACGTTTATTTTTTATTTTTATTTATTCTTATTTTTATGAAACTAATTTGCTTGAGAAACTCTTCATATTATACACATATAGTTATGGTACAAATATTTATAACAGAATAAAGTAGACCGAAGCGACTCTATGCACTTCGCTGTTCCATATGAACGCTTATGATTCGATGTACTGACTGGTACTGATATGCATTCACCAGTATATTCCTGGCTCACAGTACAAAAGGTATTCGCTACAATACCTCCACAAGTGCGCTTCACAATGTCGGTGAATATTGATATGGAGAATTTTTCTCTACGAAAAAACTTACGTCGTCGTACGCTAAACACTCTGAAGACAGCTGTCACGGTGCTCAAACAGATCGCCAGTGAGTATTTTCTATTTATTCAAGGAAGTACTGAACACTCATGAAGTTAGCAGAATAAATCCGTATATTGCGCGACTTCGTGGATTAAATACTGTTTGTTGGATTGCACTAATAAGAGGATCATCGGATTCTTGATACGAATCGGTGGAAGTGGTTAAAACCCTGATTTGATTTAAAGCTTAAACGTGTTTATGAGGAAAGACCAATTATTTTTCTGAAGCTTCTTTGAAGCTTTCCAATGCGGAGTTTATTTCAATTATTTAAAATACTAGAAGTGTCTGGTAATTTATAATTAAGTTCAAAAGAGGATGATTATAGTTCAAAGTTGAAATTGATAACTTACAGCTTATTCGTTTACAATAGTTTTCTTAATTAATGCGAGGAAATAAAAAATATCTGCCTCTTTTGTTAATTTTGTTTACTATATTTTTTTTATTATAAATTCTTTCTCTTAATATATTACAGCCATGTTACAGAGTAACAAACAGTAAAATATATGTACCTACTACTCGTATGATTATGTATATCTGTACTAATATTATGAAAAGAGAGTGCGATATTTGTGTGTTTCTGTATATACGGAGAGTAATCTCTGAAACCACGGCACCTACGAAAAATTCTTTTGCCATTTGAAACTTACAATATTCCGTATTATCATAGGCTATTTATTAAACTTCCTTCCGGTGAACTTCCTCAGTGCTATATACATGCTATATACTCCGGGATCACCAACGGAACGCAACCGGAGTCCTGAGCGCGTGCCCCGCCGCCCTTTGCTCGTGATGAGCCTACGCACATCCCCCACCTTCTGGTGTTTACCGCGGTACCCGGCCACGCATGCCGTCGTCCTTCCCGGGGTCGCTGACTGGACGGTTCGAGCTCCCACCCTAGCCGCTCATAACCCCGGAAGCCTCCTTATAGTCGCCTCTTACGACAGGCAGGGTTACCATAGTAATATTCTGGTCCCGAGCTACAGGGACAATATATAAATTACTTAGAGCCATGATGATATTCACTTTATTTTATACTATTTAGACAATAGTATCGATTATAACGTTATAACTACGATTGAAAATCGTTCAACCCGAACGATGTCGGGTGGGCTTTTAGTATTCAAAAAATATACTTGCCTTTGTCCTTAGGTCTTAAAACTTTACTTGCTACATTTTGCGTTAAATATGGTGTACAGAACACACTTATAAGCGATATGGTCAAATTTATCACAGTTGAATGACCAATGATTAAAGAACCACGTCAGAACTAACCGTAATCAATCAGTGATTCTAATCTTTGCTCCACCAAGACTGATTGTTTGCGTCAATGATTGAAATGCGTTGTCGTCTACAAGATTAACTGTTGTTTCTTATTGTATTACGAAGGATGAATAATTACTTCGTAATTAATGAAATAACGCCAAACATGTAATTTTTATCGTTGTTTATTTGTTTGATACAACCAAAATCATTCACTACGTCTATAGGCGATGGTTTCTGCGCTCAATTGGAGATGTCTAGGTTGTAATGTATCGTGTTGGTCCAGTTCGAGTTGCTGTAACGTCAGTCCAAAACACATGAACGGAGCGTTTAGTCTGCACAATGGCCTTCTGACACTCCTACATAATGCTACTAACAAAGATTATTTACTTAAAGTTCTCTGTAAAGTTCGAAAGTGCTCGTAAATTTTAGTACAACTTAATCAACTGCCTAGGTTGTTTAACTTTGTAGATTACTAAGTTTTGAGTTAAGTGGTCTCTGTAACTATGGACTATCTCAACAAACTTCAAATTTTCTATTTAAGTCGCTCACAAGGCCTTCTGTGGATTGGATATTGGAAAGACTCTTTTGTAAAAGACGCTGGCTCCAACTTTTTTTAAGGTTTTTACCAAAGCTTACATCAAACAACTCGCTTCATAGCGGATAGGCAGACATACTAAGAGTCTACATAACAAATGTCGTTTCATGTACCTATTATTTCTAGCGGTCATTGCCTAATATCAGTATCATTAATTTAAGCAGATAAGTCAGATAAGCAACTTCAAAGACAACCAGAAGTTGGATGGCTGACTGCTGCGATTGTTATAGTCAGATAGTAGCTATTAGCTATATCAGCTAGGAGACCATCCGGCAGCATAAAAACTTTCAAAACTTAGGTAGGCTACATTTAAGAGGAATTAATAAAAAATTAGATACTGTCTACTTGCACCTTTTTATACTATTAAAAATTTCAATCTGGAGATAGAACAAGAAACTTCTCATGAAAAATACTAGTTCGTCTTTTTCATGAGAAGTTTCTAAGTTCTAAGTTCGCCATTTTCTTAAGAAATATAACTTAAAAACAAGCTCGACGAAAATAAAATTCTAGAAGTTATCATATAACTGTCCACCGGTTCTCCGCAAATATTTTCCGAGAGCTATCTACAGGAAGCATATTAAATCTGAGTGACCTTACCAGAATATCTTTTTATAAAGGATTCTATGGCATATTTGATATAAGAAGTTAAAAGAGCAACTCATTTGCTTTTGCTGCATAACAAGAATACTTAATACTAATCAAAAAGCAAGATTAAATAATAAATTTAATTTTTATAATTAGTGAAGTTTATTAAATATTGTATATAGTCAAATTTCTAAAATTATACATTAAGTATCATCCTCTCCATCGAATAATTTTGTGATCGCATAGGGAGAACTATTTCAAAAATTTTATCTTCCACACTGATTCTCAGATTCCACGCAAATTTACAGATATACTTATTTCTACTCTTAAAAATCCATGTAATTATTGATAATTATGGATGACTCATGTGGACTAGTCATATATGTTTTATCTGTATAAAGTACACTCTGTACTATCAATCGTAAAGTAACAACCAGCCTGTCAATAAAACATTTGCAGCTGTCAAAACCATCAATAAATATTTGACTCACTCAAATAAGCCTGCCAATGTTAACAAGTAATGTCAGCACATTACTTGATAATATCAGCATATTACATATAATTAGTAACATGCCTCAGATATCATTCCTGAAGACATGCCTAATTCATCAGACTGTTTATTCTACTTATTATTTTATGCATATAGTCGCAAACGCCGATAATGATAATGGAAGCACAGCACTCTCGAATTGGCCAAAATTACAGCAATTTGCCAGACATTTTGCTAAACGTCAGCGCCTCTAATGTACGTGTCATTCAAAATGTTACCATTGTGTTTGTCGTGTCGGAAGAGCCTTCTTACGACAGAACATTAAACTGAAGCTTATATTTGATTTCACCTGACAATCTACGTAACCTATCTGATGTGCAGTATTCTTAGACTATCTACTCTAATTAAAACTTGTAATTGAAATCATACTGAAAAACCTTTGAATACATAACTCATATTTTTTGGAAAATATGTGCCTATTGGATATTTATTACTGGAAAATATTGACGCAAGTACTTTCTTTCTTACCTTCTTCTCATTCTCTGGCTGAAAACGAATCAGCGATACCTACCTTTGGTCTTGTTGATGTCCATGGGCAACGGTGACTACTTATCATGAGGTGGCTCGTCTGCTCGTTTGTCAGCTTTTAACATAAAAAAAAACCTATAATGCGAAAGTTATTTGTCCCGATGAGATTATTTGTGTGTTGCTAAGATTCATGTACACACGCAAACCATCATAACCTTAACAACACCTTAGAAAATTTTCAGAATAGAACATAATAATTTGAAGAACCTTGACGAACTTCAACTCAGTTCGCGATTGAAAAATATATTGTTATGAAATGACGTCAAGTTGTGAAGTGTCTTTAATGGAAAAGTATATATGACCCTGTTTTCACCTACATAACAGCTTATTTCAGCATAAACTGAGTCAGATTTCATGTCAGAACTTTATGGGGCGAAGTAAATGATAATGAATTCTAAACGTCGTACTTATGCGTACTTTTTGAAAAGGATGTTAATAATTTGGAACTATGTTAGATAATTTGTGACACGAACTCGTTTTGTGGTTTTAACAAACTTTTTATTTAATACTAGCGGCCCGTGCCGACATCGTTTGAGTTAAATAATCTATCTGGAATAATGTACCTTAGAAATAATAAAACATTTTTCGAATAAGTGCCGTGGTTCTTGATATTTCTCTCCACGTATACATAAATTCACAAAATTCACGGCCTCCCTTTATAATATTAGTTTAGACTAGCCGCCCAGCCCGACTACGTTCTGGTTATTCAATTAATTGTTATTCATAATATATTAAACACAAATTATATAGTATATCCGGAATATTAAATATAAAAGCAGTTATAGTGCAGTGATTCGTAAGGCTAATTGTTCGATGTTGTCTACAATTTCAAATAAGGGATTTCCCTCAGAAAAGTCAATAAAATTAGGAAATTAAGTTTTATGGTATGGTACGGTATATTGCCAAAACTTTGCAATACATAAATAATACTAATTGAAATCAAATTTCAAAATAATTTTTGCGGTGCATCTGAGAGATGTCTTCTACGGGCTCCTCGAATGCTGCTACTTATAGTAGTGTGCACGTCTGGTAAATATTTGGTAATATAGAAATCGTATACCTGCGCTTGTCAATCACTTCACATTGAGAAATAACCAAATCGTCGATTGGCCGTTTGGTCCGTAGACTGTATTGATAAATTTAAATTTTATCACCTGTGTTAATGTTATAAGGTTTTCGACACAACGCTGTTTCAGTTTCAGCAATCATGTCTGACTTGGCACCAATCCACGAGATCCTGCTTATGAGTATCGAAAAGTAGTCTGGCATCAAATGAAAAATATCTTCCTCACCCCTAGGTTGCCGTATAAGATTTTGTAAAACTTCCCGATACAGTCGGCAATATGTGTTGAATCCTTTCATAGCTAAGTTCCCTATAATCTTTAGTTTTCTTTTTCTGCTACCTCCTATCCTAGAGATTATTTTATAACCTCGCAAAGTTAAATCACGTTGTGACGTAACCATTGGTAAACGGGTTCTAAAAAAAACCTGAGCCTACTAGTGGAGTGGTAATGGTTTGTGATAGAAATTATGATATTATAATCATGAATATATTTGATAAAGGATTCCATCCAACCTGGAGTCCAAGCCGATCACTACTGCTCGTAGTGCACTCTGCTGAACAACGGTGGAGGCTGGTCTGATCTATCTTGTTTGAGAGCGATGTGTGTTCTACACCACCTAAACTTTAATTCTAGCTGTACTCGTGCATGGTAACAGGGTTCTTTAGCTACCTGAATAGCTATTTGTCTCCTAGAATCATAAATATTTTTCACATGTTTGATCACAGCGTCAGAGAGCTAGTAATAATAAGACCACGTTTTCTTCTTCGCTGGCATCTCGCCGGTGATGCCTTTTTTTATTACAGACGTCCATAGCCGACACTAAACACTTACCCTCAAACGGTGAGTCTGTTCGTTTGTTGGTTAACTGTTATATTGTTATTAATAAAAATAGTGTGCCCTATTAATGCGATATTTTCCGTTGAACTAGTACTCTGTTTGGATAACCCAACACATGTAAGCTTATTTGCAACGATTTCACGGCGCAAACTTTGTTAATCAAAAGTACCGCGGTCTGCACAAGTTAAGCATAAACATGCTTACGCTAGAATAACAAGTCGTTAAATATTCATGAAACACTTTCGGTTGCTAAAATCAACATAAATTAAAATTTGACACCGAAATGTTTTGAAAAATCTTTCATGAATGATACATAAATAAGATTTGAATAATGTTTAAATACCTACTAGAAATGTAAGAAGTACGTACTAGAAAAGCAATATCAATGCTGAAGTTAAGCTATCCTATGAATCTGCAGGCTAAATGATTATGATGAACTTCAACTCGGCGATATGGGATCTTTGATAAACTTGTATTGTGATTTATGAACCAAAAGTTAATTATGAGATCGATCCCCTCACGACCGCATATTCAGATTCTCCAACAAAACTCATTAATTAACATCAATATAGATATGCGGTTAGTTTTAATTTAAAATTTGCTAAATTTCATCTTCCATTTTATACATATATTATAAAACGAACTGAGCAAGTTAAATGAGAATGAAGATGTTATAATCGTAATAATTAATTTACGCCCATTGCTAGTGCTCAGTCAGCTTTTAAAATAGTAATATTTACACAACGACTACGATGCAATTAGTTTACACAGTAGTTTATGGTTTTATTATTTGACTGAAAGCTAATTAATATTATTATTTCAGTGTGGCGCAGACAGTTGAACTGGTTTGCTCTCTATTTGTCCTCGATTTGAACTTGATTATTATGGTGATCATCATTTGAATCAGGAAAAAATACTGCATCGGACAGTCTGGGTTTAATTATTCTAGGATGTCTTTTATGTTACATACGCTTTTAATTTTTTTGTGAATATTTCGAAATTGACATGAAAAAATGTTGTCAATCAACGAAATTGATTCGCTGCTTGGGATTTGTACGTCGTCATGATATATTTCCAAATTAGCCTCTCAAAAATTACGTAATATGTTCTTTGTTTAAAGGCCGGAAATTTGTGTTGATAATTTTGTTATTGTCCAATAAATATATTTTTAAACATACATAATTTTATTTTAACCTACCAATGACTGTAATACAAATTACAGCAAATGGCAAATAGCACGATAAAAAAATATTAACTTACAGCTATTTAGTAGCCATCATTTTATATTTATAGTCAGATAAAACAAATTTGTTGCCAGTGAATTTGAACAAATTAACGATACATTTATCTTTTAAGATACAGCATATTCGCTGTTTATAATTAAAAAACCAATTGCCGTATCTGGTAATTAAACCTATTACAAAAATAATAAAATCATTCTATCGATTGCAAATAGAAGGTTTTAGTTTAAATTCAAATTGCTACAAAAATAATCTTTCTAAATCTTTTAGTTCACAAGTTATGGGTTTTTAACTCTGGTGTAAAGTTGCATTTTTCGAGACGCAACGATATTGCTTTCCAGCGTCACTATGTATCACTGCTTAGTTTCCATTTTCCATTACATTTGGGTTACCATTTCCTGACTAGGGTCTTTTTATTTCGTACGATGGGGTTATCATCCTGGGACGTACATACTCGTTTTTTATGCTAGTCCCAAGATGTCTTAACCTTTTTAGCTTTGATAGGTTGGAAAGTGATTGCTTTCACAATTTATCGCCACGTAGGTTCTGCGCATATCCATTTATAATTTACGCGTTCCAACGTTCACACACTTACAATCCCACATTAGGATTCCCCTATATTGCGGGTGGCAAGATGTACACAAATATGACATCACAAGCACCCATGACCCGAGACCATTACCTATCAATATTCACATTTATCTGTACATATAATTGAGTCTGCCCCTTGCACCGTCAGAAGATTAAAACTACCACAAACTAGAAATAATTTCTTACCAGTTTTTAAAATTATTAAATTTCAGAATAACACGTTGATCATTTACATATGGGTACAATACTTTAAAATTCTACTAAAACTTTACCTACTTTTATTTATCGACTTCAAAAAAGAAGGCAGTTCTATATTAGTGTATATGTCTTTTTTTATGTCTTTACATACATAATTCCTAATTTATGAACTGATTTTGGAGCTTCTTTTTTAGTGTGTAGGAGATGGCTCGGATTTAGTCCCCTTTAAATATGGTAAGGTAGCAATAATTGAGCTGTGTCTAATTTAACTTATTTTTATTTATTTTATTTTATTTAATAGCCGACAAACGAGCAGACGAGCTACCTGATGGTAAGTGGTCACCGTCGCCCATGGACATCAGCAAAACCAATGGTATCACTGATGTGTTGTCGGCCAGGAAATGAGAAGGTAAGAAAGAAAGAACTGGCTCTCAAGCTCCCAGCCGGAACACGACGAGTCGTTTGGCGGCTGACTCAAGCAGGAGGGTGGTAGCTAGCCAGGCTTCACGAAAAGATAATTATACCAGTAATAAAACTAATGACTTAATAATAATACCGATAATATAATCTTTACGCGAAGCCCTACCTGATATACGACCTAGCCACCAAGCAGGGTGGCTTTTGTCGCCTCTTACGACACCCCGTTATGCCAGCATGGGATTGGGGGGAGTATTCTAGGCCGTCCCAATACGGCCAAAAACTTAACTTGCTGCGGTAACATTAAAAGTAGCAAAGCAAAACATAACCAGCAAAACAAATAAACCAAAACCAGCTTATCATTGACTATCTCAGGATCTGATGTTGTGTTTTGGAAACAAAAACTGCAATTTCTCAACGAATTGAAATAATACAACCGTGTGTGACATGTTGGCGTCTCGGAGTCATCAACCCATAATTTGGAATTGATGAGGAATGCAATAACATATCTTAACGATTAGGGCTTAGGGGATAACCTTTATATATTATAATAATATTTTGTAATATACTTTTTAATTAAAAATAATTACATTAAAAATTAAAAAATAAAAAGGTTTTTAATGAATTAAACCGACTTCAGAAATAAAAACTAAAGCGAAAATAAAACATTTCAGTAAGTATATAACGCATATAATAATATTTTGTTTACTTACTTGTATGTACTTAATTTATTTTCGCGTTTTAGTGTTTCATATTTTTATTTATTTTTGGTATATTTTGTATATTTTCTTTTTGTAGTTAGTTTAATTTTTTTAATGCTTATCATTAGTGTAAAGTGCCTTATAATATAATCATATACGTGGTTTGTTTCGAAGAAATCGTATGGTAGAATCTAAGCAATATAGTATTACAGGAATCATTTAAAAGCAACATGTACATATACTATAAAGGAAATAACTTCCAACTCAGCCGAAGCTATCAGCGATCTGGCTTTTGATATCTTTATAATTGCTGTATTCATCAATAGAACTGTAAACTTCAGAGGCTGCAACCCTTGCTGTGCTGTGTTTTGTTACAAAAATATTACTAAATCAATACCTAAGTGACAATCATCCTTAATAGCTAGCATGAAATCTTACTCTTTGACTTCATTGATAACAAAAAAGTCATCATTATTATTAGAATAAAACATGCTGAGAACCACATCTCCAGTGTGCCCTTACGTGACTCGATATAAAATATTGTTAAGCAGGTCAAGTGGTATGGAGCTTGAGGTGGCTATTCGTAGCGGAGAGGACCAGCTAGAGGATGAGATGAATCTTGGCAAGATGTTTATGCAATCTCTCTACGATATTGTAATTATTGCGTTGCCGCTATATTTTTTATATCGTAACAAGATCATGTCTACTCTAAATCTATTACAGTTAACGCGTCTTGTCTTAAGAAATAATGATGTGTATATCGAAGACGCAACGATCGCTATGACACAATTAAGTTTTTGAAGAGAATGTTTGTGGTTTTGTGTGGAATTTGAGAATTGTTTAACCATCACATTCACACAAATTAGCAAGTCTTGAAATACCGTCCGCTGTAAATGTTTGCTTGATGATCTTTCATAGATGGTAGTCTCGATCGTTCCTATCACGCACGTATCAATTATGTATTACGTATTATTTTCACACTCAGATTTTACCCAAATTATTTTTTCCATGAAAACGTTAATAAGTCACAGACGATAATATATCGATATATCGAGTACATAACCTACTTGATGGTAACCAAAAGCATCATCAATGCGTTTGAAAGCCGTTAAACTAAGCCCACTATTTAACAGACTCTGCGATACTCCAACCGAGTCGTGTTAAAAACATTTCCCGATGGAAAGAAGGAGGATGGTAACTAAGGTAAGGTAACATAAGGTAACGTAAGATAGGTAAAGAATTCTACCAATGTGCACTAGTACCATCGTGAGTAATTTGAGTGGTAAAGAGCCCAGAGATTTTCGACAGGAATAACTTCAGGCCATTGCCATTTACTACAACGTAAGCAACATCATTTAATGGCTTCCTTCGTTTCCATAATGATAAAAGCATACGTCTAAGAAGAATAAAATTGTCCATATTCGCGAGCGCCAGTAACTGATTTTATATCAAACTAATAACTAAGACCGTCAGAAAACTTTTACTGTCTATTCAATCAGACTGAAATCCAAAATCAGCGACCCTTAAAAGTAGGCACATCGTAGCAAAGTAGGAACAATTCAAGAAATCGTTATAAAGGCTTTTACGAAAGCGTGACTTTTCTGCATCGTCGGATTCCATCGTGTAAAATAATACGAGTATAACGCGTTTGATATCTTGGAAAATAATAAAATCATTAGAATCGCAAAACTTAAGTTACTTTTATTTTTACTGATAATTCTATGGAATACTCAGTAAATGATTAATTGCGTAAATGGAATCAAACCAATATATCATATGACATAGTACGATTGAGTACGCAACACCCACATGCGACAATTGTGAGTTGATCACACCCTTATAATTGACTAAAACATGACGAAGATTTGACGCTGTTATTTGTTTCCTATATTTTTCAGAATCCTGATAATAACACATTATGTCGTCCTAGTGAATTATTTCTTACAAAGATTAAATAAAGCTACAGCAGTCTGCAAAAATCTTAAAAACTCATCAGCTAACTCAACAATGTAAAATTAAATTCAGAAAACGCTAAAAAAATATTGAAATAAGACGTGCTCATTTCGATTAACGGCCGAAGTATTTCGTTCGCATTTTTTGTTGAAAACTTGGAAAAGAATATCGTTTTACGGTGAAATTGCTTTTCTTATATCACAATATGGAAGTAAAGTAAAAATAGTTCAGTATTGGGTTTTTATGTAACTTTCTGATCAAGTTATGATAATCCAATCGTACATCATAATTCCACAGGCTTTAGTAATTCCACGAGTTATTCGTAAACGTATGTCGTAAATTGACTTTCTTTATATTTCTTTTATTATTACTTTGCACAGCTTTATTTGAATGCCAACGAATTGGTAAGCTTCGCAAAGGCTTCGATGCTTTGTCTTCTAGCCAATTTACCTGTTCAACCAGATTTAAAGATATATTTCTGATATAACGGCTTATTCATCTTTGAAGTATTTGGGAAACAAATTTTTCACCGTAACATTCCTACCGTATTTATTCGTACCATAATGATTAATTAATTAAATATAAAGAAATTATTTAACATATACTGTAACATTTCTCGCTCTTTGTGACATCATTATCATGCACCTATTAGACAATTGTACTTAATTTTATACACAGAAAATAAATCTTACCTTATTCGCATTACCTAAATAATTCCTCTGCTCCCTGCTATTTTTTACCGTTCCTACAATATACCTACAATTCACCCTTTAATATATCATATCCCTAAATATGTACAAACAGTATAAATGTTGTACTCCCTATATTTTGTTTTACTTTTAATACTACATCTTATGCGGATCATTTATTGTGGGCAAAGCAAATTAAGGTTTTCCGGTGAATTTTTCCGGTGTAACTGTGTGGGGAGAAAACAGCACGTTGAAACAGGCAACAAAGGTTAACCCCGTTTAATTGCCGTTCCGGGAACATAAACAGAAGAGATAAAATCTATGTACATTTGTTTATTTGCGCAGTTCCTAATACTACTCGTCTGGGGTTAGAACTCTTAAAAAAATTATGTTTCCAAGAACAATGTCTGCTATTTTGTCTGAGAGCGGTGTATGATAGATATAAATTGTGACAACCTGTGATCGATGTAGTTACCAGACGTGTGTACTGTCCATATGAGACACTCTTAGGTATGAGTAAATTGCGGAATATACTTCCATTTATATATCGTTTGCCCAACGATGTTTTGACATAAAAGCTCAAGAAAAGGAGACATCATTGTATTGCGTCTATTTCTCTGTAATGGTTCAGGTTAGGGTGGTATTTAGCCGTAGGTAGCCTGTCGGCTTTTTTACTTATTTAAGTCATAAAAATCAGAGAACTCAAATCTTGTAGCCACAACAATTCAAATTCTCAAAGAAATTATACAAGATAGCTCAAGTATGCATTGTGGACTTGTTGTTTGCTTCTTATATGACTTACAATTATACTTTACTGTTACTACTGTACCTAATAAATGTAATCTCTCGACTGCAATTTCGTATTTTTACCGAGCATTCGATGTTCAGTAAACACAAATCAAATCCAAGGAAAATCTATAAGAATGAAAAATGTGGTACACGTTAGCATATATGTATTAATGGGATTATATACTAAATTTCTTAGTCAAAGGAAGAAATTTTCTGTTTAAAGAATCTTTATTCTAAAAAAAGACCAAGTTATATCACTTACTTGAGAACAATAGTTGAAACTAGGTAATTTTATAAATATTACACCCGCCAATAGATATAGTCGGCTTTACAGTACTCATCGAAAGCATTCATTTGCTTAATAGTGTATAATCTGACATAATATGTTCAGCCAGTTTAATATTGAATGGTTTAAATGGGTGCACATTTTTAATAATTTCTGATAGCTTATTGTATAGTTGCGTTGCCCCAAAAGTAACTTGCTTTACAAAGACCAAGGCTGGCTAGACGACGTTCACTATAATGTTTTGTTATTACAAATGTAATGCTAATATGTATTATTTTATTTAGGCAATTACTGACAAATATACAAGTGTATATTCATGATCTTCGACTCTTCATAGACTTTAGGAGTCGGTGTTAGTCGGTTAGGTACGAAATAAAAAAGTCACCAGCATAAAGTGTAATGTCCTTCTAATCCTAGTTATAGAAAATTATTTATGTAAATAAAAAAAGTAGAGGGTCTAATATTGATCCTTGAGGAATTCCATATTTTATAGATAGTGTATAACTTTCATGTTCATTTAGTTCATGGCTTAGGTGTAACATTAGAAAAACTATATAAATATCTGATAAAACTAAAACGAAGCGAGGGTACATTACTACTATTATATAATATGTGTTATTTAGTTTAATAGAAAGAAGAGGAAAATTTAACGTTGAGTTGAGTATACATAGTTTGAGTTGAGTATACATTTTTCGTTTAGTGTACTTCTTTCCGCTCTGCTCGGTGAATTATTCCACTCAACAAAAATGTTATTTCAAAGATTTAATACAAATAAGTAATAGGGGAATTAATCAAAAGCGCATTTTATTCAGGCATGCTTGGTTGAATAAACTTCACATAGTAAAAATATACCTGTTTAAATTTTTGTTCCTGGTTTTTATTTCAATGCAGTAACCCGTCAGACAGTGCAATTATTAGGAGTAAATGGACAATATGAATTGGATATCACTACAGATACCAACCTAGAATAATATTACACTTGTTTGAGGTCGCTCAAAGTCAAATCTTGAGACCTCAAATAGATCTACGCTCTAATTAAGTACGGTGACAGATGTACCACTAGTCCTGATATAATGAAATGTCTTCAAGCGTTGCTAACCATGTCTTTTTATGACAGAAACACTATGTTTCTCGATTCATATTACAAACAATATATTTAATTATTTTTATTAACTTTACCTGTATGCTATATAATGTCAAATCTTATAACATATGTTTATCCAATTTTCAGAGGTCGAAATTGTTTAAACATTTACACATATAATAAGAACTTGTCTATTCTGAGGAATGTCACAAAGAGCAATTCTTCAGTTCAGTTAACAACAGTTAAATAGTTTAATCCCAGCAAATGGCGCTAGTTTGCTATATAAATTTTGAATTAATAATTGCATAAAAGCGTATTGTTTACTGTTCTTAATCACAATTTTTAAGTGGCGTTTAGTATGTTACAATGTTATGGTATGTGGTGAAGAGAAAACTAAAACAACATTTAATTCTGTATACTGGATGATATGTAATGAAAAAATTAAAGATTGTTATAAATGTAAAAGTCGTTTCAGTAGCTCTTCAGACGCCACGACTGCCAGAGGTGATGCATGAACTGCACACCTCGACAACTGCAAGAAGGACGTATGGAAACACGTTATGGTTGTAATTTTGTAGCTGGTTAAAGACCCTTAATGATAATTTAAATAAAATCAATTAAAAATATATTTAATCTTACTTGTGTTTACGCTCTGGCCCTGATATTTTATTCAAACAAGATCATTTAAAGCAACTTTACTTCACGACTGAAGTAAGGGATACGAGAGTGGTGTTACCGTCATTCTCTTTTGACCAATGGATGTGCAATAGTTACTTATTTACTTACTTATTTACTTTTTCAAAGGGATTTCGACTCCGTGCAACAATTTTTTAATTTTTACTTTTTTTTGATATCTGTACCAGTTGATTTTCATTTGGTTATCTTTTTTGTATAACCTCAAAGCAGGTGTTTGTTTACAAAGACCTTACGAAAAGCTTATTTCACTCCGTCCAGTTAACCTATGATAGATAGAATAGATTATGGCCAGTAGTAAATAGTAGTAAATACAAAAAATAAAGGTGGAAAAAAATAAACAGATACGGTTATATATACCTGCTTATTTATTAATACGTACAAATAAATTAGATAACCTTATAAGTCAATTACCCCATTACATACCGAAAGCGTACCGAGTTTGATTCGTAGCTGCGATATATATTTATATGTGACAGATGGGTCTTTATTCTCGAGCCTTGTTTGTTTGTGATATTTCATATATTCTTGCCAGCTGCAGCACAGAGATCCTTGTGCGGAGGTGAATTATGCGTTATGTTAGTTTATTTTTTATTTTTTTTATGTTTTTTTTTTTAATGTTTAGAACGGATGTGGTAAATCAATAAATAATTGATCAAATATACCACTGCCATAACATTGGACAAATAAATTTATTCATAAAACAAATTTATCTGAGATATATATTTCACGTATAAGACAATCTAACGCTTATTTTTCGTTTCCCGTGGGCCCGGGGCAGCCTTTCAATTACGGGTGAGTGAAGATTGACGTCGGGAATTTTAAGCTATTTTCGGCTTGATCGCACCGTGGAACCTTTGCGAACCGTTTATGCAATAGCGAAACGTGTAGTGGTAGCATCGGTGATTTGACCACGCAATTTGGTTATTGATTACATTATTTCACATCACTAATGAACTACGAATTTGGGAGAACTTTGAATTTTTATCTAAGATTCTTTTTCGTGCAATCAAATGCTAATCTTAGTTAAAAATTTAGAATTTTTTACGCTCTGTAGTTAAGACCGGTACACGATTTCTTTACACTAAGTTTGTTCTCTATACAATTTTACAGATCCTTTAAACACGTGTTAATTTCATGAAATCTTCAACTAGCTTGTGAACCAAGCTGTAAAACCCAAGCGTTTCATTCATTTCTTCCGAATTGAAGTGTCTGATTATAGAAGAAACACTAGTACTGTATGGGATTCAGGGGTCCTGAATTTTAATATTTATATCACTGCAATATGATGTTATAAAAATAAAACCCCATTTTAAGCAACGTGAAATAGTGTTTTTTTATACTAAAAGCTTACAAATACACTCAACGACAGATTTTGCTATTCTCTAGGCCCATGCTTGGCGCATGTTAATACGGTTTAAATGATGTAGAACGCAGGATTCGTGTTTTAAATACAGGATGCAGTATAGCTTACTACTGTGTGTAGTTTACTACTGGCTTAATTATAGTTTACAATGTGCTTTTTGTCAGACGGGTACGCACATGTATGGTAATAATATTGATTATCCAAATATTATGTATTATACATAATTATATCGTACGACCGGATATATCAGCTAGGTATCTCAAGGCAATACCTTCAAATTTTCAAATTTTAATTTCCATCACCTAAAATGTTTCCTATTCCTGAATATCTAAAATTACCTATTATTATCTGAAAATAAATGTATTCAGATTATCTTTATGAAAAATTAGCATTATCTGACTGATGACTTTTGGTAATTAGCGAAATATTTAAAATAATGTGTCGATCGTTAATTGAAGTAGTAATAATAATATTAAGAATTAATTACCCTTTATTAAAATATAATATATAACACACGGGAGATTTATAATTGATTACACAAACTGATTAGGTAGTGAAACAAAAAAATTAATGAATAAATTCGTTATCTGTTACATCTGACTAATTTTAAAAAGAGAATCCACGAGTAGAACGGTTATAGGTTGAGAGGAAAGTGACAACAGTAGGTTTAGAGTATTAAGCAATATTATAGCATTAATAAAATAGATATAATAAAATAGAGTATTAAGCAATATATATAAGCAATATTATGTGTATATAAGTTAATTCTTATTAAACCAACTTCGGCGTGGATTGTACACATTTTACTACGTTACGGGGTACTCACAATACGTATAAAATAATATTCGATATGGAATATATGCTAATATATGAACCTAATGATATGGATAGCTTTAACGGCTAAATTGATTTATTGGGACTCTGTCACCGTATGCTTGGCATATTTCTATACTGTTATTATACTTGAAAGAAATAAAATGAATGTGTTTGAATTCTGATTTCCCATATTTATTGTCCGGGTTCCAACACTAAGCCGGCGAGATATTGATAAGAGCCTGGATAAGCTCGGAGGGATTTCCTAAAACTTTTAGCGGCCTACTTTTTATTTGTTGAAATGGTGATAAATGACACTTTCTTCGTATGATACTAAGTAATACTACTTGCGGATGTGAGGATCTCCAGCTAATCTTAAGTCTAAGCTAACCCCCCCCCCCC